>VXBL01009098.1:158901-248581 GCA_013400195.1 Aramus guarauna | reverse complement strand
TTTTTTTTTTTTTTAAGGATAAGTTAGGAATAAAAAGAAGCCAAGGTCAAGCACAGGCTTGTTGCTAGTGGCTGATGGCAAAATTATAAATTTGGTACAGAAAAGACAGGACTGTTTAATAGCTACTTTTGTTGTGTATTTGCAAGAAAGCAGGAAGATGCATCTATCTGATGGTCATGGATGAATGTTAAAAATGAAGGAGAGGCTGGAATGTAAGCTGCTGATGCACTGGGAAACAAGTTGTGTGCTGGTCATCAGAGGAGACTCCAAGCTGTGGTTTTATCTCCAGATACAGATGTTTAAGTGGTGGCAAGGTCTGGGGAATGGGACTCTCCTGCATCACTGTCAGGTGCAATGAGAGGCCATGATGGCTCCATGGATTTAGACAATCAGCCTTGCTAGAGGAGAGGGTGATTATAAAAAGCTTGGCAAAGTGCTCAACCACCTCACTGAACCTTTAAGACAATGTAGGATATCTTTTTAAGAGGCTTGAGTGAGTGCTGAAGGGAAGTTACTGCATATCCCTGAGCTCTGCAGTCTTAGATCAGAGCAAAGTCACTGTGCTGGAAAATGCTCGTCACTCAGTTTTGGCCTCTTTGTTATCTAAAATCTCTGAGTGACACCCAAAGGGCCAAGGTACTGGGAGTGACATGTGGCCTGAGAGACCCTCTAGCGTCATTGGTGCCAGTCGAATAAGAGTACTCCCCTTGCTTATAGGACTTTGCTCATTTTTATCTCTAGTCCCTAAATTACTGAAGGTCAGGGACTGTCCAAACAGGACAAGGTGGATCTTGTTGCCAGGAGGCTGTGATCTGCGGGGACATGGGAGAGAGTTGGGGAGGCCCTGCTCCTGGTAGCTAGCAGCCCTGCACCACTGGGGTAGCCAGTAATGACTCCTGAGGCTCAATATCCAAAGCAAAAGTCAGAGCCAGCTATTTAAAAGACTTACAGGAATTTGCTGGAAGTGGCTTGCTCACACCGTGCTGCTTTTGTCTGAAAAGGTCGCTGAAACCTTGATTCCTCCAGTTGCAACCAAAGATCCTTCCTCTTCTCAGTGCAGCTCCAGGCTGTAAAAATAGCATCATCTAATTAAAGATTAGTTCCCTCTCTCCTCTTCTGAAAAATTAATAATTCTGACCGAATCACTGACACACAATAAATACTGAATCTCACACGGGGTTGCCAGCTGTTCTGCAGAACTAAAATTTCCTGTCCTTCTGTGTCAGCCTGTCTGTGCCATTGAAGGTCACCAGAGTTGCTTATGAAGATTAAGAAAGGCAGGTTATTTCACTGAAAACTGAACACTATATTCTGAACTGATCAATTTTAAGAAGACTGAGCATACTGTAGTTGAGAAAAAAAAAATCAGTTTTATTTAAATTAGGTCTTTTTCTTGTCTATTATGCTCAGCTAACTTTTTGTTTCCTTTTCCAGTGTGCTGCAGCAGTTCAGCTTGCATTGATCCAAATTGAGCTTCAGCTGCCTTTCTTAAATTAAGAATTACTCTGCATGGAACCAATGATTTCTAAATTATTTCCTGTGTCAATTGCTAAATAGCTCTAAATCCAACGCTGTAGGAGAGGATTTCTGGAGCATTCACTTACTTATTCTGAGGAAACAAAACAGTCATTTTCAAATCGTTTTTTTCTTTACAGTTGATGAAAACACATGTAACTTGCTGAGCATCTCAGCTGTGCTCAAAATGACTGAATCAGACCCATTACTTCTGAGCTGGTCACAGGAAGTGAAATTATTTCCCGAGCGCTTGTATTACAAGAAAGCATGAGTGCTGCTCTCAGGCACTGAATAGCTTTGCTTTACCTGAATTGGCAGGCATGTTTTGGGGCATATTTGAGGGAAATCCAGATTTTTAAAAAACCAACCCTTTGTAACAAGGGTAACTTCAGATCTGATACTGCCATCCGTTACCAGTGCTATTCAAGGCTTCTCCTTCCCACGGATATTGAACTAAGTAAACTTAAAGTCCGAGAGGGCATTGCTTAATCACCAGGCTCTGAATACACTATTCTTCAGCAAAAGTCTGCTCAGCGGTTATCGGTTTCCGTGTCTTTAATAGCCAGGCTAATAGCTGATAGATTCACGCTTCCCAAATAAGAGGCAGTGTTACCAATGGCTTTAAATCATTCTCTGTGGAAATAGAAATTGCATTAAATCCTAGTAATTAGGCAATTTAAGCTGTCTTCAGTGCTTTTGACTTTGTGGGTGCCTTAAGAGTTGGGATCCTTCTATGTCCTGCCAACGTGAATCCTCTCTACTCACATATGCGCGTGGACATGTTCACACACCCTTTAACTCTTTGTCTTCCTCCTGAACCCGAGTAAGAAATGCATTTTCTGATTTCATCATTATTTGCAAAACCACTGCAGAAAAGAAGAAAAAAGGTCTATGATTAACAATAAGTCCATTTTAAATCAGCTCTTGTGTTAACATCCGCTACAGCATTGAGTTTGTACTATTTGAAAATGTGAAGTGATGTTTCTGTGGATGACTATTTCAGGGTTATTTTTTTCTTTCTGCTGCTGAATAACATAAAGAATAGGGTGATATTTTCCCAGGCTCTCTTTATCACAGTGGCTCTCCTGCGAGCTCTTCTGGCTTGCTATAACTCTTGCTATGAAGCACCTGACACAAATGCATTAGAAACCCTTTCACTACTCTATTGATCAGCATTACTAAGTGCTGCAAATGCATGTGCATCTGGCTGCTATAAACTGTAGACAAAGCAGAAATGAAAGCTGCCAACAGCATCCATGAATATTGGTTTGACGGCAACTTCAGTCTCCTTTGACTACGTTTGTGCTCCCTCTTTACTAGCAATTGTGAGATGGGATGTTTGTAGAAATGGATTTTTGCTCACAGATAGTGTTGTGATGGTGTATTTTTCGTGAGCACCCAGAGCAGAAAATATTGCACAGCCATCTTGAGCTTGTCCAAAGCCACTCAGAATCAATGGAACTTTTCTAGTGAATTCATTGGGCTTTGGATTGGGCCCAGTAGGCACTGAGGAATCATCTAATGAAAGAGCAGCCCTGAAACCCCATGATTTAGACAGCCACTCACCCAGCACAAATAGTAAATTACTAACAGCAGAGACTGGCAGCAACAGGCATGAATAGTCTGTAGTCAGCAATTCACAGCCTGAAATATGTTGGCATAAACAATGCATCAGATAATTCCAGCTAACCAACACATTTGTGAAAATCTAAGCCTGTTTATGGACAATTTTCAAAAAGGCAAGTTCCAAAAAAAAAAAAAGGCAAAAAAGATAACCTATCCCTTTTTGCTTACTGATCATTTAGAAATGTGTTTTGGGTATAAGTTGTCCTTGCGAGGCACTGGATGACCTCAGGTAGGACAGGTCAGGATGTGGGTGCTGGGCAGCCCAGGTTAGTCCTTATTCTGCTTTGGTTTCACTGTGGTTTTCTGCTTAGGCTCCATTCTCACGTACCTTTGCTGATGAAAATGAGTCATTTGGAGCAGCGAGGCAATACTGTAGTTGAGAAGAGTTACAAAAGGATCTTGTAGCCCTGAGTGAGCTGGCAGGAAAATAGAAGGTAAAATTTAGAGTAGGTAAATGTAAAATTGCTAGAGAGGAAAAAAAAGTCCCAAATTGATGTGTAGGAAAAATCTTCACAGTGACCATCACCACTCTGAAACAAGATCTTGGCTTGATCATAAATATTTCTATGAAAAGTTCTATGCAGTGCTCCGTAGTGGTGAGAAGAGCAAACTGAAGGCTGGGAATGACTGGGAATAGTGATGCTGATTTTTCACCTGCTAGCTACAGCACCCCTTGCTCTGTGCTCTCATATGCAAAAGCAGCTGCCATGAATCCCTGGCCATGGGCCTTCAGGGTGTGGGGATGGAGCTGCTGTCAGCATCGTGTGTGCAGTAGCAGATTAGTGGGGAGGGCTGGTGGGGGACCAGCAGCACCCAAAGTCAGTGAGGATGAACACACAGGAGCAGGGAGCACAGGCAGGGTGAAAAGCAAGGTGTGGCACTTCTGGGTTGCTTTTTCCCTATGCTACCAGGTTTTCCTTTGTAAAAGGAAGAGCATGCTGTTCCCACCCTAAATGTGGCCCAGGGAAGAGAAGTTGCTTGCAAGTCATCATAGCACTGGGTGATGCGAAAATACAGTGAGGGAAATGGTTGTGTTGCCTTTGTGCATGTCAAATCCATCAAGGTTGTGCAGTAAAATAAAGCCTGCAGCTACACACTGAACAGTGTTAAGGGGAAAAAAATTGCTTCAGGGCTCACTAAATGAGCTGCATGTGCCTAATGCATGGAGGGCTGTGGGAAAAAATAGTTGTGATGGTATTTAGAGATTATATCATTATGTATGTGCAAGGAGAAAGAAAATAATCAAATGCAAGTAGCTCAGGAGCTTTCACGTTGACGTTTCCCAGCTTCTGGCTTCGCAGCTGCAGCAACATCCCTTTAATATTAGTGTTATAAGTTTTCATTGTGCATGGTAGCCCAGGACATGGCACATGTGGAGCAGGTGAGGAGCCCCACATCCCTTGCAGGGGGACGAGCAGAGGTCGGAGAAAGCTGGCCAGCCTCTGCGATGCAGCGTGCATCAGCACACAAGCGGTTAACAGGGTACCGCCCTCCTATAGGCACCGGCTCCTACAGACACTAGCTTTGTTCCTCTACATCCCTGTTCCCTCAACCCCTATAAAATTTTGTCTCCCCACCTCCCTCATGGGGGATCTCACTGTTCCTGTCGTCGAGCTGTGCTTTATATTAATGCTGCAAATAGAGAGTGTCCATTGTTTGTGATTTAATTAGTGTGATCCCCAGGAACTAAAAGCATGACAGAGGGAATTAGAGGCAGTGTATGAAAATGATGCATGGGCGTGGGTAGAGGTTTAACCACTTTCATGCGGACATGCTTTGTAGATAATGCACACAGGATACATCTTTCTGGACATGTGGAAATCACTAAATGGGGATGTTTAGTCTCTGCCCTGGTGTTTCACAAATTTAGAGTGGCTACTGTTAAAAGAGAAAATGAAATCTAAAGCTGTCTACTAATTTTCCATCTCAATTTCTGTCCAGCAGAAATTTTTTCTTAATGAAAAGTTTCCTTTGGGTGAAACTCCTCAATTTCTCTGTATTAAAAAAAAAAAAAAATCTTTTTGCTAGGGATTGTTTTTGTATTAAACATTAGATTTCTTTTTAGGATATTGGATGGTGAGCCTGAGTCAGTTTTTGAGGGAGGTTGTGGGATTGCCATCACTTGAGATTTTTTTGCACGGGCTGGGCAAATATTGGCCGGTAACTCTTAGCAGCTATCAGGATTGTAATAGCTGTTTTAAGATACAACAGCAGCTGGAAGCCTTATCTGACAGATGTGCCACTATGTTGGCCAAGGTATAGTAAAAGACAGTCCCAAAGAGCTTGCAAGCGAAGCCCAGACTTGTGCAGAAACTGAATCAAAAATCGGTGGGGAGTGAATATGGCTTAGCAGAAAGATTGATGCATGCAAGCACTTCACTGTGCGTCATTTTTGTGTGTTTGCTTTAGGTGTCACAGCCTCATCACACCTCTTTGACTATGGCTCCACTGCCAATGGGGGCGACAGCTCCTTCTACACCTCTCTGATCTCGGATGTCCACTACACCACCCCGCGGGACTCCACCTATTTCACGGGCATATATCAGCAGGAAAACAGCCCCATTCCCTGCTCGGGCAGCACAGAAGGGTTTAACACTCTGGGGCATCCTGTTCAAGATGTGACTGGGTTTGAATCCCGTGGCTTGTTTAGCTCAGATTCAGGAATAGAGATGACTCCTGCAGAGTCTACTGAAGTCGATAAAACCTTAGCAGAGCCCATGAAAGTAGAAGCTTATAAATACATGGACATAAGTAGATCAGAAGAAATAAAATACCAAGAAAAGCATGACCCTGACTCAGAAGATGAAAGCCCAGGCCTTATTGATAAGTACCAGGGAATACCCACCAGGTCCAGCCACACTGCTGAACCTCAGCGGACGGCTTTGGAGAACACGAAGGCAGCCAAAGAGCAAAACCCACTTGAAGACACAAAGTCTGGAGATCAGCACAGTGCGTCCGTGGTTACAGCCCCTGTCAAGATCACGCTCACCGAGATAGAAAGCACCGGGGAAGCTGCCAGCAAAGAGTCAAGCCCAACTCAGCCGGAGACCGGACTGAAGCCGAGCCATGAGGTGGTACCAACGGTGACGGTCTCAGAGCCAGAAGATGACAGCCCGGGGTCTGTCACACCACCGTCCTCAGGCACAGGTAATGCTGCTGCACGACACTGGGTTTTTTTTGGTATTCAGTGGTTGCAAATGTAGCCCTGCATGTTGGAGAATTACTATGTGTTTGTGGGCTAGGTCTAAGGGACTGTGAGCAGACATTAACGGGTCTCCGTGGCTGGAGGTGTTTCTGCTCTGCTCGGGCACCGCTTTATATTGCTGAACTGACAGCGATGCACACCATGCTGCCCATCACTAATGCACTGCTCAGGATGGGCTGCCCTTTCTGCGTGGAATGAGGGGAAGACAGGGCTGGGGATCCACAGAAATAAGTCCCCGAGAGCCACTCAGGAGCACAGCTGGCTCTTGCCAACAGCCTTGCTGAGCCCGGTCTCCATGGGGAACTGTTCTCAAGGGGAAGTTGTGAGCTGGTGGGTGTCATTGGGGGTATTGTCAGCCAGGTGATGGTTTGGGCTGGATCCTGGTGATTTTAGGGTCTCTTGGTCACCCTGGCTGGCTACATTTCCCAGAGGAAATGAGCTATGTGGGACCAGGGCTCTGCCAATGGCTGGGTTTATTACTTTAAATTTTAATGTCTGTTTTAACACCTCTTTGCTCTTGCAGAGAATAAGGTTAAATTGTTAAAAAATAAATGCTGTTTCCAAGTGGAAGTGCTGCTTATAGAAAGTGCTGAGAAGGGAAATGCTGTCACCTCATTTACAAAGGGGACTGGAGGGACAAAGGGCCAGTGTCTTTTAAAGGGTGATTTCTATTGGGGGGGCACCCAAATCCCTTGTATATGCATTGTCTGATAACTGCAGTAGTACATAATATCTATTCCTCATCTTCCCTGTTATACACTGCTAAAATATGAAAGTAGTATTTTAAAAAGGAAAAAAGTTCTGTGACAAGAAACAGAATTTTCAGACTCGAAATTAAATTCCAATGTCCTGGATCAAAACCCATTGATATCAAACATTTGACATTTGACAAAGAACATCCCCAAGGTGAAATTTCCACTGCTTTGATGGCATCTAGAAGCATTTAAAAATCAACTGGAATTTCCTTAAAATGGCAGTCTGGGACCTACTAATACCTACCCTTAGAGAAGTACCTAGTTCATATCCAAAAGTGAGTGTGCATTTATACACTTTCACACACAAAAAAAGAGATAGGAAGAGTCCACCACAGCTGGGAGTTTCTCCTACCTGCATCAGCCAGAAACTTTAGATAATAAATAGACTTTAGAGTCCCATTTTTCTTCTTTTATTTGACTGGGTGATGTCACACGCTACTTCTGAGACATGCCGTTTCTTATCGATTTATACTTTTTACACTACAAGGTAGTTAAGAACTTCAGGCACTAATTGTTATTTATTCAGTCCTTGGCAACTGCTCAAGGCTGACTCTGTGGCACTTGATAACTATATCCCATCATAACGACTGAATAGTGTGGCTGACTCTCATGGCTGCTGCCTTACTGGGAGGCACTGGTGTGGCTGGTGTAATTGCCGGCATAGAGATATTCCTCTCCATGGGCAAAGCCGATCCCCAGCCCTGCCCGAACAGCCCTGGGAGGTCCCACTGTCTTGCATCGAGGTGCTGGAAAGCCAGAAGCACTGCTTATCTGTCATGCTAAGGAAAGAAGCAGGCATCATCTTTTAGGGGCTGGCTCCCCCAGGGTGTTTTGTCTGGATTTCCCCCTTTTCCTGCAGCCAGGGACACACTGCGCTCAGACTTCACGTTCATAAGCAAGGAAGAAATGTAAAACCTGCCCTCGCTATTTCTACCCAGTGACCCAGCAAAGTCGTCGCTCTGAGATACCCCTCAAGCATCCTGGCGAAGCCCCCAATTCCCCCCTGCTTGGATCAGGGCTTTTGAAAATGGTTTGCTTTTAATTACTGGCCATCATCTTTCTGGGGAAGGAAGATGTGGTCTATTCACACGCTGCAGTGGTGGTGAAAGGCAGTGGGTATTTATATGCTTCCCTGTGCCAGCGGTAAATATGACACCCTGCTGCTGGCCACAAAGGACTTTTTTGTTCGCAAGGTAAATGCTGTGGCTCAGAGTTACAAACTGCCAGCGCGGGCAGGAGCAGGGTGAAGCCAAGGAACGGCGTGTTGCTGCGCTACGAGGGCTGGCGGTCACATGCCTGTCTGGACGCGTGCCGAATTAAGTCATCGCCGAGGGAGAAAATGCTTACATGCGGTAATGCAGGAGAGTGGTGCAGCTCACGCAGGCTTCCTGCAGCCGGAGGAAAAGGATGCACAGACTCCTGCTCAACGTGTCCAATTCAACAGAAACTTCCAAGCATCTGGACAGGAGCATGTCGTAACAGTCCCAAACACCTTAATCCTGTCTGTGGCCATAGTCAGGGTTGCGGAAAGACTTTCTCATGTGAGAGGCACGTGTTTTAAGAGAGCTGTTTTGTTCGGAGGAACTGCCGACATGACAACAATATGTGCTCAAAGCTGCTGATGACAGGTGTATTGGCAGATGCACAAACCAAAACTGCTTGGAGGGGTGTGGGGAGGTTGTTTTCTCGCTCATCTCCCAGCAGGATGTCATGACTCAGGTGCTATCATTAAAATCTCCCCCTTTACCTGATTCATCTTGGGGATGGCATATGATGAGGAAGAAATCAGCTATGCTATTGCCATGAGAAATTAAGTCTGGAAATAGCCAGAAATAGTGGTTTTGTCCCAGGTCACATCTGATACTATCTTTTTCCCACCCTCTGTTATAGAGGATCTTCCAGAGGTGACCAATGCAGCTGGGTGGGCTCAGGGGACTGATGCCAGTGGCTGCACCCAAAGCAGGGCTGGGCTGAAGACAAATACCGACCAGGAGCTGGTACGGGTCAGCTCAGGGCTCCCCTCACCTGCATCCAAGGGGCTGGAAACCTCCCCCTGCTCTGCTGCAGTCCCCAGACGTGTGGATTGGTGGTGTCCTGCCATGGGCCTTTTTATCAGCATCAGCAGGAGGAAACTTGGGGGTCTCTTGATGGCTTTCTTGAACCCTCACCACCTGCAATGCTACTTGGTGACCCCTGTCACATTAATAATGATATAAAATCAGTGAATGAGCACTCGAGAGTCCAGAGGACAAATTTCTGTGTGCGCTTGATGGCTGTTGCAACGTTCCTCAAAAGGGGGAGTGTTGCATGCGGATGGCACCTATCTCTGGGTCAGTGAAGTGCAAGGTGGGAACAGCCGATGAGGAAGCAGCAGTGGCCAGGCACTGGCAGGGGGTCTGGAGCAAACTGCTGCCGTGGTCCTGGTCCCTCTTGGCACAGACAGGCTCAGCTGAACCAGCTGGCCTTGCTGCTGATGCACCAGGCGTGGTCTGGGTTTGAGGCTGGCTGATGCAAATGATAGAGTGAAGCCTGTTCCCCATACAGCGACTCAAGGCAGCTGCTGATGCACCCCATGCTGCCTCTGTTCCCTCTTATTGTGAACACTTTACGGCAATTTTACTTTCTTTGTTATTTCATTATAAAATCCCATGTGGTAAAGGAATATACAGGGAGGTAAAACAAGTTGGAAGTCTGGTGTTGGGTTCCCTTCTAGTATGGGATGTGGGCTCCTTGCTAATCCTGGGTGATCAGCCAGCCTTTTCAACTGCTCATTTTCACTCTCTGAGCATTTTCACTCTTCTTCCAGTGTGGGCTAGAAAATGCAGAGAAGTTTGTATCAAATTTTGGATGACAAGTTAGTCATTATTTTAGTTAATGTAGTCTTAACGATATTAAGAATTACAGTAAAAAAATTAGTTTCATTCTTGGACCCAACTGAAATAAAAGCAAACAGAGAATTCACCACTCCCTCAAAAAAATAAAATAAATAAAAAAAAAGTCTGAGAAAAGTTTCTGACCTGGAACTTTTCACAGTTGAAAGTTAAAGTTTGACAAAATTACTAGTAACTACACATGGGTTGCTATGATCACCAGTGTCAGGAACCCACCAGCCCTGTGTGTGTGTTTGTCCCCAGAACAGATCCATATCTGTTGGTGACAGTCAGATGCTGTCACACATGGCCTGAGCCCATGTTCCTCACGACTGGTGATTTTCTTGGTGAAAACAATATTGCTGAGCCACTGGCCAAGTGCTGACCAGCATAGCCTTGTGTCTCAACTTTTTCCTCAGTAAATGATGCTAATGATACTTCTTTTATAACAAGTATGTGCATGGGAAACACTCTGTAAGGACAAGCTGTTATTACTGTTAGTCATCCCAGACAGGGGGACTTTCTGCCTCTGTTACCAGCCCTGCTAGAGGGATCCGTGCTGGCGTGAAATCTATTGAGTTTGTTGCCTAAGCAGCCAGAAAATCTTGTTCTTAACAATTTTTTTCTTTTTTTTTCCCCTTTCTTTTTGGGTGGCAGAACCGTCTGGCTCAGAGTCACAGGGCAAAGGCAGCCTGTCGGAGGATGAACTCATCAGTGCCATCAAGGAAGCAAAAAGCTTTTCCTTTGAGGCCCCAGAGGTGCAGCGGTCACCAACCCTTTCTGCTGAGAAGAGAGACCAGCGGGTCAAACCTGGGCGCCCTGCCGTCTCCTCACCCCTGGATAATGAAGCCAGCAGTGCCGAGTCAGGGGACTCAGAGATCGAGCTGGTCTCAGAGGACCCACTGGCTGCCGAGGAGGTGTTGCACTCCAACTACATGACTTTCAGCCACATCGGAGGGCCCCCTCCATCGCCAGCCTCCCCCTCCATCCAGTACAGCATCCTGCGGGAGGAGCGGGAGGCTGAGCTCGACAGCGAGCTCATCATCGAGTCCTGCGATGCCTCCTCGGCCTCCGAAGAGAGCCCAAAGAGGGAGCAGGACTCCCCTCTGATGAAGCCCATGGTCATGGACATTATCAAGGAAGAGAATGGCTCACGCACTGATGCCTCAGACTACGAAGCAAGTAAAACAACAGAGAGCAGGATGAACAGAGAAAACCTGGCAGAGTCAGCATCCTACCTGAAATGTTCCTTTGTTGCACCAAAAGTAGGTGCTGAGCCCCCAACCTCCGCTGTCAGCACCGAGGAGCTGAAGGAAAGAATAATCCTGAAGAAACCCATTGAAGAAACTGTTGTTAACCAAAGTAAAGTGTCTTCCAAGGACTCTGGCAAAAGAAGTCCATTGGCTTCACCCCTACTGCCATTTTTAAATAAGCAGAAAGGTAAATGCAGATGTTTATGTTGTTTTATGCAGTGCTGCTGAGAAGAGGGAGGAGGGAGAAGTGTCTGTTCCTTGCAGGGGAGATGTTAGTAGCACCGAGCAGGGCACGCCTGTGACAATGCACACATCATCTTTGACCTTCATATCCTCTTCTTTTTCTCCTTTTCCTTTCCCTTAGGAAAAAAAAATAAATACCAGTAACAATAATTTTTAGGCTTAAGTATATAGATACTGGATCAAGCAGGAACCCCAGTAACATAAGGCTGATTTGTACATCAGGCATCTGGAGAACAAAGAGCAACAAGTGATCATTTGTCCTTTGAAATCGTCCCTGCCTTGCCCCAGGGAAGGGGTGCAATCAGGGAGGTGGTCCTGTCTCTCCCAGAAATGTGAGGATAATGTCTCTGAGGATATATTTAGGAAAAAAAGAAGGATTTGGAGGAGGAGGGTGGTTGGGTTTGGTAGGTCTGCATGTTTCTCAAGCTGATGCAGCTTAAATGAATCTCTCACCCTCCATCCTGAATAATGAGGGTTTTGTGTATGTTTCCAGGCTGATGCAGGGAGGTGGGTGGCTTGGGGGTGCTCATCCCAGCTCTGCATGCCTTGAGGGGCATCCCGTGTGCCCCTCTGAAAGCCCTTTCCCTAATCCAGCTCTGGGAGGGGGAAGGGCAGGACACTTCTGTGGTACTCAGAGCTCAAGGGCACTTGTCTCCCCATAGGATCCTTTCAGACCTAGCCAGGCCCAGGCTTGCTGTGCCAGGCACGGAGGTCTGACCGGACCCACCAAACCTCTAGAGCCACCACCAGCTTCTGGTCTGGGCTAAACCCTGAGGACCAAGGGGTAGCACACGGTCACTGCACACTGACACTGCTGGGGGTCCCTGCAGTCTGTAACTGGCTTACTTCACAAGGCACACAAGAGAGAAAAAGGCATTTTATTCTTTGCAAGATGCCAGCTCTAAACAGCCAGGATCTCTGTGCGCCTCTGGCTTTGTAGGCTGGCGTGGGAGGGAGGGATATGGTGCTGCCCCACGCCTGCCCTGCTCCCCCTCTGCCGTCTCCTTCAGCTGGGCAGCAGCTGCCCACGGCTCTTTTGTTGGATGGGGGTTTGCGATTCCGAGAGCTGCTGCTTCCTTGCAAAGAGCTGGATAGAGATGGAGGGGGGTGCAACTCCACCCCTGCTGCTTAGAGAGCATCTTTGTCTTCCATCCACACTTGTGCAGACGTTTGACCACATGATGGCCGGGAGATGCGGCAGATACGTTTAAGTGGCACAGTTTTACAACTGATTTATCTAGTGCTGTGAACCCAAGCGTGCAAGTCTAATAAGGAAACAGCCTGAATGTGCACGATGTGCTGAGGACTGCAAGATTCGCAGTGCAACAAAATATGTTAATATGGATATTCTTAGTGGTAATGAATTAATGACATTAATAGGCTGAATAAGAAACATATCATTATTGCTCCTAAGTATGTTTTCCTGCCAGATTCTCAGAGCTTGCAACATCACGCTGTGCATCAATTAGCTCTCTCATGGGTAGGATGAGCTCCAACCATTTCTCTCTCCCTTCCCAAATTCCTCTTTTGCAGGACTGGCCCAGGCCCTGCCCAAACCCTAGAAGCTGCGGAACTGATTGAATTTACCTTACATACCATTACTGCAGTGTTCGACATTGAGTCTTTGCAACCACATTGTGTTCTGTGTGTTGTTCTGGGCACAATTTGTTCTTGGATTTGGGGAAAGTAGTTGGGGAATACCACATGGGCAGCTAGTTGCCTGTCCCTCAATTTTGTGATTTCAGGCCCCATTACAATTTGTAGTCCCCCTTGATTGTATTCAGATTTTTTTGGCCTAACTTTTGTGTCTCAATTTATGTCATTGCCTAAACTGATGCTAACAGAGGCTTGTTCTCATATGATGGTCGGAGAAAATCCCCATGTGCGTGAGCAGACTTTCTCCCTGCGTCTCAGTGTGTCCGTGTGTCCTATCTGTATTCCCGTAGGACAGTAGTGGCAGGAACGTTTCCTCCAGGACAGACACAAGACAGCCAATTACTGTTTGGCAGTGCGTGGAGGCCTATTTCAGTATGTGCTTTTCTCCCTTGAGATGCTCCAGTCTCTCAGGCAAGGAAAACAAAAACATAAAGCCTCTCAAGGACCTTACTGCTAAAACTTGTGTAACTTTTTGAAGCTGATTTCAAGATATGGGAAGTGGCCTCAAGATAAGAAAATATGGATGACAGTGGAGTCCAGTTTACGCTGCCTTCCAGTTACGGGTATTTGCTGTATGTGCACTGTGTCTGGGCGCTAGTTAAATTTTTAAATTGAAGGTAGAGTGTGGGGCTCTCCTTTTGACCTGGGGAAGGAGCCCTTGTGCCTCACTTGGAGAATTCACATCAAAACCTTCAGAGGTTTTTCAGCTATCAGAGATGAACTGGGGGATGTGTTAAGTGGCTTGGTGGAACCAGAGCATCCCCCATGGGTCCTCCCAGGCTCCGTCAGCCTGGAGCCGCATCAGTTGGGAGGGAAATGAGAGCACATCCAAGGGGACAGGGCTTGCCTTCATAGCATCAACTTGAGGTCTTGGCAGAGCTTTACATCACAGCATCACATATGTGTCATACACCAACTCAGATGCACCTGGCAGGCATTTGGCATGGGCCACACTCAGCTAAAGAGACAAGAATAGAGGTAGATGTGGCAATGCTGCACAACGGAGGTGCAGCAGAATGATGTCACCCAAAGCAAGAACAGTATCATCAGTAAGAGAATTATCTTAATTATAGTTACCTATCATTAAGAGAATACCAACAAGATGCAACTATGTACTTGTTAAAAGACAGAAAACAAAACCCCCTTCACTGTTTCCTTTTACCTCCTTGTTACACGTCACCTTGGAAGTGTTATGCACATCCTTATTAAGACGGAATGATGATGTTCACAGAGTCCAGGTGAGGACTGATCCCCGTATGGCCATGGCAAGTCCCACCTAAGTTCAGGTCACTGCTAGCATTTCTGGAGATTCATAGGAAAGTGATGGATCAAATGAAGCTGTTTGACACACCTGGCTGTGTTTTTGACACCCAGCTGTAGATCTTTCTGTGGCCCTTGGCCAGCTCACAGCAAGGTATATGTAATTTAAAAATAGTCAGCCATCGGTTTCACATGTAAGTGTTACCTATTTCAAAGTGTCATACTTTAATCCTACCAAGGAGTCTTTTACTCATATCCATGGCATTAACTATACTTTGCATGGCTCATCAAAAGGGTTTGCCCTGGGCTGGCAAGACAAAAGTTGATTTTGAGTGCAGACTCCAGGAAATACATGGAGAAGCTGTACAAAGTGAAAGCCCAGCGTTCAACCCAACCCCAGAAACAGTCTTGCTGATCGTGTTGCTGCCAGCCCATGGCTTATTCCCTTAGAGACCTTTCTGGTGTGTCTGCTAGGCATGCTGAAATCACGACCGTTCCGCTAAACAAGAAGATGGAGCACAGCAAGTGCATGTGTGGTTTGTGCAGCGATAACTCAACATCTCTGCTTAACGTCTGTTGCCATCCAGTGGCAATAACAAAAATGGGCAGGGACTTCCTACCTCCATTTTACTGGAGCTGACTATCACAATTTGAAAGAGCAGAGCTATTCCCATGCCGCTAATTGATAAGCAGCCTCCCTGCTTTTCCGCACGGTCAGAAAGATCACATTGCTTGCTGCAACACAGGCTTTGTTTTGGCCAGTGCTGTGCAGTTGCTACATATATTAGTGTTACTAATTCCCTTGCCTCCTGCAGATGAAAGAGGGGAAGGCAGAGCTGTAGCAAGACATCTGCTGTTCGGCTGTCCATGCCTCCACGTCTCTACCGGCATCTCTTCCCAGAGACGGACGCAGCCCTTACACAACAGGGCTTAGAGCCCCTTTGGCTGTGGCTCTGCAGAAAGGAGGTTGCCAGCTCAGTTTCTTCTTTTTTTTTTTTTTTAAATATTCAGCCACAGAGAAGGAAGACGAGATGTATTTGTGTTTTCCAGTAGCCAGAGCAAGGAATGCAGATTTTTAGGTTTGTTCTAAGAAAACCTTTTCTTGCAACAGATTTTCACAAACTTTGGAAAATAATACAACTGATTGGTATGGTGCTGTGACATTGCATAGCCCAGGTGACATCCAAGCTGGGCTTGCACATGGCTTGGGCATGCAGGAAATTTCAGAAAAGACCTGCTGTCCTGGAAACATGCCTCTTTTGGCCTGGGGCAGTTTGCAAGAAGCCCAAAAGAAGCCTGGACCAAGGCAGGCTGGGAAGGAGCATTTTGGCTGAGCCCTTTCCTGGCTTCTCTTGATGTGCCTGTCAGAGGTCTCTGCCAGGGTGGCCTGGTTTACCACATGCTGATGTCCCACAGCCTGGTGACCTGGTGCTGGGCAGAGATTTCCCTTATGCTGGGGCATCATGTCTCTCTCCAGCCTCTTCCTCAATGAAATATTAGGAGTTTCCTTCTGCTTGATCCATTTAAGGAAATGTGCAGCAGCTTGTTACCTTTCAGATCAGATGTCTGAGCTCAGGTTAAAAAAAAAGAAAAAGATGTGGACATTCATAGTAATGTTTGTTTTCATTTTCTTTTTATTTTATGGTGAAATTTAGCATAGGAAAAGGAAGACCCAGGCCCAGGGCTGTGGGATCATGCTGTCACTCACATGCTAGATGTCACAACTGGGAGTATCTGCTGGAAACACAGTCAAATGATTTAAAATGCTTTTTTCTGCAGCACAGTCCTATGCCACCCTGCTATGGGGCCTCCAGATTTTTATGCCTTATGGAAGGCTTTTGTAGCATTAATGTGGTTAGTCCCCTACAAGAGTGTGTCCTTACCACACACCCTTCATGGCTGCTGTGGCTCTAAGTACCTGTAAGGGACACCAAGGTTCATGGACACCCATTTCTACAAGGTGGTCCAGTGTCACAAGCTGCAGTCAGGACCACTTCTGGTTTTGGGGTGACACTGGCAAATGTCCTGGAATGAAGAACATGTTTCCCCTCCTCCCTGGTGCCCTTCATGCCATGTTGTCCAGGGCTGTCGCACAGTGGACAAGCACAAAGCAGTGTGGGCTTTTCCCCTTTAATCTCTCGCTGTGTCCACCTCTGTTTGGTGCTTCTCTGGAAGCTGATTTTACACAGTTTCTCAAGGAGATGGTTTTCCAGCAGAGATCTGGAAGACACCTTAAGTTATTGGGCATGTTTTTTGTTCAGCCAAACATCGTCTGCATCGCGTTATCGCATCCCTGCTGTTGTAGGTGTCGCTAGTGAGGAATTTTTCCGCAGGAAGGGGATGTTTGGGAGGGTGATTTAGCATTCCGAGGCTCATTTCTCATCTGTGTGCTTTCACCAGGCTGGCAAGCCAGACTGCGGCTTAAGCATACGGTAATGTTAGTTTAATATTTTAGTGCCATCTGCTGTAAGTGCCTCCACACTCCGACCCATCTGTTTTGTGTGCTTCAGTTTGCTTTTTATGGGGCTCCGGTAGCTTTGCATCCTTTGGAAAGTCCCTGCTTGGAAAAGGTGTGGGGGAGAGGGATGTCCTGCCTGGAGCTGGAGTGTCTTCACCTTGTGATGCTGTAGGAGGAGCGGGATAAATCCTGCTCGGAGAAGTAAACGTGTGAATCTAGACCTGCAATTGCCACAAAATCTTGGGGTACACTGGTGAACCTCTGTGCACTTGCCTCCCACATTGAAAAATTTAGGTGGGAAGGGACGTGTGGAGGTCTCTGGCCTGACTTCTTGCTCAAAGCAGTTTGGTCAGGTTGCTCAGGGCCTTGTCTACTCATCCATCTTCCCAGCAAAGTCAGAGGTGTGGGCGTAGCTGAGAGCTGGAGCCTGCAAATCTTGGTCAGTCCATGACGGTGCCTCAGTGCCAGGAGCTGCAGGCACACTGCAGAGCAGGGTAGAGAAGCGATACCACGCAATGTAGCTTCATACAGAGTGGGCTGGCAGGAACTTCACAAGGTCCAGAGAGCCCATCTCTGGCCCGCAGCCAGGATCCCTGGTAGAGCACTCTTGACAGATGCTTGTGATTCGTTTGGAAAGGCCTCTGTTGGCAGATCCTCCACCAGCTCCCAGGCATCTATTGAAAACAGTTGCCATTCTTCCATCCTTCTTTACTTTAGGCTAAGCAATTCTAGCTTCTTCAGTTTTTCCTCTCTGGTCATGTTCTTGAGCTGTCTGAACTGTCTGGTTCCCTTCATTCTTTTCTATCACTGGTTGAATCCTTCTTGAAGAGAACTGGAGAGGGTGCTTGCATGGAGGCTGTCCCCATGCTGATGATGGGTTACTTGCCTGCCCTGCAAGCTAGAACTGGGCTCGTAGAGCCCGCTGCAGCAGCACGACATTGAATTCTGTTGCTGCAAGAGGGATCTCTTCCATATTGCTTGGAAATGTCTATTCAGGCTTCTGTAGCAGGTTGCGCTGACCCATCTTTCCCTACTTGGATTCATTTGACTCTGTTAATTTTCTGCAGGATAACAGGAATGGAGTAATTTTTGAAGGGTTAGGGAAGCCCAGTGGAAAAAAAATGAAGGTAACTGTGATAATATTGCCCATTTCTGAAAAATGGAGAATTTGAATGACTTCCTTCTCAGACAGTTGAATGCCAGATGAAGTGGCATTGCTCAGTTAATACAGAGCAGATGAATCTAGAGGGACAGGTGTTTTCCAAGAATCATGCCCAGGTATTGAATGCAAGATACCCTGCAGACATGACTTACAGCTTTTCCAGAAACCTTCTGGACTTTTCCCCTGAGCAAAATGGTTTCTTTTTCTCCTAGGCTGTCTCACCCCGCAGCCCACTTTTGTTCACAAATCTCCTCATACTCTGCTGTATGCAGGGCCCTTCCTCAGTCTGCTCTCTTTAGGAATGGATAATGTGCACTCTCAGTTGAAAACCAGTGGAAAAAAGCTTGAGTATAGAGGGTCTTAGTGGAAGAAATGACAGCTGCATTGCTAAACCCCATGCTGGGCACACACCTGGAGCACTGGCAAGCAGTCTGTTGTCCAGGCCAGTGCAATGATGAACACCATACACATATACCAGAATATGACCTTAATATGACCTTCAGAAACATCTCAATAAATCTCATGCCCATCAGATCACAACCTGTGTTGTCCATGGCCTAAGCATTTGGCCCATTTCACCTCTGACATCTGTTTCCTCCCCTGATTTTTGGCTGTAGTCATGAAAATTACTCCCAATGTGTTGGGTAAGGTCAAGCTTTTAACACGTAACTGTCAAAGCATCTTAAACACAATGGCTGGGTGCTCAGAGGTGGGTTTAAAATTGGGCATAGCTTAATGTAGGAGGATCGTATGTCTTCTGTTGGGACTGCAATCCACTCCGCTGCCTGTGTGTGAGTTAAGTACAGGGCTATAAAAATTTATAGGCCTTATCCTTCCGTTTTCATATATCGTCCCTTTAAGAGCAAAGGACTGCCTGCCTCTGAAGAGCTGTCATAAGTCATAGCACTCAAGCAGAAGTGTACAGACCTTTCTGATAGATATGACACAGGATGTTGTTTATAAAATGTTTCTGCCAGGCCAAGATTATCTTGTGTCCCCTGAAACCAAACAAACAAAAAGCTACTTGTTTGACTGTATACAGGTGCCTGGTGGTTCTGTCAAATGTCTAAATATCAAAGCCGTGAAGGGCAAAGTCTAAGCCAAGCGCAGCGAGTTGGTGGGTGTCTGTATACAAACAGGAGCCTGCTGAGGAGAGGTCCGGAGAAGAAAGACGTGCGATGTGTGAAGACCTTTCTCTGCCAGCTGGGCTGCACAAACCCACCACTCTGCTCATGCCTGATTTTTCTGTTCATGCGGACAAACCTCAGTTGCAGAATCACTCACAGTTTAAGCACGTTTTAATAGCCAAAATCTTGACACGGTGTTCCTTTCGGTGTCCGTTGGCCTCAGTGAACAATGACTCAGCTTTCAGGCAAGGCTCTGACGCTGACGATCTGATGGTAGCCAGTTTTTCCCAGATGCCTGGATAGAGCAATGCTTTGCCTGGATACTCCTGGCAGATCTCAGAAATGTTTTACTGACAGAGAAATCTAACACTTATTGATAGCTTTTCTGTGGCTGACACAATCTATAGTAAGGAGAGATGTTTATTCTGGGCTTACAGAAAAAGACACGCACCCCTTCCCCCAAGAAAAGTTATACTGCCTGCAAGACTTTTCCATAAATGATGTTAAAGACCTTTCTCCAAGTTTTTAGCTCAGAAGACGCTTGAAGAAGCTTATATAAGATCACACAAATTAGGTAAATGAAAATTCAAAACATTTTGGGTTTATTAACACAGAATCTTTTGCTTCTTAATGCAGTCTTCTCATAAATGTGGTGATTTGGAGGGAACTTCTGGAATATTTTGTTTTCTGATTTGCTAGAAATTCTTCTTCTGAACCTCTGCAATGCACTGTGAGCTTGGGATCATGGGGTTTCACCAGTTTCATTGATTAATTCAAATGAAGAGTTTGGACTTATTTCAAGGCAGACTTAAATTTATGATTAAGGCCTGGTGATAAAAAATACATCTCTAGTTCTCAAGGAGAGGTGAAATACAAACTTTTGAACATCTCTGCTTGTTTCAGGCTAACTATAATTCTTCAGCTGTTAAGCAGAATAAGGGCTTCCCGGAGTACTACTATTTGTGTCTGGTAGATAGCACGAGATTAAAATTAACATATTTGACTGTAGTAAAGTGGGGGCATGCAATAGGATATCTCCATTGGGAATAAAACCTGGAGGTGAGTATTGATTTTACTGCTGTTTTTCCTTAGCTACTGAGAGTGCACTGCTGATTGGGACATAATAGCAATATTGACTGAAAAGGGGATTTTTTTTTTATTTTTTTTTCCTTGGGAGGCTGCTGTGTTCGTGTCAGTTCAGAACAATATAGAAAATAAGGGACATGCAATGATCCAACAATTCAAAGGGATTGATTTCACCCCTGAAGAAAAGGAGGTCTGGTGTTATTGTCACTTTGACTCTTAATCTTACCTTGATTACCACTTTCTTTTGTTTCATTCCTCTGCAGTGGTTTTTTGTTTTTTTTCCTAACTCTCTTGACCTTTACCCAACTTGGGCAATTTTGCCTACTGTTTTTTCCAGAGGTATCTCAGATATCCTTTCTTCCTCCTCTGGCTCTGACAGCAGCTCAGTGGCTATATGGGAACTGTAGCAGCGAGAGGTCATTTGGGTGTTTCACTTTCCTGGCGTTTCATTTGTGTGTGAGGAATACAAACAAATATGGAAAAAAAAAAATGCTGCAAGAGAACAGGTCGGTTTGGATGGCAATAATCTTCTACCTCCACCACAGGTCTGCCAGGCACTAGCCCGCCTGTGGTGGGGACATTTGGTGATGTCAAGGTTGCTTAAATCAACTCTAGCAATGAAAGTGAAGGTTTGTCATTTTGGTAGTGATAATAGATTTTATGAGTGCTATGTGTTTATGAAAATTTGGCATACAAAGATCTCTGTGCTTCTGAAATAGGTGTTTCTCCATTCAAGAAGACCGAGTGTTTGTCTCCTGCATATTCAGGGCTCAGAAGACACAAAGCACGAGCGTTTTGAAAGCCACATTACGCGGCAGTGAATATTTTGAGGGCAAAAACCATGCTAGTTGGGTTGCTTTTAGGTGAAAGGCTCTTTGCTTTTCCAGAAGTCTCATTTTAAGGTTTATCTTCCTTGCAGCTTCAACTTGCCTCACAGATCTATGCACTCAAACCCCTTTCGTATCACTTGCTTTCCCAACTGGTGCCATGTGATTTTATGCGGAATTGGTGATCTCTTCTAAAGGTTTCAGCTAGTGTTGGAGTTTGCTTCATGTCACAGCTCCCCGTAGGAGTCTTCTGTAACATGGGCCCTGATGAGGTCCACTGAGGTGCTGCCAGTTCTCCGGTGCTTTCCTGCAATTCTCTAACATCACTGGAAAAGAGGTACAGCTTTCTCACAGTTCATATGAAAATAATCCACAACTCGGTTCATTAGAGTGCAAACTGCTGTGAGAGGTGACCTCAGGAGTCCTCTAGAGCTGGGGTAACTTGAGAAGCACAAAAAGGACACAGATAATCAGTATTACCTTTGCAAAAAGCCATATCTTAGAGAGAGAAGGCTTCCAAGGCAGCAAATTCAGCTTGCATTAAGGATTTGGCATTAGACCATCCAGATTGGCAGGTACAGTGGGAATCTCAGTGAAGACTGTCCCCTTTCAAACTGGATCCTAAAGAATAATTTGCCAGGGAAACAGCTCTTGGTGTTGCTACATCATCTGGCTAGATGTAAACACTGTTGGAGCAGCACCTTTCATAAAAATGAGCAAAATCTAAATTTTTTTAAATTGCTGCTTATCTTTTGAATAGAAGCTGCAATGAGATTGCAGAATTTAAGGGGAAAAAAAACAAATGCAGATTTCTGAGGTCTGATACCACCCACGGCCTGGCTGGTATCAACCCTCTGCCTTGCTTGATGTTACCTGGGATCCACAGTGGTTTAAGATCAAAATCCAGCCTCTGACAATCCCGGAGACACTGTTTTCACAGCGACTCATTTAAAAGCAGCCTAGGATCTATGCTTACTCAGTGAGTGCTGTTGGCAGAGGCATGCATCGTACAGACAGGGGTTTTTTGCTCTCTTTTAGGGATATAGAGAGTTCCTTACAGAGGCAGGGGGAGTTACACCTCCTAATGAAATGCTGATAACATCCACAAAACAAGGTCTGTATCTGGGCAACCAGCAAGGAGCTGGGTATGAGAGCTTACAGAAAAGCCAGCAGAGATTAATAGTCAGGATTTCTGAAGGTTACGTTGTTGACTAATGTACCATTGAAACAAGAGCACTTACGCTTACTTGCTTAGGTTAAGTGCAAGAGCTTTTCCAAAGAATGGAATTTACTTCCCAAAGTGAGAGAATGGGCTGTCTTCACTGTGCGTCTCAGACGCCTTTGCTACTGCTGCTGAAACCGCAAGCCCATGTGTACCCTTAGCTGAAAGCAAAAGGTTTCCTGCCCCAACCAGGGAGTCATGAAATGACTGGGATTTTATAAAAGCCATAGTAGTGATTGTGCCTTCTGAAACGAGCACTCACCTATACACTGTAGTTGCACAGACAGTTATTGCAGCTGGATATGATGTGCTGACTCTGCTGCCTGATGCTCTCAGACATGGCAAAGTGGGTCAGAAGTTGTGTGTGCAGTTACGTCTGATGTTCCAGAGAAACAGCCCTCCGTCCTTGTAGGGAAATGATCTGAGTAGCGCCATTTTGGGAGAGTGAAAAAAAGATGGTTCAATCACAGTGACAGGACTACTAGAAGCAGTGCACCTACAGGTTTTGTGCATGGTGAGAGCCCTACTTTTCACAGCACTGCAGGTTGGCAGCGATGGACAGTGAAACAGTCCAAATCTCCAGGCAAAGCGAGAAAGATGATGTTGTCATCTTACAGATGGGATGCTGAAGCATGTGCACACCCATCTTAAAGCCCCTTTGTCTCGAAAAGCCAGTGAAAAAGGGACTGAGATTGACTAATTTATCATATGATTAATTGACTTGTTGGGTGTGATGAATTGTTTTCACTGCAATAACACTAGGAATACACAATGGAACTGGGAAATGACCCCAGGTTTTTCTGAATTCTGGTTTGTGAGAGTATCCTTATTGCCTGGTTATTGACCCTTGCATCCAATAGATGTCTGTAAAAAAAAAAAGCAGAATTCTCCATCACTCAAAGCAGCAGTGAGCAGAAGCAGCAACACTCATGGATTGAGCAAAATGGTTAGCAGCACACCATTTCTATCAAAGGGGTGATTTCCATATATATAGCTGTATTTCCATATAGTTATGGCAATGTTCTTTCTACTTGTAGATCTTGCTCCTCCAGCAGCAATGAAGGGGAGATTATGTTGGAATGAAGTTTAAATGGAGAAAAGGGCCAAAGAACTGATCCTACTAAGTGCCAAAGTGGCTTTGACACGTGCTTAATGGTGCTGAATTATTCATTGAGCTGGCTGGACAAGCTGACATTGCAAAGGGAAATAAATGAGGGTGCTGGAGAGAAAATGCCAAAGGATTGTCAGCCAAATGCCCCAGTGTCACAGATTTCATGGAGGATCTGGTCCAGGATCCCACCCCTTAAGTGCTGGTTCCTGCTGGGTGCAAGCCCTTTGTAAAGGAGAGAGTGAATGTTTTGGCTGTGCACACCGGTGTGACTTTGGTGGTGCTTGTGGGGCCACGTTAGCTCAGTTTGTGATAGGAGACCTTCCCTTTGAGGGGAGGTATTGCAAAGTGCTGAGAATGGCCAGCAGGCAGATGTCTAGGACCAGAGATATTGATGGGGCAACTGTGATATAGCAGGTAGAGTCACAAAGTCTGAAAGATTAACCCTTGTCAACCACACCTGTCTGGAGAACATGCTGTCTCCTCTTATTCCCTTTAAAAGTGTATTGCTTTCTTCTGTTCCTGCTCCCAGTGGTGTTTTGAGGGAAGGGAGGGAGCTGAAGCCTCACCTTTAGCGTGGTTAGGATCCGACCCTCTTCTTCTTAGGGACAGTCTGAAGAGAGGCGTTGCCTTTGCAGTATTCACTGCACTACAACTCACAGCAGTAGCTAAGAGGAGCGTCTGGGATGAGCAGTAGCTATCATCTAACACATGCTTGATGCTATATGAGGGGGGGAGCTGAAAAGATCAATGTGATAATCATGGGCTCACAGGCCTGGCTATTCTGTGGTTTGAGTCCTGCCTGGGGAGCGGAATTGTTTCCTGGCACCTCTCTGTCTGCTAAGACTAGAAATGTTGCCTCAAACACCACGTAAATGGCTCTGCTACATGTAGCCGAGCTCTCCCGGGTATTCTGTAAGAAAATATTCAGAGCACTTGGCTTCAGCTCCTGTTGTTGTTGTTGTTGCTCTGATTTGGAGATGCTGGCAGCTGAGATTTTCAGGATTTATTGAGATGCAAGCTTTGCTTTTGCCCTGTGGGCAAGGGTGGAGTTCAGATCTGCAGTTTCTATTCATGGATTTGAGTCAGGCATAGATATGTATCATACCTATATGTATAATTCTATTCCTAAACCTTTCCCCTCCTGCCTGCTTTGTGCTTGCTCAATAGAGAGTTCCTGGTGCTGCTAAATGGATTTTTTTGCAGAGAAAGCGAGGGGACAATCATGCAGCAGAAACACAGACAGCAGGAACTGTCTGGCCCTTCACAAAGCCAATATCAGCATGTCCAGCTGTGCTCAGCTGCATCCAAATACCACGTGCTTGGTTTCTTTGGGTTCCTGCAGAGTCCAGTGCTCCTTCCTGTTTCCAGAGCTGAAAGCAAAGCAAGCTCCTATGCCATCCCCACCAGAGCTGAGCCCCACTCACACCTGAGGGTAAGACCATCCCATCCACTTCCAGCAAATGCCACAAAACAATTGTGGCAGTTGGGGTTCATAGCTGACCCTTCTCTAAAGATGTCCCTGCTGGGGCATGCTGTGGTGAGCCCTGAGGTCCTTGGTCCCCATCGCTCAGGACAGGGACTCATCGGAAGGACACACAGCCCCCACCCGACCTGTGCTTGGGTTTCCTTGGGATCTCACATCCAGGTCAAGCCAGGTGTGACCAGGCATGTGGGCCAAGTTATCATCTCATCCCTATCAGCACTGGCTCTGGAAAATGAGGTACAAACAAGGAAGCATGCACAAAGCATGTGCATCCTAAACCACTAAGGTTTGTGTTTTCCCAGGATTGGTTCTCCCTTTCTCAGTGACAGACCCTAAGAAATGGAGAGAGTACATCTCTGTTAGCTTATCTTGAGTGATCACCACTGAAGGGCAAGAGGTTTGAAAAATCACATCACTGAGGAAGGTTCTGCCACACACTTTGGGTTTGTTCAGTTTTTTAAAACAAGATTTAACTGTAGGGGTTTGGCTCTTTCCAGAAAGGTGAGAATGCAACACGCTTTTGGCTGTCATTCCCGCAGGACTTTGCTTTTGCTGACCAAAGTGAAGAGTCTGTAAAATGCTGAGGCACCCCTGTGCATCCTTTTAGCATATTTCAAACCAAAATAGGGAGAGAGAGGATGTAAATATTTACTGGAACTGTGTATCAGAGAGCACCCAGGGATACATTATACATTTGGATAATCTGCATTGCAAGAGACATCAGGGGAATAGCAGATGACTTTGAAAGGCTGTAGTGCTAGACGTGTTTCTTAACACACACAAATTGCTCCCTGATTTCATAAGTAAAAAGAAATCTCTGTTCTGATTATTTGGTTTAGATCTTATTTGAGTTGTAGTGCCAGGAGACCCAGTCAAGATTAGGATCTTTTGTTAGCCAAGATACAAGTACGCAGTAAGGTCCTCTCCTTGGACAGTTTGCAGGATGAATTTTAGTCTAAAAAGGATGATTTAATGCATGAAACCAGGAAATTCCACCATTTTGTGTTGGCTGAGGGTCAGCCCTACTTTGCCTGGTGTCCACTCCATTTTTCAGTCCCTCAAATCCCCTTGCCATGGTGTTACCCTTTGGGTGAAGGGGTGGGTGCAAAGGCAAGGGAGAGGGGAGACAAGCAAGGGGGCTGGGATCTGCTTTGCTTTGTTCCCAAACTTTTTCCTTAATAGGATCCATTTGGGAGGTGAGAATTGGTAAACTCCTGTGTCGAGGAGTCACTACATGCCTGGCAATGTCAGTCAGCCCCACATACCGCAACTGCACCTGTTCCATCACAAAGAGGAAAGATGAGGAAACGTGTCTAATATTTGCTTTATAAAACAGACATACCGAAGCCTGCCCACCTCCATTGAAAGATGAGTCTCTCCTCCTCTTCAGGAACTGTTTTGGCCCATTACTTGTAGGTAACATGAACAGGTGACATTATCTCTAACCCTACCCTTCCACATGCTTGCTGCATGTTAAGATGGGGCTGCCTTTACACCACAGGTCTCTCATCAGTCTGATTCAAAGCTGCACCATTCCCATTATATTTGCACTCAGATTTAAATACAGCTCATGGATGCAGGGGGTTTGGTAGGAGATGAAGCTCAGCCAGTCTGTGTGAGCGCATGATTCCTCCTGCTGCGTACTATAAATGATGCTTCTGCTGTACATTAGAGGAACGGAACTACGTAAGGGCCGGAGGACCACATGGTCCCTTTAATTATTCATCATTAGCAGTAGCTATTATCATTTAAAAGCTGCCCTTCTTGGCCTGAAACATTGACTGCTAGCCTGCTTCTTTCCTTGATGGCTACCACCCGACACCCTGCTGCACTTGCTCTTGAAGTGGGCCAGGGCAAAGATCTTCTCCATCAAGTCCAGCTCCAACCCATAGCTGTCCCGCAGTAACACCAGACTTCCTGGAACCTCCTTTCAGGGCTCCTCCTCGCAGTAATTCATGCCGATCCAACCAGCGCTCTGCTCCTTGTGTTGGTCCCAAGTGTGTGCTGGGTTTCCCTTGCTGTGCTCCATCGATATCCCCCTGAGCCTGACTC
The DNA here is from genome assembly GCA_013400195.1 of Aramus guarauna. Taxonomy (NCBI): domain Eukaryota; kingdom Metazoa; phylum Chordata; class Aves; order Gruiformes; family Aramidae; genus Aramus; species Aramus guarauna. The sequence continues at coordinate 221,670 of VXBL01009098.1, read as the reverse complement.
AGACGTGCGTACGATACATTCAAGGGAAGAGTTCCCACCGGCGGTGCCAGCACGCCTTACTATTATCTCCATTTCTCCCTGAGAGGCACAGGCCTTGTTTACTCTTCTTTTAATAACACAGATGGTTTTAATAGTTCTCTGCCTTCGCCCCCAGTTCTTTCTCCTTGTCTGTAGTCTGTTTAATGCTTCCTTCTAAGTGATGGCTTTGTCACTTAATCTCATTAAAACTTCTCTTCATTGAACTCCGTGAGCTGCTTATCAGACCGTAAGCCTAATCTTCCATTTGTAATTAATTTGTTCTGTGCCTCCTACAATTTGGCATCATTAGATAATGGCATCACTCTCAAGGTCACTGGTACACAGCACGAGGTAAACACCCATGGCTGCAGCACTAACTGCCCTGCTAGCCTCCTCCTTCCTCCTCTCTTTGCCACACCACTTGATTTTATTGACAGCTTTCTCCCTATCCCTCAGCAATTTCTGATGCATTTCGGATGCTTCCTGTCCAGCGTGTGCTGCTATGTGAGTCTGCAGATCAATATCCTGCACTGTCTTAGAGGCAAATGCTTTTCTGATATCCTCCAGACTCATCTGCACTAGTTTTCCACTTGCCTTCCAGCTCATTCCTGTTCAGTCCAAGAATTTAGGTGCACTGTTCTTCCTTTGCTGACTTACATCTTTGTAAAACTTGCAGAGCCTTGTCCTCATAGGCTCAGGGTTGGGAATGGGATACAGGAGCCTTTCACCTTCGGGGCATTGGGCCCAGTGGACACTCAATGGCTTGCTCATCAATGGCATAGGTAGAAACAAGCCACAAATCACTATAATGATTTGATGTCCATATTTCTAAAAAGCAAAAAAATCCTGAATTATCACAGTTCATGGTACCAACCAGTACCACCAGGCAATTCCCGTTGGTGGGATGAAGAAAGAAACCAAGCACTAACCAAAGATGAAACCCAAACCAGTGCTTCCCTACTCCCTGCAGGTCCTGCCAGGATGCTGCTACTCAACACTTCCTCAGACTTTGCCTCCAGCCTGTGTATAAAGGTGTTTGCAGGGCCCTGCCCTGTCTGGGTCTGCTGGCTTGAACCCCCCTTTTAGCACTGAATTTCACAGGCTAGAAAAAGCAAGAATGATACCTTTGGCAATACTGCTGCTTGCTCATTGGGATTTGCTGGTATAGGGCTGTCTGGGACCTTTGCAGGCTCTGGAAATAGGGTCAGTCCTGGTCCAAGCTAAATCCCTTCATTTTCCCCATTAGATTTATTTTCATCTCACATATTTCCCTGTTTGGATGCAGTATCTAACAAACTCAAGTTGATTTGACCCATTCTTTCAATTTTTGCTGTTTTCCCCCTGAAAGCTAGCTACTAAACTTAAGTAACAGTTGCACACAGAGCTGTCATTAGATCATAGGTATCGATATTCAATACAGTATTGATCACAGTATTCAAAAATTCAGCGTTCAGGCAGCTACAGAGAACAGCTCTAAATCCATTACACAGAGCTGCGGGGAGGAAATCTCACAAGCTCTGAAACCTCAGGATTTTTAACTCACTAGAGACTGCAACTATATTTTCTAATTGACAGTTTTTATAACTGTGCCTAATTTTTCTTGCCCAGTAGTCAAGAAAGAAAAAAAAAGTCTACTGGTGCTAAGTTCTGCTGCCTTTTGGGAGAAGGCAGGCTGCGGTAAAACAGATATATATTTTTCTGAGGGGGGTAAATGCAGGAAGGATATTTTGCATTTGCTTACGTAATGGCTGCACATACATCAGCCCTGCTACCTTGCTGGGAGCCGGCAAAAGGCAACCGAGTAGATCCAGCTCAGTCGCTTGAGAGCAGCTGTACGGAGCGGCTGCGTTCAAGTCTCCAAGTGCAACATTTTGGGTAAGAAGCAGCTCTTACCTGAGGATATATGGTAATTACTCCCAGTGAAACGTGCCTGGCTCAGCAGCAAGAAGATGTATTTGCAACACGCTTGCAAGCTGTTAGGAACTGCATGTTTTGTTTGAATGCAGTGATGCCTCACGATGCTAGTTTAAAGGCCAGGAGAACTTTGTGGTTATAGTCAAAAATAAGTTTCTGCTCAAAGGACATGTTGATAAGAGCAACTGACTGACAGACAGACTGACTTCTCCTGAGATCAGAACAGGGTTTGGAACAACAGATAAACCTGCCATTTTGCTAAACAATCGGTATTTCTTAAACCATCCTTGTTTTGGCCTCTCTCTGTGATACACTCCTCCAAACCATGCTGAAAACATCTTTTTAATCCGTTTATATAACTCCCTTTGTGTGCTGCACTGACATTCTCTGTGCTCACACAATCACTACACCAATGTGATCAACAAAAGAACAAAAATCATTTTATTCAGCGCATACTTCATTTCCTCTGAGAATGAGCCCAAATTCGGTTTCATTCAGCTGTGATGCGCTTGGACCCTGGTCCCTAAAAACAACATTGCAGCACTCAGTATCAACTATCTGTTATCAAAAGGGATTTTTTTACATTTCAGGTTTTCTTTATTTTTAATGATCCATTTGTCTCTTCAGACTCAGGAGCAGGCAGTGAGATAGCTGTGATTTGCAGCCGCAGGCTGCCCGCTCCCTCCTTTGCTTCCATGGAAACATGTGTTGGATGAGACAAAACCAGGCATAGACTTAAAGTACATGATTTCCAAAATATTTGCTTTTGCTTGTAAGGAATCCTTTACCTCCTGTTTGTACAAAACTCTGGGTGAGGAGGATATCCCTTTAGGGAGAGGCAACTTTTTGAGGTCCCTGGCTGGTGTTGCTGTGGGGGTTGAAAGCATCCTTCCTGAGCACGTGCTCAGGGGTGAAATGCATGCGGCAGGGCAGGGACAGCAGGTTTTGGAAATAATGTCAATATGGCAGTGGCATTTGGGGTAAGGAGGGTTCAGCTTTAATGTAACCCCTTTGCTTTACCTCCATCTCCTCCCTGGGGAGGTGAAGATCGTACCCTCCTTTACATTTTGGGACCCCAAAGATACCCAATTGGCTCATGTAATCGCTCTGTGTGTCTGCTGAGCAGCCTCTCTCCACCCCGGGTCATGGTAAAAAAAAAGATTATTTGCAGTTCAAGGGCAAAACAAGGGAGAGCCGGGGAAAGGGCAGCAGCTCAAACCAACCTGCATGGCATAAGCAGGGCTCAGCACAGCTTTCGGGGTGGCCGGTATGTTTTGTATGGGGAATTGATTCAGAAAGAAAGAACTTCTAGGAGAAAATGGACGGCCACCAGCTCTTCCTGCATCTCTCATGCAGCAGGGCATGCCAGAAGGGCTCTCACCCCTCAGGGACACCAGCTTGCTCTGCCACTGGAGGCTGAGCTGGAAACCCACTGCCGCAGGCATGTCTGCATGGGGACTGATCCTGCTGCGGGAGCCAGGTTCTGCTGCGGTGGTCTGGTTTGCAGGAGCTGAGCCTGACCCCTGGCAGCCGCGCTCTTGGTATCTTCTATTTGACCCCTGTTTGTTGGTGAGAGGGAAAAAAGCCTCTTAGATGTGATGCCTCTAATAAGACGCTGAGGCGAACGAGTTGCTGAGTGGTACTTATGCAGATGTCTTTCCTGCATGGAAAAGAAGTGTATTTTGTCTTCTATCACTCGCAAAGCATTCAGATTCTGTCTGTGGCAGCCTAAGCACGAAGCAGGGCAGAAGCCTTCTTTTCCAAAACAAACCCCGAGCCAAGCCCTTTCGGGTGCAGGGCAGCCTCCCATTTCAGCGGCCAGGAAGCCCATCCATCCTTGGCCTCTTAACAAAGCCCTGTCTCAGGCATCAAGAGGTAAAAATAAATGTCACTCCATTCTGTCTGATGGTTCCACAAGATTCATGCTAATCAGAGTCCTTCATTAATTATTTAGCTTCAGGGAAATGTGCCAAAGGGTTCTGACACTTCAGATGTGCAAAGTAATTGCCACATTTGCTTCCAGCTAATGGGGAGGACAAAATAAATTGTACTGGGCTGAGTAGGTATGCGTGGGTGGGCAAGGAAGGGGGACCTGGACCTTCCTGCCCTTGCACGTGGTTTCATCTGTACCCCATAGCCCACAGAGCTTCACTGTGTCTCAAAGCGCTCAGGGTTGTCCCCCTGCATCGCGGTGTGGGCTGGGCATGTCACATACGCTCAGCCACGGCCACCTCCATCATCCGCTGTGTGCCTGTCTCTGTGCATCACGCCTCTCTTTGCTTTCTGCCTGCTCCGGGATTGCTCCAGCTCCTCGAGTGAGCACAGGGGCTGATGGTTAGTTTGCTCCGAGTTGCCAGAGCAGGATTGGATCCTGTGTTGTGAGCGGTGCGGAGCTGCACCCCGCGCGCAGGGCTGTGCTCCTCCCCGGTTGCTGAAGCACGTGGTGACAAGCAGCAGCTCTCCCTGCTCCAAAATAAGTAGGTCTTGACAGCAGGTTTGCAACCTGAGGAAAACAAACAAATGCAAAGCACGGTAGCTATATTTATCTGAAACTTAGAAGCTGTAGTTTACAGGAAACTTTGATCACTTTAAATGTCAGGCAACCTGGGAAAAAAAGGGAGAAAAAAGCATAGTTAAAAAGCAAATGTTTTGGAAAAGGTAAGAGCTGCTGCTTCCAAAATGAGGTACAATCCCTTCTCTTCTAGCCCAGTACTAGACATCCTAATCTAGAGGGCTGATGTCTCTCAGCTTCAAGCTGGGGGTACTCAGAGGTTGAGGTTTCCAAAGCCTGGACCTGCCGGTGCTGAGGACCAGCAGGACCCAGACACCTGCCTGGCATTCAGCAACAGCTCATCATGTCTCCTGTACCCATGAAGGATAAAGTTCATCCAAAACAAAATATAGGATTTGGGTTTGGGTTTACTTTGTTTCCACGTGCAAAGATTGTGGTTTTCTTGAATTTATCATAATTTAAAATTCATGTCATGCCATTATGTTTTATCTCTGATTCGATTGCAAGAAATTAATTTTAAGTATCAGGCATATGAAAAGCAAGAGCTTTAGGTGGGACACAGGGATATTGTGCTTTGTTTCCTGGATGTTTTTATTAAGAATGAAGTATCTGATACAGTACAAAGGCGTATTTGGTGGTACCTGTCTCAGTCAGGGAGTTTCAGCAAAGCGCCATGTACTTAAATGTTTGCAAGGAGCGAAACACTACGGGAAAACAGTTCAGACCTTTTACAATGCTCGCCCAGACCTATTTTTACTAGTCTCTTCAGAATTCCCCAGTTTCTGCAAAAGCCAGACCTGTTGCAAGGGAATTCACTATTCATGCAGAAAACGTCGTATGCTGTCCTTCCACCTTGCATTGTTCATGCGCAGTGCTCTAGGATAATGGCTATTTCTGTATCTCTGCAAATCTACGCTGTTACTCTGAAATTACTGCTACTTCTACCACATACACATGCTATCTGTTACTGAAGCAGAGTGGTTAAATGTACTGTGATGTAAGGAAAACATTTTCCCTTGTTCAGTTTTGTCCAGTGAACTTTCATGCTGCTTATTAATTGATGAAGATGGCAAAATAGTTCCATTTTGAAAATATATTCAAATTCACCCAATACCTCCTATTTATATATTCATGCTCATCCCAGAGTAGAGGGCTAGCATTCCTTTGCAGAAGCAATCAGGCAAATGTGGCTTCTGGTGTTTAACAGTATCATCAGGGAAATCGGAATTCCTTAGGCCTTTTAGTTTGGTTTTCTAAATGTGAAATAGTTTTGCTGATCTATCTTTAATCCTTTGGCCTTCAGAATGGGAAATGAAATTGTCTTTTCTCAGATGCTCAATGTCAGCATCCAAATCAGGACTTTCTCATTGTGTGCAGAGAGGGGGAGTGAGGATACATGATATTCAGGTACGCAGAGATGGAATCTGTTTTTCAGAGAGAAACTAATTTCTACAAATTCAGTGAGTTTATCTCCGTTCTGCATTTTTTTTCTCTTTTTCTTCTTTTTGCATCTGTATGCATAAGATACCTAGTTTTAGGGATGACTGATGTTAAGTTCCTAATGAGATGGCTCCAGGGTGTGGATTTTCATTGCATATTTTGCTGATTTGATGCTGGAAGCTTGCTTGACCTTGCTTATGGTATCTTCCATAAGATATATACATATGATCCATCCTTTCCTCTTCCCTCTGCCCCATGTGAGGGGATGTGCTGTGGCAGGGCCAGCCCCCCTTGTACTTAAACCATTACTGCTTTTATGTGTAGCTCTTCTTCCAGCTGATGTCCTAAAATGCCCCACAAAACCATTTTCCCTGCTCATTTCCCCCGCAAACACAACTCTGACCATTTTCCAGGCAACACTTCTGGCACATCATTTCCTGATCTAATTTTTCTAATTACCCTAGAGGCCCATAATAACATTTAAAAATCAGAGTGCTGCTTCACTGTCCAAAGTATTTCTCTAGCCAGTGTTCATATTGGCTCTCACCAGAGCCCTGCGCATATTCTCTCTGCTTTCCATTCCTGTCTTACACACCAGTATTTTAAGTCCTTCATTTCTCCTTTTGTTGTTGCGGTTTTTTGTTTTGTTTTTTTTTTTCCCTTGGACAGTACTAACACACTCCTCATTCATCAGCCCTTCATGCCACACAGTACTGTTAGCATTGCTGCAATAAGAAGCCACACTCTCTGCCTCCTCCGTTGCCTTTGCAAGCGCTGTAGGATGCTTTTGCTCAGAACAGGAGCTCAGGACCCTGACCTGTCCCTCCTTCCTCTGCAACCTCAGCCAAGATTTTTTCCATATTAGCAGCCAACTTTGCAGATCGAGAATGATGTAGAGCTGTAGCTCAGTAAGCATCATCCCTCCCTTTGCAGAGAGCATGTTAGTACCCAGGTGTCTCACATCCGTGGAGCAGGCAGTTGTGGCTATTGCATCCAGCAGTGTATTAGTGATCTGTTGCTGTTTTCCAGGGAAAGATGGGGTTGCCATGACAATTGCGTGTTGGTCGAGCTGGTGTGTGCATGGCCACAGCATCTGCACACCTTCGCCACTAATGCATTTATTCTCCTGGCCTCCCCATGCAGTGGGGGCAGTGGTGGGGGACACAATGATGTCCATGCTGAGATGCTTAAAGTAGCTCTTCAGCATGGTGCAGAGGGGTGAGTGGCTCAGGGCCTGCTCAGTGACTCTCTTCCCCAGAGAAAATGACTCTTTTTTTTTTTAATAGGGGCTAGGGAAAGGGGCCTGGCCTGCAGTAAGTCACTCTGCACCTTCTCCCACCCGCCTGGTTTGGGCTGGTGGGAGGAGCGCTGGGTACAAGGAGCAGAGGAGCCAGCAGAAATGCTGCAAACCAGAACCCATTTGCAAGCACCCCTGACTGCCTGTGAGAATCCCAGCCTGAATCAGAGGCTTGTGACACTGCTGCAAAAGCAGCCTTGGTCTCCTGAGTCTCTGCCCACAGGCTGTTGGTTTAATTTGCAGTCGCGTTTGCACAATTTGCAGTTGCATTTTGCATTTGAACAGAGTGTCCCAGACCCTGAATCGGCACCTGGAGCTTCAAAACTTGGGCCTGATCCCGGTACGGCTGGAGCTGGAGGCAGCCACTGTAAGCTGGAAGCAAGGCTCCGGACATTTTTGTGGGCACATCTTTCCTGGGGGCTGCACCGGAGCTGCCTCAGCCCAGGGCCTGGATGTGTGGAGGAGCAAAGGGCAAGACTTGACAGGGCAGGATGTGGCTAGTGCTGCTGTGAGGCAGAGCTGGGCTGCTGTGGCCCTTTGCCTGGGCCCGTGCACCACTGCACTGCGTGCCGGCATGCCTGTACCTGTGTGGTCCCTTATTTCTGCCTCTCACTGCCTCAACCTCCCAGCAAAGCTGCTCGGAGGGGCTGTGCCAGCCAGCATCATGGCGTGAGAGCCAGTGAGATGAGTTGCTCCAGGGCCATCTCCTCTGCCCCCAGCACAGGACTTTGCCCAGGTGGGGACAGGGGTCCTGGTGGGCACCCATGGGGTGAAGTCCAGGCCTCGTTTCCCCAGCTCAGGCACTGGCTCCCAGACCTTGCTTTGAGAGTTTGCTAAAAGGGTGTCTTCTGCATCTCTTCTGGGCATGCTTGGCCAAAGAAGAGGCTCCTCTGTCTCCCAACTTCCTTGCCCAGCACCAGGCAGGATTTCACCATTTCCAAGAGCAATGCAATCCCAGTTCATCTTTATGATCTTGCTTGATCTTCACTGGTCTAAGAATGACAGCCAGTAACACCTGCCTGCAACTTCCATTGCAAAAATGCATGAGGCTCCTTTGTTAGAGCAGCAGATGTTGTGCTGGGTGCTGCAGAAGCAAAGCTTAAAAAGCAGATGATGCCCCAAATTTAAGTAGACCAAGCAGACCCAGAGACCTAAGAGAGATGATTCCCAAGGTCATGTAGGAAGCCTGTGGCAGACACAGGGACTGAACATAGATCTCCTGAGGCCCAGCCATGCTGTGGTCTCTGGACTGTCTTCTCTTTTGTCTTCCAGTCCATTAGGAAGATCAGTTAATGAAATGGAATTAATAATGCCAGCTGCAGCACCAGCAATGCTGTAAGGGAGACAAATTTAGCAGCACAGGCCTTAAAAGCAGCAGGATTGAAAATGGGGGTAGGCTGGAAGTGCCGTAAGAGCCTGCTCTAATGGGAGGATGCAGTAGGTCAGCCAGAGTTTTAGGGTCTCATCAGCTTTACTGATCAAATCTTAAAGGAGAAATGAAGATGTACCAACTTCCTCCCCCAAAGGAGAGAAACACCCGATTTTAAGGTTCCCAGCAATTGCAAAAAGTAGTCCCACTGGAAAGAATCAAAAGACTTTTCTAGGTCAGTGGCAGGAATAGAGCCTTCATTTCTATGATCCTCATGGTTCAAAAATAACATTAAAGAACTAAGAGAAATTAGCCACTGCTGAAAAGCCAGGAGTAAATCAAAATTGATTCTTATGTGTTAGATGTGCTGTTGCCTGCAGTTGTCAGTGAGCTGAAACGTCCCTGCGGAAGTGCCAGCCATCTCTGGGATGGCCGGTGAAGAGGATCTGTGCCAGGTTCGCCGAGGGACTGCACATCAGCAGTTCAAAAACTGAAATGGAAAATTGTATTTTAACAATAGCGCCAAATCTAAGGACTTCCCCCCCCCAAATGGCTCATTTACTAGGATGCAAAGAAAGGCCACCTCATTCCCGGGCAGGAAAACAAGTGCAAAGTGTGTCTCATCTGATTCTTTTACCCACTCATTTGACTCATGTCACATGGCTGTTGCCGAAGACCTTATGATAATCTCAGACTTTGAACAAAAATGGGAATGAAGAACATTTCTGCTGAGCAGAAAGCGAAACAGAGGCAGCAGAGCAGAAGCTTAGCAACATATCTCAAAACACACCAACCCCAATATTTTGACTGATCATTTTTAAAACCCTCATAAACCCAGGCATTTCAAGACTTCTAAAAGAAATCTCAGGGAAGCTGGAACATTATGTGACATGCTGGGACATGGGCGTTTCTTTTGTTATGAGTATTTGGCTCCAGACTTAAACTGCACCAGTTTAAGACCATATTGTCTTTTTTTACTGTCTTATTGATTCCTTTTGTGGTCTAAAGACCTGGGGAAAAAAGTAATCTCCTAAGAGAAAATGCCATGGGCCTAGGGCAAAAGACAGCAAGGTCAGAGCTGGCTGTGTACCACCTAGACTGTGAACACTGATGGACCTGAAGTAGCCATCAGCATCTCCCAGCTCATGGCCTTTTCACCTGAGCTACCTCTGAGCAATTTTGCAGCCCAGAAAACGTGTTGTGCAAGAATGAGTGCAAGACAGTGGGAAGGATGAGAGGAGAGCCAGGATCTGGCCCATCCCTCTGCTATTGACAGCCTCCTCACGAAAATGTAATTGCTGGCTGTCCTTGGCTTGGAGTACTCAGGCAAAAATTCCCCATTGCTCTTTAGAGCTTCGAGACATATTAATGCAACTTTTAAAATAGCATCTCCTCTATTTTTGTTGCTAATGCTAAGAGTAAATTAGCTTAGAAGAAAAACCCAATCATCTCCCTTAATGCTATTGTTCTCCTAGAGTGCTAAATGTCAGGATCTTACAGCACCACGTTGCAGATCTGGTGCTGCCCTCAATGTGTCCCATGAAGCGTTGACGTGGAGTGATGCAGAGCGCTGTTCTGAAAAAGATAATCAGTCCAAAGTGTCTTCAAAGTCACTGCACTTAGAGCAGAACTGGCAATGGTTTCAACTTTATCTTTGAATTAGTTACCATTAAATATTCTTTGAAACCCATGCTGATTTCCACCCTGCCCTCCAGCAGGATTTTTAAGGGACAGCCCTGAAGTTTAGGGCCATACATGATCCTTCCCGTGGTAGAACAGTGGGTACTTCTGAGCCCTTATGGACTGTTATGTCAATTCAAGTATATTTATCTAAAAAGCCTTAAATGTTGCTAACTCTGCCCTAATCAGAGCTCATCAGAGTGATCCAGGCAGGCTGGGTCACGGTGGAAGTGGGAGGAAGCAAGGTGGGGCTGGAGAGCTAGTACTGACACAGGGCTTGCGGTGTCCCTGTAAGCAGCACAACCCTGGTGGCCCACACACCAGGGCAGTGTGCCTGTGTCCTTTGCTGAGCTGCAGTCTGCACCTCGTCCAGCAATCCCTGGATGTAAAGAAACGAGGCAGACAGCAGTACCCTACTCACTTGTTAACTTGGCCGGAGGTTTCCCTCAATGGGAGGTTAGGATGGGCTGAAAGCAACCAGGTGACTTTATTTTGCTGAGTCCTTACCCTACACAGACTATGTACACGGGTCATTATCTCCAGCAGAGCTACTTAACAGGCAAATACTGACGAGCCCACTTGGCTTGTGGCCATGCCATCAACACTGAGCTTGAGGTGACCTCAGTAAAACATCTTAAGATCTATAATAATTTCAGTAACATCCCGCGGCAGAGGGAGGCTTCCCATGGGCAGTGCTCTAAAGGGAAGGGAAGCAAATTTCACTTACTGCTTTTAATCCTGCTTCCAGTCATCCTCACAGGAAAACTCTCCTCCAACACTGCAGTATCCTATGGTTGATGCCAAGATCTCTGACCTGTGCATGTCTCAGTATCCTACAGTTGATGCCAGGATCTCTGACGTGTGCATGTCTCACCCTTTTAAGATCCAGGCAGCTTATTTGTGCCTTCCAGTCTGCTCAGTAAATGTTTACTTGGTGGTCTTGGTTTAGTTCTGCTGCAAAGAAGTAGTCCTCACCCTCAATCTATTGATGGCCAACTGCTTAGTCCTAATTCTGGCTCACTACTTACTGAATGCATAATTTAACTTCTCATTGTAGAAATGCATTTTTTATTAATTGCTCTTTTAGTCTTGGATCCACCTAGTGCTGGTTGGGATTTTGTTAAACTTTTTGTGCAAGTCTATGTAGACACGCAGACAGTGTTAATGCCAGGTGCTGCCTCTGTCCCTCACCTGACTTGGCTCCTAAGATAAGTGAGTGCACGCTGCAAGACTTTCTTAGCCCATTCACATTTTCTAAGCATGTTCATCTTACACTTCCAGTTCTATTCTGTTTCTGACACAAATGCATTGTTCTTGTTACTGGTGGTAACGTGATGGGTTCTGGTACCCATGAATTAAAATAGCTCTGGAAGTAGCGTGGGATAGTCCATTCGTATGGGCCAGGTCTGAAGAGACATTTTCCCAAAGGGAAATAAGAATTTAAGCAGGAAAACTGATGGTATGGTTCATTTTGGTAGCCTGGGGAAGGAGATGGAGACCTGAAGTCTGGGGCAAGAAAAATACCTACCAACAACGAAGGAAAGGAGAAATCATCACTGTTTCATACAACACTGGGATGTTAAATGTACATGGACCACTCTTCTGTCCAGAGGGAATTTGTTTTTTATATCTGACTGAGAAATGTGGGTTACAGTGAGACTAAGCAGAGATTTTGTGTCTTCTCACTGCTGTGTGGTATTGGGCACTGGTGGTATGTGCCCAATAGCCATGAGTTTCAGTGATGTACTAGGCTTGAGGTCTCTTTGGCTTTTTTTCAGGGACTCCAGGATTTAGGAGTTTCATTGTGAATGATGGCTCCGTTTAATATACACTGCTTGTAAACACATCGTGTTATGGATTTGTGCTGGAACCTCATCGCAGAGCTGCAAACTGTGTGCAGGGCAAAATGTATCAATACGGGTATTTTCTGTTCTTGCAAAGGGTCTAAGCCAATCAGTCCATGCTGAGAAATCATCCTTTGCCAACCTATTTCTTCCTATTTTTAACAAAGCTGGGAAGAACATAAAATCAAGACTTGTAACATTGTTTGTAGATGGTTTGATCTTACTATATGCAATGACAATTGAAGCCTGTTCTGCACCAATTAGTTAATTATTTCCCTGTTAGAGGACTGAAGATGCTGGATTGAAGCCTAGAGCAAGACTTTTGGGGTATTTCAAAGATGGTTTTGAAACATGAACAGTAGCTGTTGGCCTCTGTAATCCCAGGAGAGTTTCCTAGGTAAAGGTTAAGATCACATTGTGCTGAATCTCTCCTTAAATTTTGGCTTTCTTCTGTGAGATGAGTTACCTGAGGGAAGGATAGGTGACCTACTGCTGCAAGTTGGAGGAGATCTCTGTTAACTCAGGCATTAAAGACTCTGTTTTTGGAGCCAAAAGAGCAGAGAGGTTCAAACTCTATTCCCTATGCTGATGTATACATGACCCACGTGTCTGTTTCCATATAAAAAAGCTAAACTCAGTATAACATGGCTACAGTAAAATTATTTCATAAACTCGCAGGATCTAAAAGATTAAATACAGCCTCAGAGCTGAGAGGTCCCCAGTTGGGATCATTCTGCCGATGATGACCAGGTCTGATATGCTGTATCTCAGGTCACTCTTCAGTGAAATGGGCTGACTTTTGGGGAAGTTTCTTTGTCATTAATAACCACCCCGAAATCTGAAAAGGCAAACAGGTTGGGTGGATGTAAAGCATTTTCTTTGCCAGTATTTGCCAAGAACGGGCATTGCTTAGTTGTTATATCTCTGTGAGGCTACTTACAGTGGTTTATTGATGGGGAAACTGAAGTAGAGGCAGTGTCTTACTGGAGGAGGAGTGTTGGGGTTGGTGTTAAAATTCCCATTAGTGGGCTCAGAGTACAGAGACCACATACTTTTTCACAAATTGTCCTGTAAACCTTCACTCTTACACCTCGAATCCTGGTTTATGCAGCATTTTGAGCAGCAAGAGGAGGCAGCACTCAAACCCCTCACACCGTAACCTGGGTGCAGCTTGCGGTGCTCGGCATCCCAGTGTAGCAGGGCTTGGTGCGAGGGGCTGGGGGGGCTGTGTGGGTCACCCCGTGCCTGTGGGTGCTCATGCCTGCAGGGGGAGAAGGGTGATCCCCGGTGGTGTGGGTACTCTGCTATTTTCTTCTGTTTCTGGAGTAGTTTTGAAAAAAATAGCAAAATGAGGGTTGCTCTGTTGGGGCTGGATCCTGACCTTGGTTTTCTCATGCCTACTCCCCGACCTCACCCAGCTGGGCAGAGGAGAGGGAGGCATCAAAACCTGGAGGGGTTTGGTGAAATTTGGCCCTCACAAAAAAAATGAAGAAAACACCAGATTTCATCACTCTCAAGAAATTTCTGGAACATGAATAGTCACACCTTAACCATTTCGATGGCTTAGGAGGCTAAGCCGCTGAGTGCAAGCTTTTGATTTGAAAGGGGACTGCATCCCCTTTTCAAAGGAGCCTGCTCCCTAGGGCAACCACATCACACTGCTGATTTGCTGCAGTGGAGACCGCAGCGCGTACAATATGCCCTCCCCCCTCCGCCTGTGCTGCTTACAGCATCAGTCCGGAGCCGAGCGGGGAGACGGGAGCGATACCCGCTAACCCACCCATGCTCGGGAATGCCTGACTGGTAACGCAGTGCCTCCGACGAAAGGACCGGCAATTCCTCAGCCCTCCGAGATGCAAGCCAGTGCCGATTCCACCAAGATGGACTGTCTTTGGAGCAACTGGAAATGTCAGGGTATTATATCTATTCTAGTGTTGCATGCTAGAAAGACTGCATGTCAGAGGAGGCAAAGGCAGGATCCATCCATTTTTGCATTGTTCACCTGTGGGCCTTTGCATGCTGTTTTATCTCCCTCCCCATGAAGCTTTTCTTTGGGGGTAATTTAAGACAGAAAGATAAAAAGCCCTTAATTCTGTTCTTTGAATGTATTTCTCCCATCTCCAGCTGTCTCACCCTGAAAGCATCCAGGATACGGGACCTTTCTTCCCACCTTACAGCTCATTCCCAAAGCATCCGCCCTTGGTGTTAGCAGTGTCATTTCTCATCCCTGACTCTCTCCGTCAGGCTGCCGCTGGCATAATTTCATACCTTTCAGGCTTTAGGAAAGCCGGGTGATGGTGAATTTGTGCCTGCTCGGGCTCGCGAGGGTTCGAGGCGGTGGCGTTGGGTGCCTCAGTGCCTCCTGCCCACGGACACACCCAATGCGAGGGCTTAGCCTAGCGTCGACACAAAGAAAACGCAGCTTGGGCAAGAAGTGCGATAGCACCGAGGCGGCCACGGCATTGCCACCCACTTTGTACTTTGCTGTAGGATTGCTTTAAAAGAAAAAAAAAAATTAATCCTTTCGTTGTGCTTTCGAGCATTCCTCCTAGCCGTTCGGGGGGGAAATATTGTGATGATGTTGTCTTGCTGCCGAGTAGGCGAGGGGAACAATAGCATCTCCCTTTTGGGTTTATTTTCAGCTTATTTTGAGCGGGTCGGTGTCTGCGCTGGGTGGGGCTGGCTACCTTCCCGGGCGCCTTGGACAGCTTTTCAGCCATTTTTAGTCGGCTTCACACTTCCCAGCCAGCATCCAGCCTTTGTTTTGATAAAAGACAGTCTCTGTGACGCTGCTCGGTGGACAGATTAGAGGGAGAAAAGCTAGCGGCTGATCCTGCCGGGGAGGCTGCTGTCTGCTTTGGGCAGGCTTTGTTTGGATGTATTTTTTAATTTTAAGGTGCGTGATTATGCTGAATAGACAGTACATGATGTCGATGCTTACAACAGGGTCCCTGGGAGAGAGATTATAGCATCATCTCATTAAAGGGTCCAGGATGCTTGCAGACATAGTTTCATAAACGCAGTAACAGAAGCCAGAAAACCTTCCTAAAGTGGTTTTTGGGTAGGGGGAAGATCTTTCAGACAGACACTTGTCTCTAGGGATCTTGATATTTCTGCAATCTTAATTCAGCACCTAATTGTATTTAAAGTACGAGGGGGTTTTTAGGGAAGACGAGTAGCTGGAAAGTAAACAGATGCACCTGTTAAATGCCAACCTCCAGCAGCTCAGACTTTCCATACCTTAGTCAAGGGCTTGGGTTTTCTATAGGATTGCATGATTCGTTAAGCTTACATGAGAGAGCCACAACCAAACTTCAGGGTCTTTTCATCTGAGCTTTGCAGATAAACTTCCTTGTTAGGTGGGGTTTGGGTTTTTTGTTTGGTTTGTTTCCAAAAAGGCTCGATATTTTGCTGATCCTTATAAAAACATTAATTTGCTGAGTCAGATTGCTGAACCACCTGTATTTAGAGGCAAACTAAATATTTTCCCTCTTTATCAGAAAAAATAATATTTTTTCATGAATTAAAAAGAGGGAAATAACAAAGAGCATGCTGCTATTGTTTAATTAATAATTAATAATAATAGTGGCCTTTCTCTCCTTCTGTGCTCTCCTTTTTGAAACTGAGGTAGAATTGCTGAAAATGAAATGACACAATATGTCCCATGCTGATTTGAAAAAAACCCAGATCTGAAAAAAATCAACGCAGCTAAAAAAAAAAAAATCACTTGCCTCACTTCCACATCATTTACATATCCTTTTCTTTTTCTTGGGTGGTGATGTATGATTCAAAAATGATTCTGCAGAAAACATGAAATAGTCATAGAGTATTATTTCTGTCAGCAAAATTCTTTGATCAGTCCAAGATAAAATAGAAGAAATTTAGAATTCAGAAGAATGAAGACTAAAGACTTGATCCATTGATTCTTTTAATATCTATTATTCATGTAGTCTCTGTCTCAACCCAAAACCTGCAAACCTGGAATTGCATAATTTTGCCAGCTTCATTATCAATGGAATTATGGTTCCTCTCTGAAAACTCTGGAATATGTCTGTGAACATAACAGATGCAGACACAAACCTCTGTAAATACAGTGCATATTTTTACTGAAATTACGGAGATACAACATTGAGGTTAACCTAAGTTTTCATTAATAAACAGACAAGCCTGTAGCTAGCTGTATTGTTGGTTTGCTCCTATAATTGGTGTAAAACTGGGTGGGGATCTTGAGAAGCTTTGCCTCACTAAATCAATGTACTGTTTTTTTCCTTGCAATGAAGCAATAGGTGTTGCTGCATACATTGAGAAATATTGCAATGTGTATTACCTATCCGTCCTGCAGGTACAGCATGATTGTGTCAATGGTAGATCATGAGACAGCCCCTCGGGGGAGTGGGAGAGTAATTTGCCCCTGCTGTGCATATACTTAATTCAAAATATTATCATAGGCAGCTTTGGGGAACTGCAGCCGGCTTCCACACCCAAGTCATCTTTTGCACTGGAAGGTGATGCATTTGAAGTAGGCTGGGATGGAGCCATGCATAATGCATGAGTGTGCGGAGAAATGTCTCCGACTGGGCACGCTGGATGATGTGGGCCTTCATGTAACAACATATAGCCAGTGCCAGCCGCGTGACGCATCACAGTGTGCAGCTCCCAGAGGGATGCTGCTGGATGAGGTGTGCCTCCAGGTTCAGGTGGTGGAGCAAGTTTCTGTGCCTTCGCCAGGGACCCGGCCCAGCCTGGCAGGACTGATCCCCATGCCTTGCTAGGGAGTTTTCTTTGGATTAGGAAGGTCTTTGCACCCCAGCTCGGTGGAGCTATTTTATGTCAGTACACTGGTCCCTGTGAGTATTCCCTCTTCCACTATTTCTTCTATGTGCCAGCTCTTGGGTGGTCGTAAGTGACACCCTTGTTCCTGCAGCTTCAACCTCCTGCAAGACTTATTTAAAAAGAAAATCTGAACGATCCAGAGAAAAAGGCTCATGAACTGTTCATAGAAATTGTCCTAAATGTTATCCATCTTATAACTTAATATGGAAAAGGACTGCAGACTTCATCAAATCCATCTAGCTGACATAACTCTACTGGGACTGAAGATACTGAGTAGCATTTTCTTGGCAGCTGTTTCCAGAAAACCAGCTTCCTTGCTTAATTGATATATCAATGGGTTTCCAAAGTGTGCTGAGAAGCTACACCAACTATTCATGGCAATGTTCCTCACTTTAAGACTCATAAAAAGTTCAATGGCGATAATATGGATGCATGCTATTAACCTATAATCTTATTGACAGTCAAGTCTGTCTAATTACAGCTATTATCACGAGAATATAACTTCAGCCAGTCAGTACCTTCAGTGCTTTCCTGAAAGTATTGGGGGCTGAACTCTCAGCTGGGAGAGAGTTGTCCACTTGTCTTGTTCAAATGAGCTTGCTCTCTTTTCAGCAGCTAAAGATCTGTCCCAGTAGTTGGTTCTTACGTTGGACCTTGGTAGAGCTAAAATCTTGGAACCAAGTCATCATCTGATGTAACCGGTTTACCTAATAGTTTCACAAAACCACACTAACTTATGAGGAGTTGACTTCCTAGTTTCTCAGTTGATTTCCTGTGAAATTTGAATGAAATTTGTCAAGAGTTTTTTTCCACTTTCAGGTTTGCTTTCATTTTTTTTGTTGCTGCTGCAGAAATTGTATCATTCCTTTGCAGTACATTCCTGTTGATGGCAATACAGCTGCAAGATCAAGAGCTTAGAGGACAAACTGTCTTAGATGAGCTTCACGCTGTTTGACTGCCAAGCATCCCAACAAACACCTTGACTTAGATGGTATCAAAAAAATCAGTGGCATTTCAATAGCTCTACCAAAATGTGCTCTGCACTCCTGCTGTGCCATGTCTGAATGTAGGTTTTTTTTCTTTTCCAGAACAAGGATAAAATTCCCCAAGAGTAAGGCTATTTTAAAGTATTCCCTGAGGAGTAATTTAAACTCTAGAGGGTGATGATGGGGCAATAGCTGAAGGCAACATTGGAGGGCTGCTTTTCCTTTCATCAGGTCTCTGGGAAGTGAGTTTTGGTGAGGCTTTTTTTGGTATCAGAAGAGAAGCTCTCTCCACATCATATTTAATTCTCATAAATAACATAGGTCTGAGCCATTCATTCTGAATATCTGCAGATTTTCAAATGTTTGCGTAGAGTTAGGAAGGGTCTAGGGCTGTTATTTTGGTCCAGGAGTATCTCGGGAATATCTTAACATTTCCGTAGCATTAAGTGCATTCAGGGACTCTGCTTGATCTCCTTCATTTCTGCTCAGTTACAGTGAGAGAAACAACATCCTCCATAGAAACTCGCCAATGCAGGTAGTGATATGGTTTGATGAGCAGGAGGCGTGTGACGGCTTCCTCCTGCTGGTATTTTAAATCCTGGTCTTAAAGCATCTCTCATGTGAAAATGGTAATAACGAAATCAAAATAATAATAATAATTTTAATGATAAAGTTAATGATAATAATAATAATACAATAGACTTGTGTGCGGGATGGTTGTAGGGCTGATTTTTTTATTGCTAATCTTCTTCTGTCTACCCAAGTGCACTCTAGTGCCTCACATAAGGCAATGAGTCAATACTGGTTTGCTCACATCTTGATCTTGCAGATGGAATATAACGTGGAGGGCATCCTATATCAAGATTTTCCTTTTCCCTGGTCCTATTCCTGTTCTCATCAGAGTTTGGGGACCAAGAAGGTCTGGACTTTCAAGTTGAGTCTTGGGGCAGGTGGATGATAAAGATATAAAGCTGAACTGAAGACAGGAAGTTAATGAATGAAGTGTGTACAAGAGGTAGAAGTATGGAGAAATCCCTCAAGGCTGGAGGTAAAAGATAAGGAGAGATGCCTTCTGTCTTGGCTCTGCTGTTGATCACAGCAGTCTCCTGAAGGCACCAGACTGCTCATTAAATGGCGTATCCATCTGTACTGCATTTGAATCAGCTCTGTTGTGGGGAGGGGAGCAATGACCACATTGGATCCCTCACTGAAGAGAAGAGGGAAAGCCTAATCCTGCAGTCTGTGGTTAAAGCGGCAAACTGGAATTGCTTTGAGTGTGAGCAATATTTACTTCTGTTCAAAGACTTACAGCTTTGTTGCATTTGTTGTCAAACATTGTTGCAACAATGCTATAAACAAGATTGCCTTTCTTAAATTATGTTTCCTGATCTTTTCCCTTCCAGTAGGTCGGAGAAATTACTTATGAAGTCATTATGAAGTCATAATATTACACTGTGTACAGAATTAAAGGGTGTGTGTCGACAGGTTTTTCTCACTTCTCATCAATACTAATATTACGTAGGGAATGAAGCTGTATAACCCATTGATTTTACCTCCTAAGGAGGCCCAGTGGGACTGCCATTGTGAGGAGGGCAGCTCGATCACATCTCAGGGTGTTATTAGTACACTGAGGAGCGTATAACCTTTTACTCAATCATCAAGGCCCATGGGCCTTATTTGAAGGCTGCATACAAGGGGCTTGCACACACTTTTTATACTCACTTCCATGTAAATGCTGCTTGATGCATGTTCATTTTTCATACACTTGTTGCAATAGAGGAAAAACTTGCAAAGTCAGAAGGAGAGAACAGAGGTTTTCAGGGGAAGGGAGGGAGAAGCTGTGGAAGATGTGAATTCTGTGCTCAGTTGATCTTCATTAATTTTCATCTTAAAATGCTTTCTTTGAGACATGGAATGGAAAGATCCCTGTTTCTTTTACACAAGTATTTTTCAAAAACATAACCATGCAGGAATCTGAAGGTGTTAGGACATTTTAGCTACAAGTTGGTTTGGATCCTCTGTTCTCCCTGTGGGATCTCTGCTCAGGAGCCTTGGGCTGCAGCAGCCCCACACCATGGTGCTTCTGGGGACTGTGTAAACCGCCAAAGCCCAATCCTCATGTTTCCACCAGGTCCTGAGGAGAATGCATTCAGGACCATCACTACTTAGTCTCAAGTTGTTCACCCCATGTCTCCAGCCCTGCCCTTTCCAGCACCCAGGTCTGTCTTCTGGCTTTTTTTGATGCCAGATATTGAGGAGCAGAAACATTTTCTGCTGAAAGCCATGATGAGAGCTGGAGAGCTTTCAGGCACTGTGCTCAGGAGCAGTTCCTTGCTGGCACAAGCACTGCATGCTGCTGCTGTTGCTTATATTTGTGAGGTTACTTTTAGCTTGCCTTGCTAACATGGATATTTACCAGCTACTCATACTAACAAGTGGTTGGTTGTCTCATAGAATTTACCTTTGCGTGTCGTTAGTCTGGGGGTTCGCCCCAAACGGAGGACACACATTAGTTTAATAGTATGAAGTTACACCATAAAGCCTAGCTGAGACACAGATTTGGCTCCCTTGAAAATTTTTTCTTTCAACTAGAAGGCTACTTGAGTAAAATTTTACAAGTTCTGCTGTCAATTAAAAAACATGGGCAGGTGATACTTTCAGATAAACCACTCATCAGACAAGCTTCTCCCAGAAAATTCTTCAAAGGCAATTGCAGTGACCTGCATCACTGCTGTCTAGAGATGGCTGACAAGTCCTCTTTAGTAAATACAAATACTTTTGAGTCTGAGGCAGTTCTGGCAAAACCCAGAGTCTTTTTATACCTCCACAAATGAGCCAGAGCTCTGATGTGTTGTACTAGAGAGTGCAAAGTGACC
The DNA here is from genome assembly GCA_013400195.1 of Aramus guarauna. NCBI lineage: Eukaryota > Metazoa > Chordata > Aves > Gruiformes > Aramidae > Aramus > Aramus guarauna. Next base: position 200,901 of record VXBL01009098.1, on the reverse strand, counting down.
GGCGCTGCTTCCCTCCTTCCGGGAGGCTAAAGGGAGATCATGGAAGGCTACAGCTGAACAGCTTCTGCATGTTAATGGGCATGATCAGGATTTTACAGTTAGGATTTTCAAAACAGAAGGAACCCAAACCTCAGTGAAGCCAAGGCTGATTTCAGTGCCTGTTTTCCAAACCCTGATTGCAAATCCTAGCTGCAAACCTTAGGTGGTTTGCAGTTGGCATTTTGTCTCTCAGAAGTGTGTCTTGCTTAGCTGGGCAGATTGACCGACTGTCCAATTGCATGCACATCACATATCGACAGGCTCATGTGGCACCAGCCTCCTGCTTCATGCATATTCAGCGTGCATTGCTCAGAATCATGCCATTGTAGTCAGGTTTGGGCCGTGCCACGCACACACACGCGCAGACACAATGTCTGCAACACACCCAGCGGTTGCAGGACCCTTCACCACACTAGGACCTTTTATTCTTTCCCTAAAGATTGACCAAAGCACTTAATTATTATGTCATTAACTCATGCTGTGAAGGATCCTCTCTCCTTTAATTTATCTGGGGAACCCTGTACCTGCATAAGAGCTGGACTCAAAGCCCGGCTGAGCGTGGGGCCAGTGCGTGCTGGCGAGTGGCTCTGCAGAGGTGCGTGTGCGAAGGTGTGTGCTCCAGCTCAGCTCCTGGCCCTGCCGTCCTCAAACTCGCTGTGTCCCCATGTCAGCGTGCAGAGGATGGGGTGCAGGCAGGAAGAGGCAGCTACCCTTCATCAGAGACTCAGGCCACCGTTTATATTTTGTGACCTGTTGAAGGGCAGTAAACCTATGGGGTCAGTGAGTGTTTGAGGGAGTTGTTTGCTGTCTGAATCAGTTTTATATGAATATAGAATAAGATGAAACTCAAAGCAGATATATAAATGTGGTGGACAACCTCATCTTTCACTTTCATTCTCATTCAGAGTAAAAACCAGAATGTGGAGAGAGTTGATGCAGCCAGCCCTGGGTTCACCTGATGGCAAAGGAGCAGATACCTCATTACTTTGCCCCTTGGTATCTGCTTGCAATGCCAGACACCAGTATGACATGTACTTTTGCTCTGGTGTAAATGGTTACAGGAGAAAATGACACCCTGAGGAAGCCAGGCAAAGCATCCCAGCTAGAGGGTTCTGCACCAGGTGTGCCTCTGTTCGCTTTTAAGGGAGATTTGTTTATGTAAGGAAATATAGAACAAAAATAATGTAAAAAGCCTTGGAGGTGACTGAAACTGTGACTGAAGGAGCAAACATCGCTCTAACACATAGCTCAGGTGTTTTCAGCAGCATCTAAATTCCAAGGGAACTGATACATCTCAAATCCCTGAGGCCTGTTGGCAAAAAAAGCCCTTTCTCCAGAAAAGCCCATCGACCATGGATGGACCCCACAAATCTCCACTGACTCTCCTTCTCCCCCTTTCCTGCCCAAGGAGCTGTGAGGTTCACATCCCTTCTGCACTGCCTTTTGCACGGCGGTTTGGCTCACCCCCTTCTCCCTAAGGGAGAGGAGGAGGAATGGCTGGGGGAGCAACAAATCCTACCCAAACAGCTGGACACAGCAGCAGTGCTGCAGCTCTCCGTCCCTGCGGGGGAGATGAGGAGAAGGCAGATTTGGTTCCTGCCCTTGAAAATCCTAACTGACCTGCTGCAAGCTGTGGGTGGAGGGGTTGTGTTCCCAGACTGGACCTGGGCATGGGGACAGCCACGTAAAAATCGTTCAACTCATCTCCCTCCTCTGTGCTGAGTTTTTCCACCTCGCAGTTGGCACATATTTTTGCCATGCACATGGGAATATTTGCCTCAGGTCTAAAAGACACAGGATCCTTCTCTCCCAAGTCTCATTTGGCTGGAGAAAGGGGCCAGCTGCTTTTTCATGTCCTCTCCCGCGCATGCACATATCCCCAGAACTGTGTCATTTGGCCTCTGTCCATCTTGCTCTGAGTTGTGGCAAGTCTTTCCTTACCTGATCCAGCTTAGTAAATATCCCGGTCATTTCATGGCAGAAAATGGGCATGTGTCAGGATACACACACTCCTGGTCAAGTCTGTTTTGAGTTATTCAGCATCTTTCTTGTGGAGGGGAATGAGAAAATTCAGTTTGGCATCTCTGCATGAGAATACAGCCCACTTCCAGTCTGCAGGAATATGAGGCAGAAGATCCTAGAAAGAAAGAGAGGGGGCTTAGTTGCTCATTTTGGGTCTTATCATCAATTCACATTAACTCAGGGAACTCTACTGAGATGGGCTTTTATATTTTTTGGCTCAGCTCTCATTTCTTTGCCTGTCTACTGCTTACATCCCAGGTAGTGTTTTCCCCTGGTATGTGGCCTTTTTCTTTCATCAGCAGATGATGTTCCACGTACAGCATCCTGAGCTAGCTCACCTGTGCTCATTTCATTTAACATGAAGGTATTGTGTGATAGAAAATTTGAGTATCTCAAAAAGTGAAATTTGCATAAATTTCCAGTACTGTCCTCTGACAGAGGAATTTTTAACCACAAAAATGATGGGGCTGTGAATACTACCTCCTGTCCAAATGCTCGCTGGTGAAAGTGGACTAGTTACTGTGCTGTGCTGCAGAATTTTGACTGAAAAAGAATATGAAAAATGATAAAAGCTGCACATTTGTGTTCTGGATGCCATTTTGTAAGGATGATTTGCAAGTCACGTACTCCAGCACCTCAACACTGCGAGCAATTGGTGGAGCTCCAGCTGCCTGCATCAATACAGCTGAGCCTGCTGCTAAACTCCCTGACATAGGTGCATGCTCTAAGTTGTAACTGCATTTTGGAGGATTCCCTAGTCCACGCCCCTGGGTTTCTGCAGGAAGGAGACCTGGGCATGTATCTGGAAAGACTCTGGCCTGGTCCCTAATGTGTCAAGTCAGCACCCAGGACCCCAGCACGTACCGCCAAGATCCCCATCCCTTGGCTTCCATGCAGTCCATAGCTCTATTCATGCGTGCTCATGACCACAGGTCCAGCGCTGAACACTGACACTTAAAACCATTAAAGACTTATTATATTGTATATATTGACGGAGAATATAGCAGGATGTGAATGCTGCATGAAGAGAGAAGAGCTCAGTAATACTATAGCAATTTTTGCACTCAAGCCCATCACTTTGAAAAGCAATGCTAATATGTGTAATAGTAATGAGTAACAGAGCTCATTGACTCAAGGCAAACATGCTGTGATGAGTCACGATTTTTGGAGATTAAATGATAAGAAATGTAAGGCTGGATTAATTTTGTTTCTTTTCATATTTGTGATTTTTTTTTTTGACAGATTGCATTTTTCCCAAATTTACTCTTTGTTCAGAATGATTTGACAAGTGGCATCTATGAAATCTGTTTGGCTGGTGGTGTGTTCAAGCTGTTCATGAGGACTTGTGCAGTGTGTGAAATTAAAGCTGCTTTGTTTAGATTGTCATGAGCATGTTCTTTGGCTGGACGAAGAGTCCTCAGAAACAGATTATCGGTGTAAAAAAATTAAATTCACCTTTGTGGACTGGATAGTCAGCAATCATTTAATAACATTTTGCTTTTATAGTGGCTATTCCTCGATGGTAAGATTGTTTGCTGGAGGGGTTGGAATAAACTATACAAACTGGGTGAAAAACACTGTCAAAATTAACTGCTTTACAAATGTAAAAATACATTAGTTGAAAATGGTTTTCTGCATTTGCTTTGTTCTAACTAACGCTTTCCATGGATCTAGACAAGGAAAGTTATCTAACAAGCAGAAAGTTTGGGGTTTTTTTAATATTTCTGAGATGGTTGGATTTGCAGTAGCAAAGGGGATTTATTCTGTATTTTAAGGTCCCATCTGAAAAATGTTTTCCTACCCGTGTAACTATTAGGCATTGGTAAAACCAGGAGTCTTTTCCTTTCTCAAGTCTTAGCAAATAACAAAACCATATTGTCAAAACTTTGAATGGGAAAGTGGTTTATTTTGGCTAACCCCAAACTTTCTCATTCATTTATCAACAACCAAAACTTGACAATGCTTTGATCAAACATTTGGCATTTGGATTTTAACGGGGGGGGGCAAAAAAATCTAGTTTCCAGACTAGCTAAATGCAAGTCAGGGTAAAAACGTCCATATAATCCTAGCAACAACACAAACCCCAGCTTGCATTTCTCTTGCTGCTGCAAGAGACCCCACCATGCTGCAGTTGGAGATATTCATCCATCTTATCTAACCCAGACACAGATGCATGAAATACAAAGATTTCCAAGTAGGTCATCAGTTGTCATTTCCTCAGCAAGTTGCTGAAGTCACTTCACTGCTTCTGTTGAGGAGTTCCTGTTGATGCTGATGTGAGCAGGAGCATCACTCCTCCCTTTATTCTCCTGCAGGGACTCCGAACATCGCAGTGGCCATGGTGGCCATCCTCAATGCCCTTCCAGCTCTTGCCTTTAACATGTTGATCTTCTCTCCCCAGCTATCGACCTCTTGTACTGGCGTGACATCAAGCAGACAGGGATCATGTTCGGCAGCCTCCTGTTGCTGCTCTTCTCCCTGACCCAGTTCAGCGTCGTCAGTGTCGTGGCCTACCTGGCCCTCGCCGGCCTCTCGGCCACCATTAGCTTCAGAATCTACAAATCGGTCCTACAGGCTGTGCAGAAGACGGACGAGGGCCACCCCTTCAAGTGAGTGCTTTGCAGTCATGGCCAGGGGCCATTTATCTTGCAAAGGATCCATTCCCAGTGGCAATTCACATTTCTTTAGCTGCTGCTTTTATACTGGATAAAATTCTTTTCTTGCTCATAACAGGGGAACTAATTTTTTCTGTTGTCCAGTGTCGCGAGAGCTGTAAAGCTGTATTGAAAAAAAAAACCACAAAAAAACCCACAAAAGCCATCGTCGTCTGAGACATGAGATTTTTTTTCCTGAAATTCAAAACATCCAGAAAATTTTAAGCAAACAGAGAAAGAGAGTTTCATTAGAGCTAATGATAATACAGTATCTCTGCAAGCAGGAAGATCATTGTTTCTGGGCACACTCTATTGGGCATAGAGGGAAACTATTCATATCTTTTCTCCAGCACTGCTTGGCTGTGATGTGGTAATCCATTACCTTAGGTGATGGTACCAGAGCCAATGCTGGTGCCCTCCCCACCCTCTGCAGGGTCTGAGTGGTTTACTCAAGGGAAACAGCAATTCTTTCTCCTCTGCTGTGCCAACAAGTTGGTAAACCGGATCTTGTTGGGGTGCTGCTCCTTCTTGCTCCACTTGGGTTAGCTCTGAGATGCGACTCATGACATGGGCATAGCTCAGAGAGAGGTGCAGAACAGGTGAAGGGATGGAGGAGAGAGACAGGGGTGCTGATGCCGAAGGTGACATGTGGCCAGACCACAGCTTTTGTTCCTCTAGAAGCTGCCAGCTGGAGGAGATGTCCCCTTCTGTGGCAGCAGTGTTGCACAGAAATTTGTGGGGAAACCCTTCCAGCTAGGATTTGCATCCCCCTTCAGGTGGAGTAAAGAGAGAAATCCCATCAAAACCAGGCTGTGCGTGGGCAGAGAGCAAGGCTGGAGGCAAACAGCCTCAGCGCAACCTGCTATTGTCCAGGGAGATGGGTCACGCAAGGCGAAGACAGTGTGTGCCGGTGGCTCTGTGCCCACAGGAAGGGGAACACGTTCCACCAGTGCAAAGAAATGAGGTCTGGGGAGGAGGGAGTGACGGGGCTGACAGGCACGAGTGTGAACGGCAGGTGAACCTGCCTGGGTTTGTAACTGGACCTGTGTTTCTGGCAGAGCCTACTTGGAGATGGAAATGAATCTTTCACAGGACCAGATTCAGAAATACACAGACTGCCTCCAGCTATACGTCAACAGCACAGTCAAAGAGCTGAGGAGACTCTTCCTTGTTCAGGACCTTGTGGATTCTTTAAAAGTAGGATTGCTTTAAATATTTTTAACCCATCTCTAGAGGATCAATCTACATTTCAAAGTACTGCTTCCCCTGTTGACAGTGTCTTCACAAAGCCTATTTTTGTGTAGCTCCAAATATAAAAGTTGCTCTCCTTTTTGATTTCCAAACTGCTGCTTCTAGCAGTTTAGAGGTTTGCCAATCTGCATTTGAATTTATTGATATGTAATATAGGAATTATAAAAGTTGTAGGGTAAGCTTAGCTCCACTGCCGTTCTAGAAGCATCTCTGCATTATGCTTTCTATGGCTTTGCCACAAAATAGTGTGTTCCCCTCTAATGCCTCTGTTAATCTGGATTTCCTCTAATAGTGGCATTTACTGCTATGGAGGAAGGTCTTCTTTCCCTCCCTGCTGAGATAATTATTTATTTTCAGCCTTACACCCAAGTAGGTGTTCTTCAGAGCAAAGGGAAGATTGTTAAGAGAGCAGACATGGGTTAGGCTCCTAATTACTAAAGATTTTTCGAAAAACGTACCCATCTCCTAGCCTCCAGAGTTTTCAGTCACTGGGATTATCGCTGTGGGGCTGTGATTAACCTGTGTGGGATGACCCCTGCCATCATCAAAATTGGATGCCGAAATCTGCCTGTGCCCTGCTCAATGCAGAGTCCTAAATGTATGCAATTAAGCCCTAAATATGCGTGAAAGCTCAGCTAAGAGGGTGAGAAGCAGTGAACAGCAGAATGGAGAAAGGGGTTTATACACCCAGAAAAAGTACCTAGTTCCTAATGTGCCTTACTTAACAAGTCCCCTTACACATTAGAAAAGGCTAATGTGCCATTATGTTAGCTAGTTAAGTGAACTAATTTCTTCTTATGCTGACACTGGAGGTGATGTAATGATCCATCTTTAATTTAGTTTGCAGTACTAATGTGGCTGCTGACTTACGTGGGAGCCCTCTTCAATGGCTTGACTCTTCTGATAATGGGTAAAAATCAACATTTCTTTTTAAAGTCTACTTTTAACTTTAACTCCCTCATGATTTCTGCTTAGACAAAACAGCCTGTTCTCGTTGTGCCTTCCCCACAGTTAAACCATCAACTTTTATTTCCCTTTCCAGTAAATACTCATTATTCCTGTTAAATTGTCCCTCCTGCTAGAACTAATTTGTGTTTCATGGTTTTGCAGCTACTAGTCCCAGAACAATGGGAAATTCCATATTTGGGAGGCTTGAGCAAAGTTCATTTTTAATACAAAGATCCCTGGTGGATCAGCTGACCAAGTGGCATGATACGCGCTTGTCGCTGTTTGAAGTAGGTCTCTTCTCTGGAGGAATCTCATCGGCAGGAATATAACTGTGTGCTCTTTTTCTCCTCAGCTGTGGTGTCTATGTTTACTTTCCCCGTTGTATATGATAAGTACCAGGTAAGTCTGCCTACACAGTGTGGTTCGGGTGTCTGGGTGGTTCTGCCTTGTCAACACCTGATTGACTTGGTCTCCTTTTGCTCTTTGCAGGCACAGATTGATCAATACTTGGGACTGGTGCGGACCCACATAAACACTGTTGTGGCAAAGTGAGTTCAGCAGCAGACTTGACCAGAAGTCTTGCTGTGAGGTTGCGGTGCACTGGGGGTGGCTAAAAGCTGGGTAGTCCTGGGGACAACATGCCCTGTGGATGATGTTCTCCACAGCTCCTGGCATGCAGAAGCCTGCAGGCAGGCAGATCCCTGGAGGAACACAGTCCTTCTCAACTGGGTGTAGACTGAGGCAGAGCTGTGACCCTACATCCTTCCTTCTCCTGCCGTTTGCCCAACCAGGGACTCATGTCCATACTGTTACCTGGCCAAGACAAACAGGAAGGAATGCGTTAACTCTTTTTCCCACTGACTACCCCAAGCCTGGGTTTTTGCATTCAGTGACTCTGTCCTTTAACATTAATAATACCATTAATGAACAAAGTGGGAATTAGAACACCACCCTCTTACAGAAAGAAAATACCTGGAAGCACCATGATCTTGAGTGTTTCAAACCACCATGGAATGGATGGAAGACCTGGATGAAATTTTTGATGCAGTCTGCTCTAGTTCCTAAAGTGCTGCCTGTATCAAAAGCTTTTGTGGGTTCCCTGAGGGCATGGCGAGGGTCTAAGTATAGTTCTCAACACTTGAGAATTCATGAAGCAGAATGGCTGGACTGGCAGGTAGATCCATACGTCTCAGCCGTCTGTATCTGTAGCTTTGCAAAAGTTGGCTGAATAACTGGTATCCAATGGAAGGTTACAAAATGGTGAGGTACAGAGAGCAAGTGACCCACAAGGAGTTGCTGAGGAAACTGGGCTTGTTTAGCCTGGCAAGAAGGGAGGTAAGGCGTGATTTCATAGCACCTTAAAAGTTCTTGATGGGAAGCTACAAGATGACAGAGCCAAACTCTTCTCAGTAGTGGCAGATGTTATAACAAGGAGCAACAACATAAATCCAGCTTAGGAGGTTGATGTTGGACATTAGGAGAACCTTTTTCACTAGGAGATCAGGACAGCACTGGAGCAGGCTACACAAGAAGGTGCCAGAACCTCCTGCCTTGGAAGTTTTCAAGATGCAGCAAGGCAAAGCTGTGGCCAGCCTGATTTAGCATTTGGGATAGTCCTGCCTCACATAGGAAGTTGATTCAAAGACTTCCAGGGATCCTTTCCCGCCAATATTTGTGTGATTCTGCAAAACCCTTAGCATTGGGCAGGGCTAAAAGTCTGTACTGAAAATTCTCTGTTTAAATTTATGACAGAGCCACCAATAGACAATAGAGCAATAGACAACAGACCATGGTAGGGTAATGAAGTGGGGGGAATATCACTGAGCATATCCCATGGTTGCATGAACCATCAAAACCTGGGCCATTTACAACCAGGCGCCTTTGAGAACACGTAGATGGGCATCATCCCTTTTGCTTATTGGACTCTAGTCCACCCGTTACAACAACACACTGAACGCAAGCTAAGGAGTTTACACCTGGATAAGACTCCAAGTAGGGATCTGCTGGAATGGAATAGCTGACTGACCATATAATCCTTTTTTTTATTTTTTTTTTTTATTTCTAGGATTCAAGCTAAAATCCCAGGTGCTAAGAGAAAGGCAGAGTAAAGCAGACTTCAAGGATTCATCAACTACAGTAGTGAATAACAGGGGGAATCTGGATTGAAACAGCTCTGTTCTTACACTTTACTGCAAATTTATCGTTCTTTTTTTTCTTGACACCATAATCTTAGAAACATAAAACTCAGAAGCAGTGCTTTCCCCTGCTGCTTCTGCACTTAGAATATTTGCAATCACTTGTGTCAAGCACTAAAGTATAGTAAAGAGAAAAGTGTACTAGATGTGTTTTTTTGTGTTGCTTATAAAGTGCATGATGGTGAGAGCCTAAATAATATTGACCTTTTTTATTTTATTTTTTTAGTGTTTTTCCTTCTTCTATTGGCATTGCTTCTATAACTTTTAATGTTACATGTGGCTAGGGGCTTTCCTGCTTAGCGCACTGATGCAATAGTTAAAATTGCTTCTACGTCACTGGGTTGCTGGTTGGATTCATCTTTATTAACTATATAGAATTGTAGACTGATGTTTTAGTGTTTTCCAGCACAAATAAAATAAACAGTAATCCGTACTTAATGGTAATCAGTTTTGTATAACTCAAAAAAATGAAAACAAAACCCAGTACTTTTGTTGTAAGGGATTGACAGGCTGATTTACATGTATGGTAACTGGAAAGTTCCAGCATGTTAAATTTATTACAATTTGTATTACATTCTCTGTAGTTCCTAATGGACCTAATTATGGACTCTGAATATTTGCACTTATGTACTTGATACCGAATGCAGAAATAAATGTTACTAAATGTAAAAAGTTCTCCTTCTTGTTGCCACTGGGATTATCTTGACATATGGAAACTGGACACATACCACACAAAAAGAAACATTTTTTCTCTCTCTCTCCTCCCCCAGATCCCATCACACTTTGCCCTTACAAAATGATGCAGTCTGACGAGATCATCTGTAGTAGGTAGCTCATCTATCAGGTTCACATCTTGATGAGTACAGAAATAAAAGAAAGACCTTAGCGCATAGTTTGGGGTTGGGTTTTTTTTTTGGTGGTGATGCTAGCAAATAACAGGAACATGAATAATCATCTCTTCTGCCATTTGCACGTTGTGCAAATCATAAGCAACACACTATGGGAGGGGTGAGCACAAACCCAAAGGGCTTTTCAGTTTCCTTATCGTCATGTTACTGTCTTATCCAAAGCGGCTCTTTGAAATCTGTTTTAAACTGTGGGATCAGTACTGAGTCTGGAGGCTGGGAACTGAAATAAACACTTGCTCTTGTTCAAAAGCGAACGTTTTTAAAAATTGGCATTTGGTGTTTGAGAACCATCAGACAAGAGAAAAAGTGCTTCAAAACAATTAAGTGCTGAATGATTTGCCCATTTGTGGAACATACTTGTGGAAAATCTTTTGTGTGTGTATAAATATGAACTTAAAAACATTGGCAGCCAAATTGCAGTTTTTCTCTATCACAAAACTTTTTATGCAGAAATTATTTTTTTAAAAAATAACTAGATCTTTAAACACTTATCCCAGCTTTTTGAATTGAAGACTTTTCTTAGATTAATTATTTTAATTCGCCTTCATCTCAGTTACACATGGGCATGGTGACATGTATCCTAGGTCAGGCTGCAGCTGGTTTGTGTATAAATGTACAGCCCAAACTCACACGAGGAGTTGGTGGAGACATTGGTATGGTTGTGGGCTGGTTAATTCTTGTGATGTCTCAAACATCCTTATTTTCATTTAAGGTTTATATTTAAATATTGTTCTTTGCTCTTATTTAAAAATACTAGACTGTCTTTTAAGTGTCACCTGCAGCTAGATACGAACAATTTTTCTGAATGAAAAACTGAATGCCTCAAAGTGGCGTATGTTGCTTTTGATGAAATGGAATATGTTTGATTTAGCATGTGTAGTTTGCAGCCAGGAGTTTAAATTTAACATCTCCCCCCAGCTTTAACTGCCTCTTAGACTTTCCGACTCAAATGGCCAGTATTTACCCTGTATCTCTGAGGAAGACAGTACAGCCTGGATGAGTGTCCTTGAGGATAAAGTTTGACCTTCAGAATTCTAACTACGTACAAGATGAGTATGTGGGTCCAACAGGTTAATTTTGAAAATGAGCACATTTAATGTCCCATCCCACTGGTCCCATAAATGTGTTCTTCCCAAGCACCACCAATACAGTTCTATCCCAGACTGGCCTTTTGCAATGCCAAACCCTAAGCAGGATTTAAAGGCTACACCTCTTGTATACCTGGAAATCAAACAAAATAAACCTTCTGACAGAGTCCAACTATTCTTAAGAGCCTAAATCAATAGAGACCAAGAACCCATTCTTGTCTCCTCCAGCATCACCCTCTCTCAAAGCCCACAGCCGTCCACTCCAGGCCCACATCGCCCTGACACGCCTCTCTAACCTACACCCTTCACTTCTCTCTTTTCTCACACCTGACCTTTCCAACCCAGCTCCCAGACTCCTTGCAGCCATCCTCATTTTCCATATATTTGGCAGTAACAGCCTGCAAGTGGGCAAGTGTTGCTGAACAGCTGGGGTGGGTTAATCTTGTGTGTGGAACCCAGCTGGAAGACTATACTGCTGTGCACCAGAAGCAGAGGACTTTAGCCAGGACTTGGATTGCTTGTGCTGCCCACAGCCACCATCACCTTACTGGGATCACAGCAGCATTTTCCATGATACCTTTGTATGTGGAAATTTGGAAAAAGCCATCATGCCCAAAGCTCCCATGAGCCTTGTTTGCATACCTCTGCTAACTCATGGTCCTGCTATATAACTTGCAATGACAGAGCCCTTGTGCATATAGGGACTGAAAGCTTCTGATGACCTTACTATTCCTTGGTAAGTCTCATTCCACTATGGGGAGCAGTTATATCTCCATCTTTTTTGGTTTTCAAACAAGTGGGGGAAAAGAACAACTCTGAGCTCTATGTTTTAAAATATTTTAGTGTGATTACAGTTGAAGGCTGAAGATACCACAATGACTCACAGGCTGAGCTGTGTTCTGAGGAACACAGGCTGTAAAGCCCTTTTGTTTCTGATCTTCATTTGCATTCAATGTGAAGAGCAGCTGTAGACAGGCTTGGCTGGTAGAAGTTGTAAACTTGTGAGGGTTTCTAGGCAGGTGAAACCTGGGAAGCAGCTCACACTGCCTGGGTAAAATTGGGGTGGTGGTGAGCTTTAAACCATTGTTATCTCTTCAGTATGTTCCTTTCCAGATGAACCTGGACTTCACACCACATCACTAGTGCTTCAGGAGTCAGATTGTCTGACTGTTGTCTCCAAAGGCTGTTTTAACAAGATATGCAGGAGTACGGATGTTTTGAAGACCCATCTAACCCAGTGAGGTTATTCAGGTGGTTGTAATTAGGTGGGTGCTAAATACCTTGCCCAAGCAGTGTCTTTCATCCTCTGTCTCTGGGTAGTTTGAGATGCCAATACTCCCTTTCTGGAGAGGAAGCTGAGAGGTTTCTAAAGTGGATGTCTCAGCTGGGAGGCTTGTTTAGATGCAAGGACAGGCCTGGACCAGGCCTTTTCATGGCTGGGAACTGGCTGGCTAATGTAAAGAAGACAGTTGTGTTTTGATCTGCTCAACATGGTGCTGCCTTTCAAGGAAGATAACAGGTCTACCTGCTGTGCTTACCTTTGAAAGCCAGCCCAAATGACTGTGCTACTTTGAACTGAAACCAGTTGAACCCTGCCTTGAGGATATGAAATCAGGAGTGGTGTGCTAGTGGGAGAAAAAATTTTGTTAGAATATCTACATGTACAAATGTGTCCTTTTTTAGGCTCTATGACTTTAAAATATCTTCTCCATGGTTTCACCTGTACCTTCCAGAAACATTATAAGCCAGCTCCTAGACTGCTGCCTGTTAAGGAGAGGTTCAATAGTTACTGAAGAGCTGTCAGTGCTTTATGTCACTTGAATATCTGTCTGTGTACCTTGAAATGAATACTCCATTGGTAGTTTGATGTGAAATGTGAATACTCTCTAACACTGTTGGGTTTGATTCTCTGCTTCTTGGTGCCTCAGCAGTATTCCACTCTTCCTCTAGCCTATGTATTTGTCCTGAGCGTACTGATCTCTTTTGTGCTTCCTCTGCTCTTTAACATTAAGCCAGTGAGAGTAGGATCATAAAACACATCAGTGTCAGGAAAGCCCTGGATTTGGGAGGAGATAAGAATGATATAATATTCTGTGAGTAGTTAATCCAATTAAAGAGAGTCTGTCTTCTTCCCCATAGCTTTTGCTATCTCCCTGCATGCTTTCAGATGGCAGCTGGCTCCCATCCCTCTCCTGGTGGGTTACAAGTCAGTCAACTGTAAGCTTATCGGCCTTTTCTTCTCCATATGGGTAGTATGTGGCAAGCCCATGTGTTTGCCCAGTGCAGTTTTGCAAACACCAAGTGTGATGTATTCCTTCCTGGCTCTTCTTAATACATTCTTTTCTCAGGCACAGAATTAAAAGATGCTCCATCAGTGAACTTGCATGCAAGCTTCCCAGGAAGCCAGGAATCAGTGGAGTGAGGCTGCTGGCATGAAGGAGCCTGGTAAGACTGGCTGGCACATGAAGCCACTGTGGGACATATGGTGTTTGGGTAAGGGTGAGACATACCCACTGATGAAAGAGCCAATAGCTGCACTGCCTGAAAACAGAAGGAGGAACGGTCTCTACGCATTTCTGCTTTCTTGCTGCTCAGCACCTTTACAGGAGAGACTGGCAAACCCCTGCTCTCCGCCATGGTAGGGGAAAGATACTGAGGGTGGATGATCCTTCTCCACAGGTACCTGTGGAAATGGGAGGCAACTGTAAGTAGGTACACAGACCTGCTTCTCTTCATTTCCTTGTCCTTGGTGTTTGCTCGTAAGTGAACAGTCAGCTCACCGTCTGTTAGTGCTCTCCTCGGGTCAGCATCTAATCCAATTGACTGCAGGCTAGCAAGTCAGCTGTCTGTGGCTTGCCACTTCTACAACTCTACTTTCTTCTTTGTGTGGGTAGCTGTTATTGGGGGAGGATAAGCTCTGTAGAGCCAGAAAGGGCACCTGAGTCCCCTGAACCTGCTGCAAGCCCAGCTATCTTCACCGCCTCTGTAGCTCCCCTAGAAAGAGTGCTAAATCTGTAAGTATGCCAGATTTATAATCCAGAGGACATCACTGTGTGTGTGTGCAAGGCAAGGTAAAGTTACCTGGGCAGGCAAGTGCGTGGGTAGACTTGTTCTGTCTACTGCTCTGGCAAGCCCCCATTGACTGGGATGTGCCCATCTCTGCATTGCTCATGTTCTCATCTTCCCTTTCACTCCTGCTCTGCCTCAGCCAAAATGCTGGGTGATGCTGAAGGGACCAAGATCAAAGTAAGAGGAATGGATGGATCTGTAGAAGGAGTCTATCTAAGAAAACCAAAAGACAATGTAGCCCTGCACTGTCAAGCTTCCACTGCTTGTCCCTCCCATCTGTCCCTTAACTAGCATGTCGGACTCCTTTCTCATGTTCACTGAATATCAAAGTGATTCAGCCTCAAGGTTGCAACTGATGCCTCCTCACGGGTCTTTTTGTTTAAGATGAAAAAAATAATTCAGTTCAGTGAAGCTAATTGTCATTCACAGTAAGGCCCCTCTGCATATATTTCCCTTTATGAGGGAGCTGTAAAGAGGATATAAGTTACGTTTTTACTTCTTTTGTACAGCCCTCTAATTTAACTGAGGTGATATAAAGTAGCCCAGACCAGTCCACAAATGTCTATAATGTTTTATAGATGTGACCAAAAAAACCCCAAAAAACCGACAAAAAACCCCATCCAGGCAGTGGAGTGACTTGAATAGCAGGTGTCTTTACACAAAATATCCTTCATTTGCCAAGTTAGACATGAGACCTAATTTCATTTCTCCTAATTTCACAGTTGCTTGCTTGGAGGAACCACCATCCACACGATTATTAGCATGTTACACTGAGTGAAAAAGTATCACCTTCAGCACAGGCTAAATGTGATCATTGAAGGATTACCAGCAGAACACCAGTTTAACTTGTCAGTTACCAGAAAATTTGCAGCACTTAATTAGGAAGCTATGGGGCTGCAACCTTCTCAGGGGAAGCACCTTTTTAATTCCTTCTAGTCAGAAATTTTGAAGTCCTGGAAAGCTTTCTCAGCTCTCTCTCCACTCGAAAACTACACAATTTACAACTTTTTCAGCTGAAATACAGAGCTGTGATGAACTACAGAAAGCCAAGCTATCAAAAAGTATACTCCAATTTTTCATGTCAGCTTAAAAAAACCCCAAACTTAAGGAGTATAAAATTCTGATAGTAGTATTGTCACTTTTGAACACCAGACTCAGAAATAAGATTAAATTTTAATTCTGACATCAGGATATAATCAAGATTCTCTCTTAGCCTCAAGTGTTTTATCTCGCCCACTTTCCCAACAGCAATCACAAGTCTGTGACTCACATACTATAGCAATAGTGTAAATTAAAAGAAAACATGGTTTCTACTGCCATTTAGCCAAAGGTACTCCTACAGCTCTCCAGTCACAAGAGACTTGAGTAAGTCTAGAGTGAAATGCCGTGGTCTCTGTTATGCAGGATGAACTATGGTATCATAACTTAAGTTTTGCAAAAGAAATCAGACAGAGAAGCTGCTGTAGAGTCATATACCTGGAGTATCTGATATGGTGCCGTGAGAGAAATTATGAGTGAACCAGATAAAACTTTGATTAATAGAAGATTTTAAGGAGCTCTTCAGGAGCAGATGGTAATTGGTAGCATTAAAAGGAGAGGTCAATACTGAAGTTTCCCAAATGTCAGCCATATTTCAACTTTCCAAACATAAAATGAAGATAAATAAAATACCCCAGATGCAGAGGATGCTAATGAGCTTTGCTAAAGATACAAAGTGGGGAAGTATTGGAAGAGACCATTGGGATGCCATATGGAAGTAACTGGATAATCGAAGCCCATGAACAATAAAAATTGGATGAAATTTTGTATCACAAATGCAAAGTTATGTCCTGGATTGACAACAGAAAATTCTCTTGTTGTCTAGAAGGTGGCTGCTTAGGGAAAAATATTGATGAGTAAACCCTGGTCGAACACAGTATGAAAGTGCTCAGCGGGGCAGAGAAGTGCTATTGGGGGTGTCCAAGGGAATGTAGGGGCCATTGCAGGAATGGAGTCCAGAAGAGTTTGGCTCTGTTACTCTAGCAAAACGAAGGCTGGGAAGGGGGAATGTAGTTGCTCTTTCTGCATATATTCAGGGTAAACACCAGGAAGGCTAAAAGCTGTTAAAGCTGGTGCTTAATTAACCTGCTTAATGATGACACAGGAAAAAAATTACATTCTGTGGTTTTGATTTGGAAATTGACATTTATTATTGTTCAGTGAAATTAACACTAGCTCCCAAATAGTAGTTAGAAATGAGCGCTGTGAATCTAAGAGTCATTCAAGGTAGGAAATAGATTATGTGCAATGCCAATTGCCTTTTCGATAAAATAAGCAGATGGCAATTCCCCATGTGGCTCTTTTTGTGCTGAGAGTGAGTTTACAAGAGATGATTGCAGGAAATCACACACTTCCCTCCCCAGCAAATATTGCACTAATGCATTAACTATTAGAGAGTCTCTGTGTTTATTTAACAGGAAGATAATATGACAGATGCTCATGTGATATAGACCAGTAGATCAAGAAGTCAGAGCAGCTCTCTCCAGAGCATATGAACTCAAAATTTGGCCCATTGTCCTTAGGAAGAAAAGATTTCCCTCATCATTTATTGTTGACTACTAATCTTTGTGACCCCAAGAAAGGCATTCCAGGCTCAGCAGAGACATCCAGGCACCAGTGACTCCATCGTTAGACTGGAAACAGAATTTTAAAGGTTTGTCAATTCTTGCAAATGCAGATGGGGCTTCAACCCTCCTCTGGTTTCCTGGGAGTTAGGAAGATGCTTGCAAATCAGACTGGTCCATGTGTCCTGCTATGAATCCTGTTTGCTGTGACATAATTTTGTATTCAGAGAAAAGGGTAACCAGATTAGATTCAGGTTGTGATTAATAGGGTAATAGAAATGACTGCAAAAAACCAAAAAAATTTTTTCTAGCATAAGTAAATGGGGGTGGGGGGTGGGGGCGGGAAATCTACTGGAATTCCCTTCTTAGTTTTTACTCTAACGAACTTGTCAGGAAGCAGATGATTTATGAGAGATGTAAATTTTAATTCACGTTGAACACGTATTTGCTTTATCCATGTTCTGACTGTGAGTTGTAGTAAAAGGAAGGAGGGAGAAGCTCCTCCTGGATAAAATTACCTCTGCTTGTTCAGACCTAATATCCTGGTAGCTCTTGTAAGCTGGTGCTGCATTGCCCAGCTACTCTCACCATAAGGCTAGGCAGGGATTTGGCTTTGCCCATGTGGTGATCAATGCAGTAGGTGAAATTATTTCTGATACGGAGCAGCAATAAATTCCTACAAGTCTGGAGCTAGAAATCAAAGTATATCTTAGCTTAAATGTCCTTGGCAACTCTGCAAAAGTGTTTTAATTTCTCATGAAGCCCTGTCTTGAAATATCTGCTGGTGTCCTATTTTTTTGGTTGGGATAGAGTTATGTTTCACAAGAAGCTGGGAGGGGACATAGCCAGGACAGTTGACCCAAACTAGCCAGAGGGATATTCCATACCATGACATCATGCTCAGTATATAAGGGGAGAGCTGGTTGGGGAGGAGGAGGAGACAGGCTGGGCATTGGGTTCTGGGGCATGAGCAAATTGTATTGTGTATCACCCACTTTGTATAATCTTTTATAAGTATTGTTATTGTTAGCTTCCTCTTCCTTTGCTGTCCTAGTAAACTGTCCTTATCCCAAATCATGAGTTTTACCTTTTTCTTCCCATTTTCTTTTTCCTCTGGGGCAGACAAGTGAGTGAGCTGCTGTGTGGTTTCCATTCAAATTTGTAATTCCACTGATACATTTTTATAAAGCTATCTGTACCGCCACAACAGTGAGACCATAATAAAACAAAACAAAACAAAAACACCCCCCCCCAAAAAAAAAAAAAAAAAAAAAAAAAACAAAAAAAAAAAAAAACAAAAAAAAAGNAACAAAAAACAACCAAAAAAAACCCAACACAAACACAGAAACAATGGGTAAATTTTCTACCTATAAATGCTTAATTGCTTGAAAAGGAAACAACCTATATTTTTTCCTCAAGTATAATTTTCACTTGAGGGGCTAAATTCACCAAGACAATTGAGAACTTGCCCCCAGATACAGAAATCAATTTGTTTACTTGGCCCAAAGGTGCCTGAATTTCAGTCAGGTACAAAACTGCCTGTGCTCTGCAACCACTGATTTCATTGAGGCTTGACACCTGCTTATGGCTTAAAAAGATTTTCAGAAAAAGAGAGCCCTTCTCTTCTTCCTAACAAAGTTTTATCTTGTAGTTATCAAATTGACTGTCATGCAATGAACAGATGACTTTTTTTTTTTTTTTTTTTTTTTAAAGCCATATAGGATAGATCATCTTCTAGTCCAGGGATTACTATGTTCACCCACATAATGGTATTCTGTCTGCAGTGAAATGAAGACATGGGTCGATCTACTTTGGGACTTAACTGGAGATACTTTGCATCCTCAAACTGCAGAAGAGCGTTACCGCAGTCTACAAGGCAGCGGACACTGATCACCCCCATCTCCTGCCCACATCAGGAGGAGAGGAGGATGCTCATCTCCCTTGGGATCAGGTCCTGTGTGTGCACCCAACATACAGGATTAACAGCAGATCATTTAACACATGGCTGTTCTTGGCACAGTTCAATTTCCAAAGCAATTTCTCGGAGTGCTGGAGGTGAAGGATGGCACCACCTTTGCTGATTGTCCCTTGCTGAGCCATAAATCAATACTGATTGTGAACGAAGAAGGTCTCCAGTAATAGCTTGGCAAGGTGGCAGCAGCCATAAATATGTAGGAAAGAAAGGGGCCATCTCCTAACAAGCTGGTTATCTCCAGAGGAAAGTTGCAGCACTTTTTATTAGACTTTTTTAGATAATTAAAAAGAGGTGATATTATCCTGCTGATTATTTGTCTGTATGGGCTTAGTTCACACAGAAATAATCAGCAGTTCCACCTGATATACCCTCATACAATCACTATTTTATCTTCAGTTTTGAATAGAGGATATTTGTTCTTAGAGCCCCTGTTTTGCAATGATAACTGTAAAACACAGATGACTGCCTTTAAAAAGATACACGGGAAAGCTTCAAAATGCAACTCAGCTGCAGCCTTCAAGCTTGGAAAAGCAAATAAAGAATCTAAGCTTTGCTAATAATATTATTAAATCTTGCATGTTCTGAAAGGTTGAGATGCCAGCGTAGTCTCCAAGGCCAGAAATTATCAAGTTTAACTGCTAGGACCTAAAAGTCCTCTGTGCACTGTGTTTTGTGAGAAGACTATTTCACATGTTGGCCAAGACTCTTCTGGGTGTATTGTACTATTTTGATCTAATCTGACATGATTCATTGCCCAAGACAGAGGAAAGCCTCAAACCAGAAGCACAGAGATTGCAACAATGAAGAAAATTCCTGATCAATCAGTTGCTCCCCCCCCAAAATGACTTCTACAAGGAATGACAACCCAGTTGTTGTCCCCACGGATGTGATGTGGGGAAGGCGGTGAGGTCTTCTCCTGCCCAAAGCTTCACTTGGACGCCTGTGAACATCACAACCTCCTCATCAGCACCTCTGGGAGGCGGGCATGGGGTGGGGGCTACATCCCTTGTAACCCTGGGAGGTCTGTCAAGGGGATAGACCCAGCCTGAGCCCCTGGCAGGTCTGTCCCTCTGCCCCAGACAGAGCGTGGCCCTGGGCCCTCAGAGCCTGGTTGCCTGGTAACAGTGAGGCCTGGCCCAGCCGCCATGCTGAGGTCTGGCCCTGCTGCCATGTTGAGGCCTGGTCCGTCCACCACAGCACTCTCATCCTCTGCAGTGGCGCCAGCTGCCCTCCGCCGCCTGCAGAGCCTGGGTGGGTGTGCGCAGGGCCGGGGGGCTGCTGAGGTGCCTCCTGCCCCAGCACTGGGGGGGAGGGCTGCTCTCCCTAGGGACAACGTCCCTCCATCCCCAGGCAGGCAGAAGCAAGGAAATATGCAAACCTTGTATTGGACGTATATTTTCTGCTGTGGGGATGTGTGGAGTGAGAGCTTAATAGGGTATTATTTTGCTTTGCCATTTTTTGCTGCTTTAAATATCTGCCTAAGAAAATACGTCTAATGTTATCCCCATGGCTGCAGTGGCCATGGGCTGTCTTTTCCTGTTTACCTGCAGCCTGGTTTACTGGGGTTAATGTGGAAGACATAGAATCCAAAGGGAAGAGTCATTACAAGTGTTTGGTGGGAAAGGGCCATGTGTAGGCCATGTGTTTCTAAATGAGATGGCTGCCATGGTTATTAATGCATTTCCTCCTTGTCTTTTTGGTTTTACTATCACATATGGGGCCATCTGGTTCCTCTGTGGGACTCCCAAGACTTTTTGGCATGCACATAATTGAAGATGTCTAGGGTTTTTCCTCTTCAAGCCTTTCTACTACATCTTATTTCTGGAAACTCTGCTTAAAAAAAAGAGTTTTCATGGACCAATGCAGCCTGTACCTGCAACACAAACCTCCTCGCTATCACCCGTGCTGACATCATAGGGTAGTGTTGAGAAAAATCCCCCTTCACCTACCAGTCTGGTGGCACATTAAGAAAGCAAATGCACTTTGCACAGTGGTTCAGGCACTGTGGCAGGTGGTGTGAGACAGATGCTTGCAGTCCCCTCAGCCTCTGAAACGAGCATGTGGCGTGGTATCTGAAAGCAGAAGGAAATTTTAAATATGCTCAAAGCACAAATTCATTCCTTGTAGGTCTTGAGAGGTTAGAAGCCCTTGAATTGTCTTGAATGTTAATTGTTTTCCTGGGCAATATCAGGCAAGAACCTGCTTATGGAGCTGTTGAGCCTTCTTGGAAGATAAATGTGACCTATAGAATCACATTTATCACAGTGTCTCTTGTAAGAAATACAGCTTGCTTTCAGGGTAGCTGGATGGATTATGGAGATGAAAAACTGGACCAATTCAGCAATCAGCAGCTTGGTATGAAGGCCTTTGTGAAGGAGATGAAGCAATGACTGAAAATAGAATAAATTTGCTTTAGAAGAAAAGATTAATCATCATGCAAGAGGAGGATTGCTTCAAGTGTAAGCAAGGAAATTGAGCTACAAGTAATAAAGTTAGCCAGAGAAAAAGCACCAAATAAACTGAATACCAGGAGATACATTTCAAACAAGTTTTATCTGGCTCTAAAATACTCCTCTTTGAGAGGTCGGGGCAGACATGCATTAAGGCTGAGCAGTCTCAAGGGATGGATTCCACGCTGGGGGACTCTGCCTCTAGTTATCATTTCAAATTTTCCAATTTCAGAACATTCAAAAATTCCCATTGCTGTCAAATCTGTTTAACTGTAATGGAAAGTTATTCTTGTCTAACAAAACTGGTTTCTTATAAATACTGAGGATTGGGCACAGCTTGTGGTTATAGACTTATATCACAAAATATTCACTTCTGGAGGCCTCAGCTGTCAGACTAAGGACTGTATGGAACTATGGCGTGAGTTTCCCTCTTACCTTTGAGATCGGTTGCAGGGCATTATCTCAACCGCTTAGTTTCAAAGGCTGTACAATTATAATGTCTCTCAAAAAGCTTATAACTTAGAAGTCAGAAAAAGGCATACACAGATGAGACAAATGGCTTCGGGTGACATAAACTGTAGCATGAGTTCTAAAATTATGTGGAAACACTTCACCAGTAAATGTCCATGGTCTCAGTACTCTCCCTCCCGGCCACTGTCAGGCTGCAGTTCATCCCATGCCCAAAGGAACCAGGGGGGGTGAGGAGGGATTTCAGGCGGGACAAAGCAGTGACTTTATAGTTTTTGAGAATGTGGTGTGCAAATAATGTTCTGCTGTGCAGGGAGGATGAACTGATGCTGTTCTGGAGACAGAAGTTTGTGCCTGTGGCACTGAGAGAGGCCAGAAGGGACAGAAGAAGGATAGCTGACATTTTTCACATACGTTACCTTGATTTTTATGCCACTTTTAAAAGACTTAAAGGTTTGATTGGGAGAAGAGTTTTGACAGTGAAGAGAGTGGCATAAAAGGCTGAATTTCAGAGCAGCACGTAGGAAAAAATGGCAAGACCTTTCAAGGGGATCTTTTTTTTTTTTTTTTTTTTTAAATAAAACCCTGTATTTGGGAAACCTATACTTCACTAAGGGCATTTAGTGGCATCAATTTTGGTTTAATAACAGGCATAGTAGGGAACTGAAAATATCTGAAAAGTTTATTGCAACTTTTTTCTGAAGGAGATGTTTTACCTAGGAAATAGAGATTTTTGACAGAACAAGTCTAAGCACAAAAGAGGAGAGAAAAATCAAATAGATAAAAAGACATCAAGAAAGGGTCTGGACAAGAAAAGACCTAAGAGACTGGAAAAAAAGGCTTCACAAGCAGCACTTAAATTAGATTTTAACATGAATTTTCATCTATGTACAATATGATGTAAATTTTATTATGTTTCTGAGGAAAATAGCTCATAGTTTAGTTGATCTTAAGGTGTAAAAAGACTGTGATTTCAGACTGCTGCTCTTCAAAGAATTGTCTGGAATTACTAGTAATTGGTGAAGCTGGGACCAAGTCTGCAAATTATGCCACCCTCTCTGCTAGTTGCTGCATATATGGGTTTGTTTTCTCACATTTCTCCTGCTGAGATTTCACAGAAGATGCTGTACTGGTGGTAGGTGATCATCATCAGGCCTGAAGATGGGCAGGTGGGGCAGAGGGAGCGGCTGCTCCTGGCCTTGCTTCCCACTAACTCTGGATAAAGGTCCGAGTGGACTGAGACAGCTGCCAGTTTTCAAACAAGTTAGTAGGTCAAATTAAAAACAGAGCTCTCTGCTGGCTCATTGCCTTGTCTTCACTACAAATTCACTTATGCTTGGTCTGGAAATTTTCTTTTTTTTTTCCTTTTTTTTTTTTTTCTTTCCCCTGTGAGGACTTAGTCTCTGTTACAAAATCAGGGTATAAAAAAAATTTCATGCCACTGTAACAGGTACAATAATCTTTTGGATGAATTCAAATCCTTGCAATTATTATTCCAGCTTGAGCTAAATTAAATTTAACAATAAAAAGAGTAGCTTCTGGAGTAATGTAAATCTCACTTCAGGCTTTGATGAATCCGGATTAGTATTTTTGGTTGGAAAGAGACATAATGAAGCTATGACTGCTTGGAAAAAATCTGAAGATTAGCTACACCCTGCTTAAAGGGAAATAGATTTGATCCACAGCTTCTACTTCAGTTTAATAACCTCTGTAAACTTCTCTGAATGACTCTTTCAAACGATTAATTCTGCAGAATTGATGTTGAAAACATTTTGTGACTGAAAATTTTACCAGGTCCTGTGGACTTCATATGCCACTTGTGCATCTGCCTTTTCTGGGCACCAGGAGGAGTGTGAAAGATGCTGACCTACTTTAGAACAAGGCAAAACAGATTTCGCAAATAGTTTAAGAATAAATCCTTCTCTTTCAGAATCATTATTGCAGAACAATAGAACAATATTTGAAGCATAAAGCCCATCAATTTTAATTTTACTGTATTTTTCATTTAGAAAAACACTTGAAAAATGAGGACTCTGTATTCAGTGGGGAAATTGTGCCGTGTCTTGAAGATACTATTGCTGCTATTAAGAAATTGGTAAGAAAAATCTAATATTTAGTTTTAAGTATATGGGAAAGAGTTAGTTGGTAACCATGAAATCAGTCTTTTCTTGTTGTAATATTAGAAGTGTTATCTTATGTGAGTTGTAATATACCTTGAGAGAGAGAGAGGCCGTGTGGAGTGGGTGGATGCTTGCATGCACTTTGCTGCCTGCCGAAGTTTGGCTGTAATAGAACAAACCAACCTGACTAGTGTAGGTCACACAGCTGATCCAAGCCATAGCCCACCTGCTGGTGTTTTAATGGGAGAACAGTAGATGCCAGTTATAATAGGGACTAGCGAAATTTGAAGCATGCTCAGACTTTGGTTGAAATAAAAAGAGGAAGGGTTTTATGCTCAGCAAAGTGGGACTCAGGGTTGAAGTTTTATTCCCAATTCTATTGTGTCTTCATAGTTTGCTTTTGTGCAAGAAGTGTGAGCTCTGAACCTGCAGTGACTTGGTAGGAGCATCGTAAAAATCACCTGAAGGCAAAAGTCTACTTCTACAGATTTTTTTCAGGTGCAAGGGAGAAAGATAACACTTTCCTCTCCAGGCTGCTGTGAGGATACGCCCACTAATGTTAGTGCCTTCAGCAGATGGTACAGAGTTCAGCAGGCAGATGGTTTGACCTCTGACTAGGTGCAAGGGATTTTTTTTAACAATTCGCTTTTCCTTGAAACAACTGCATTGTGCATGATAATAAGAGACCTTACAGCAATTATGAGCTGTGGATGGCTGTTCATAGGTAACTAACTTTTGCTGTAAGACCTCTGAAGCCATTAAAGCCAGAATAGCTTCCAACAGAAGGTATTTTTGAAAGTATATCCATAATTTATTTGTCTAGGTAGGTGTAAATCTTGTAAAACTTTCTCCTTCAGTAGGCCTCTGAATCATCTGTTTCAGACCAGCTCTGCATAAGTCTATCAGATGAGTGTTTTATGTAATGTGCTGAAATCATAAAGCTGTTTTCTTTTTCACTGCTTCAGCTAATTGAGGATGTAACTCATATGAAATTAAAACCTTTTACACATTTATTTTACACCTCTAAATATTTCATCCTCCTAAGGAAATGAGAGTAATTTATATGCGTGCATATAGAATTTGGTCTGTAGACAGTAAAATTCAACAGTATCTTTTCTTCCCACAATGTCTCAGCTGGTGATTGTAACTGCTAGGAAAACTGAAGGAGAAAGATAGGACTGGTTTTATGCATCAGTTGTGATGCCAAAGTCAGTGTCCATTTAAGAACTGATTTCTTTTCCCAGACATTTGGGGCTTCATCAACCCACCTACAATTCTCAGTCATACAAATTTGGGGATGCAGTTATTTGAGGGCTTCTCCCACAATCAGTTCGGTCTGGTTTCTCTTGCTCCACCATCACTCCATCCGTCTCATTGCATTAACCATGAACTAGAAGATGACTTTCTGATGTGTCTCAAGGCCAGCTAGAATCCCCTTTCTTCAGTACAGCTTCGGGGCACAGGCAAATGAGGCTTTTCCGTTGCTTAAATAACACCTTTCATGCACAATGGCAGAAGCTGACAGCGAAGACCTTCCCTGCCAGCACAGCTTTTGTAGCAGAGATGTAGGTAACAGCTTCCTGAAGACTGTTAACAGTCAGAAGGCAACAGCTCCTGGAGAACTGTCCAGGTTCAGCTACCTTTAAAACAAGTTACTTGTTATTTTGAAGAGTGAAAGAAAGGAGGAAAGAGAGCAAGTATGAGCAAGGGGAATGATATCTCTGGGCATGGAAAATATCCAGCATCAACTAAAAAAAAAAACAAAAAAACCAAACCAAAACAAACAAACAAAAAAAAACAAAATAAGGAAGTTTTTTTTTTCATTTCTTGTATTACTTTGTTCTCACTTGTGGATTTTTTTAATTGTCAGGAAGAAATTCGAAGGCATACCCTTGAATGCCTAGAAGAGGAGACTATAAAAAACAGCAATCTTCGCTTCAGAATCCAGAATTTTCCCAGAGAGATTATTGCAGAGATGACAGGTAGTACTGACTTAACCAGCTCTGAGGAAAAAAAAAAAAAAAGGGGAATTGAATTTTCTATGCATTTAAAAAATTTGAAGTAGTCTATAAAATAAATCTTACTGCTAAAGGTAAATCACTTTCAATAATATCTTATTAATGAAAGAAGATAGGTGTTGGCTGGTGTATGATGCTGTGAGGGATTATTCTCTCAGATAAGACTGTAAATGAGAGATGTCTTCACTGAAGACCGTGCACAAGCACTAGAGGAATGACTGGAGAACTGCAGCATTCAGTTCTGATCCCAGCCTGCCACAGCCTTTCTCTGATACTTGAGATGGAGCACTTGAGTGCTCCGGGCTGCAAGTTCTCTCTTTGTGAAGTAGGGATAATAATGCTTATCTGATGTGACATTGCTTTTGGGTGGGGTTCATCTGACCAAATGCTTATCAACTGACTCTTGTAGACAGTAAAGAGAAAGACACACTTTGAGGCATGGTTCATCTCACCCTATAAAGAAATTTAAAGTGTCAGAAGAATCATGAATTTGAAGTACTACTTTCTCTCCACTGGCTATGAAGGGAGGCTAAAGCATTAGTATTAACATAAATGTAGATGAAAATAAAGCTTGAGCTCTCTTTCTCTTTTTTTCTCAGGTATGGCTTGACTTTTAAGCTGATCAAGGCATATTCTGCTACCACTCTTCTATTTGCTGTAGTCATAAAGCAAAGCGGTCAGGGAGTTGATCTAGATGAATGTTAGCATTTCATCTTTTGGGGAGAAGCAAGAGAGTTGCAGTTCTTTATCTGGCTAACCATGAGGCTGCATGATTGTTAGTGGTAGCACAGGAGGAGGAGGAGGAGGGATGGCAACGTGGCAGGGTGGCCAGGGAGAGCAGGACTACTGCTTGTGGAGTACTACTAAGTTAGATCAGCTTCAGGTTTCATCATAAAACAGCAACCAGAGCTTTTCTGGTTGGGGTTTTTTTTTTTTTTCCTCCTTTATTTTTCAGCTACATTCTATGTTTGTTGATTACTTTCTTATAGCAAGTGTCCTCCCTCACCTTCTCTCTGCCTATAGCACGTGGTTGCTATGCAGTCAGTCGGTTGTTTATACTAGCTGCTCCCATTCTGCACTGCCTAAGTGTTTTTGCGTGGGTGGATGTACACTAATGTGCCTGTTATCTCAGAAGCTGAAAAGATGCTGTAGTACAACGCCTCTGCACAGAGGAGCTTTATCCACAGTGCCTCTTCATGCAGGTTCTTCACTTCCCCACAGCAGTGGCTCTTCTGGGAGAAATGTTATTGAATTTCAAGCCAGGTGATCCTGCTCCTTGTCCCTGGCTGCCATAGCCGGTTGAGCAGAAGATTTTTTTGGGGAAAGGAGTAATTTTTTGTCAGTTCACTATAAGTCTAGGGAATTTCTTAGGCATATAGTATGAAAAAAGAGCAATTGTTCTGTGAGAACTCAGCGGGCTTCTCGTTGATAAATGCAGATGAGTCAGTGAAAATGTGATATGACTAAACTACTGAAAAAAGGATGTGATTTCAGGGATGTTAGTGTCTTAGAATCACAGCTGTTCCTTACCAGGTGACAGTAATAGTAGCAAATTAAAGATTATGGATCAATCCTTTAATGCATTACCTCATATATACCTTTCTATAGCTGAGAGGCTTCTGCATGTTTTGTATTTACTTTTTAGCTCTTGTTACTGCTGCACGTGAATCTAGTGCTGCTAAGATAAATCAACTGCAGTCTGCATTGAAAAGTATTGTTGATGAAATCGAATTACTGGATGAGAAGCAAACCTTTTGTGAAAGACAGAATGCTGCACTGTGGTATGTATTCATTTGAACAAGGAAAACCATACTGGCGAGATGATTAAGGAGAACTGAAATGTTATCAAAACACAGTGAGTAGTGCTTGTCCCTCACCCCTGCAGCTAGCCACAAATGTTCCTAGGCAACTCTTTGCTGCAGCAGCAAGCCTGATTTTTAAGCTCTTGTTTCTCGAACAGCAGAACCTGCCTGCTGCAGCCTGCCCTCGGATAAACTAGCTTAGGGAAAACTCTCTGCAGCTTTACTTCTCACACTGCCAGGCAGAGTTTTTGCTTTCAACAATTAATGTTAAGGAACTGTTACAGGGAAAAATTGTAGTTTTCAGTTAAAAAAAACAACTGTGGAAGGAACTCTGAATCAGTAACTGTGCTAGAGATCCATCTTCCTCTTCAGGAGTTACCCCAAGAGGATACGGAGACTTGGAAGATAGTTGTTTTCTCCCTGCCAGATTTCATGTTACTGTCACCTTCTGCCATGCTGCTAGAGCTGTTCAAAAATAAATCACAATGCATTCTCTTAGGGGAAGCCAGCTTTCTTCATTCTTTCAGTGCTTGCAAGCAGCCCTTCCATTTTTAATGAAACTTGTGGAAAATAATCACATCAGAAAAAGTAAAACTTTGGAGAAGCTGTAATACAAATAACTGAAAACCATTTCATTGGAATGCAAGTTGGTAGATGATCTTCATCAGAAGCACCAGTGCATGTCATACTTTATAGTATGTATAATGCTATAGTAGCCTGAGTTGCCAATGTATGGATAGGCAAGTATTCATTTCAGCGAACATCTGAACCAAGTCTTTGATCTCAATGAATGATAGGAAATATAATTTTCATCTATTATTTATTTTTTTTCCAGTGAGGAACAAGAATACTTGCGGACACAGTATAAAGAAAGAGTAGACTTGCTGAATGAAAGGATGGCAATGAAAGTTAACACAAATATTCTCTTAACTGAGATTTGTGATAAAACCAGAGATACAGAAAGAGAAGTAATCAAGGCGAAGGCAGCATTGGCAGAATTGAAAGAAAAAATAGCTGAAAAAATGAGTAAACTTGAGAAAGAGAAAGAAGAATGTGACAGAAAGGTAAGGGGCTTGAAATGTACTTCATGCTTTTACTGATAGTTATATAGTGCCAAAACCAAAATGACCTCAGAAATTATTCCAGATGTTGTCTTTTGCTTTTGCATATGGAGCTAACATATGTCTCCACAGCAGCCAAACGGAAAAGTGACTCTCTTGCCGTTGGGTGCGCACATGGTGTTTTGACTTCTGTGTACGTGTGCTTATGTGTGTGTGGTGTATATACATACACGCACAAACACGCACACCACAAAATTACACGGTATATGAAATTTGTTTTCTAGCAACACATCTCAGAATGGCATGTCTATATTGGTGCTTCTTACTGACTGTGGGACAAATAATCATATACTGGGAATTCAACCCCTCCAGGCAAACTGCTTAAAATAAAGGTACCTATATTTTCAGCAGGCTCTGAGATAAGGTTTTACTGGTTTTTATATTCTGCCCTACTTTCAGTTGTGTATATTTTGTATCCTTTCTGAATGATAACATAAAAAACAGATTATCAGATTAAAAAAACCTTACTAGTAGAAAATATGTTATAATTAGGTTCCTACACTAGAATAAATCACATGAAATTTTGACAGATCAGGTCCTAATTTGCATGTTATATTAATTAATTATTGCTTCTTTTTCTTATAGACTTCTGTAATTTGGTACATAGCTGTGGCTTTTACAGAAAATTATTTTCTTCCAGTCTAAATTTTGTGCTCATTTAATTTTGGAATGCTTCAGATGTTTTAATATGAATTTTTAAACAATGCACAGTATATTGTTCAGGATGAATTAATTGTATTATTTTTTAATATAGAAGAGAGAAATGAAAAAAATCCTTGATACACAGGAGGCAAAAACTTCTGAGAAAAAGCAGGAATTTGAAAACTTGAATAGAAAGCTTTTGGACCTACAGCATTTGATAAACCTGAATTCAGCAGTAAGTTATATACAAAATTGTTTTAGTTCATTAATGCAAACATCAAAATGCAATGTCACAATTGGTCAAAGTGAGGGGAATTTATAGAGAAATGCAGTCCCTACCTTTAAAGAAGAAAAATAAACTTGCATGGTGTCTAAATGACTGAAATTATTAATGGTTAATTACTTGGTTATAAAGTCACTTTCAAAAATAGAAGGTCCATGTAGACTGTTTATACCAACTTAATGAAATAGTTGGGTAATCTGTGCTGGTCAATCTATTTATCAGGACATTCCTATAAGGAACATTAAAAAAAACACATCAGTGAGAGGATGACTTAGACCCCAATCCTGCACATGTCTCTGGTGGAGCTAGTTGAAGGACTAGCTGAAAAAGAGAAATGACAATCAGCAGATATTTAGTGGATGTGAACTATGATATAAGGGGAAGAAATAGGAAGAAATTTAGGAAAGAAGACTCTGTTCAAATATTATGAAAGAGTTTGTACTGGGAAGTGTTTGTAGAAACTAAAATAAGCCGGGAGACTAAGTTATGCTGAACTGCCTGGGAATGCACTCAGCAGTGTAAGTCACTCCACTCTGGTGGACATGACAATTTTAAGGAGGCTCAGGATCTGGAGAGTCAAAGCTAATAGGGCTAAAAGACAGCTAGGCTTTCTCTGTCTGCCACCTATTTAATATTGGCTTCAGGTTCAACCCTGCCTACTCTACAACTACTTTTCCTACTTACCAAAGTAAGGAAAGATCAGTGTCTTCACCAGTGTCTTTTATGATTTCTTGCAGAGTTAACTCAAACTGTGTGCGTTCAGTTTAACATCAGCCCTACTGAAAGCAACCATAATGCAGAAATAATACTTGTGTAATGAGTTGAGAGAAATTGAGATATAAAACACCATTTTCTGCCCTAGTCTTGCCAACTTCTGTTAGAACCACTGCTGCCTTCCCAGTAAAAGTCCTTTCTGTCTGAATGAGTATCATGTTAGTAAAAATTCCATAATTGTGCCTGAGTCAACAGATATCATAGGTTGGTTTTTTAAAGTTTCTTTTCATTACCAACCTGCATTGATTTTTTTTTTTTTTTTAACTTTTGGTGATTAAATACAATAAATGCTACTTTATTGCCAGTGGCAATAAAGGGATTCATTATCTACTGTTTTGAAAACTTCATATGTTTTGACATAGTCTGTTATATTTTTTTGTAGGATATATGTAATGAGGAAATTCTCATAGCAAAACTGAAAGAAAAAAACAAGCAACTGGAAGAAACCCTGGAATTAAAAAAGACAGACATGCTGGCACTCTCAGAAAGGAGGTAAGAATTATTAAACTATTTGATTTGATCTTTTTGCTAAACCTGTATCAATGTTTTCTGTGGGAATTTTTCCCCAATATTTAAGAAGAACCAGCCAAATTCTATAAAGTATGCGAATTATTTAATGGGACTCTTTCCATTGGCTTCAGTGGGTGTAAAGACGTGGAGGACAGATGGGGTTAATCTAAATTAGCTATCAGGGAACAAATATTCACAAACAGTGCCCTTTTGACTGGATTTATACTGTTTTCCTAACAATTATGCATGGTAGGAAAGCCAGTCATTACTCCCTGCACATGCTATCGTCTTCCTATCAACTGGAATACGGATATTTGCTATGGCAGAGAGACTTCTGTATGTTACCTGCAATGCAAAGCATCACAAATGATGTGACTAAGCAAAATAATCTGAATGTAATTGGGCTTGTCTATGTTACACCCATGAAGCTCAATGCAGAGATCCTCAATTTAGCATTATCCAGGCTAGTTCCATAGCTGCTTCTCTTCTCGCTCTGCCATAGACCTTCTGAAGGGTTATATGACAGAAGTGATGGGGAAGAAAATTGAGACTTCTCATGGTGATTCAAACTTCTTATTTGAACCCATTTCTCTCTACAAGCTGAGCTAAGAATCCCTACACAGAAGAAAATAGGAGTTCTAGGAAACTTGGATAAAATTATTGCTCTGAACTCTACAATTTTTCTTGATGGCAGAACTAATTCATTAATGTCTTCATGAAATTAATGTTGCCATTAATTAACAATGTAATTACTGTAAAAAATGAGCTGCCGCCAGCATCTGGCTGTGTCCCTTGATCCTGTAGGCAGTTATAAATTGCTTATCTTTACTCTCCTGAGTATTAACTTCAGTAGAAATATTTGTGCTAAGGAAGTTGACCATACTTGTGTTTCAAGGGTCCAAATAGTTATGATCTGGTGGTGACCACAGAGCTGTAGACCATGGTGAATTTCACAGCCTGAGCGTAACAGAAGCATTGTCTTTCTGTTCTTTCTGTGCTCTATTTTTATAGCTGCTCAGTGCTATGAAGGTCTTTATTTTAGAGTGTTTGTCCTTCATAACTCATTCTACTGTTTGATGTAACAGATAAGTTAAACAACTGAGTTAAAGAAAGTATCTGGTCAATGTCTTTTTTCCTTCAGTGTTCGGCACATGCTCTCCAAGCCTGGTCAATATGGATTTCTGGTTCTGTATCTGCTTGCTGTAAGACTACTAGGATGCTGGGGCTTTCTATTCCTCTTTTTTCCCCTTTTTTATATCCTTTCCTTCTCTGTATTGTGTATGTTTCTTCAAACGCTTCTTTAGATGGGCTTATGCTTCTTGCATGACTCCCGGTTTGTATAGAAGATACAAAAAGGAAGTGAGTACCCCTTGTTCTGACAGCATCCTGTAAAACATACAAATGCACAATGTTCATCAGAAGCAAGAAGAATAAATCTATGCTCAAACTTTCCCATTTTTACTTGTGGACCTGTTGCTGGTGGGACTCCTCTACCTGAAACCCTATCTTCTTTCTCCTTGTGTACTTTTGCTATCAGTTTGTCGATAGAAAATATTGCCTCTTCCCACAAGCCTTCCTTGACTTGTATTTTAAGATCTTAAGTAGAAAGCGTACTAGTTTTGTACTTCCTTACCTTTTTTGCAGATTTTATTCTCATCAGATGTATTAGAGGGAGGTAATGAATAAGGTATCTGAATGGAATAGAGTTCAAATGTGTGCATTCACATAGCTTAGGTTCACATGAAGGGCCTGAGAATAAGAATGTATAATTTTTAATAGTTTTAAGAATATTTTTTTGTTAATATTCTCCTAAATATGTCTGCATTCACTTTGTTTAATAGAATTCAGCTTGATTCTGAGTTATTGCTTTTACAATCAAAAATTGCCCAAGAAAAGGAGGATTTTAATAAGGAACTTGAAAAGGTAAGAGATATATTTTTGTTCTGACTCAGAGTTTTTACTAGATCTTGTCACAAAGTGTGACATGTGAGGTGCTTTAGGTCCTTTGATTTGTGTATGCCTCTGTGCTTGATGACTGTTAGCAGGGAAAAGGGGCATAGATAGACATTTGCAGGAAATGTGGCCTTTGCCTTCTACTCTACTTGGGCTTTGGAGGTCGTGCTGGAGGTAGGGGCAAGATCTGCTCTTCAACTGATGGGCTGATGTTGAAAGACTTAAGGGACACTCAGAGATGGGGTGAGATTCAATGTGTGGTCTTGTGTGCTGGCATGCAGGGGAATAGAGAGAAAAGAGGCTAGCATGTCGATTTCGGAGGGAGTATACATGCAATAAGAGATTGGGGCAGACAAGATGTATGTAGGAGGATTGTGGGGAGATTTGTGAACAAAGATATGGTTGGGCTCCTGGTCTGGAAAGCTGAGTGTGCATTTTTCATAGTCATTCCTGCTGAGTTGCTCCATGCTTTTTTACATTATTATTAACTTTTATTGCATGTAGGGAAAAGCTAACTAGTGGTGGCACTCCATCTGCAGAACCTGTGAAGGAATGCCAACTGAGATTATTGTTGTTATGTAGACTATACACATCTATCGGGGGGTGGTTCCCTAGTTCATAACCTCTCCTACAGAGGTGTACATATCAAACAAAGTGAAGGTCCATTAAAAACTCTGCCATACTGACATTAGGCTACACTAGGTGGAAGCCAGGTTCTCCTCATCCCATGGCCACCCCACCTGCTCTTCTACTGCATTCCTACCATCAAAAGTCAAGACCCCAGTCATCATCTTACTACTTCATTTTTCTCTTCCATCTTCCTGCATCCTTCAGCCAGACCCATGACTCCTGCTTCCCTCCATCTTGATATTGTGTGCCCACCATCCCAGTGTTCCTTCATTGTCAAGCCTTCCCTTTTCCCACTTTATCACTCTTTGTAGTCTACACAGTGCAAGTCACTACCTCCAGCTGGAGCAAGATACCTTGTGTCTGGGAGCAGCACATAGCTTGCAGGCTGTTTCAGAGTGGTTGGTTCGAATGAGGCCATGGAAATGAAGATCCAGAAACATGATCTTGATGTGATTAGAACAGAATAATTTCAGTTGGAAGGGACCTACAAGATCATGTAGTCCAACTGCCTGACCAATTCAGGGCTCACCAAAAGTTGAAGCATGTTGTTAAGGCCATTGTCCAAATGCCTCTTAAACACTGACAGGCTTGGGGCATTGACCACCTCTCTAGGAAGCCTGTTCCAGTAT
This sequence comes from Aramus guarauna, assembly GCA_013400195.1. Taxonomy (NCBI): domain Eukaryota; kingdom Metazoa; phylum Chordata; class Aves; order Gruiformes; family Aramidae; genus Aramus; species Aramus guarauna. The sequence goes on along the minus strand of VXBL01009098.1, from coordinate 166,749 downwards.
TTGACCACCCTCTCAGTACAGAAATGCTTCCTAATGCCCAGTCTAAACCTTCCCTGATTCAGCTTTGAACCATTCCCATGTGTTCTGTCACTGGATACCAGGGAGAAGAGATCAGCACCACCCTCTCTACCGCCTCCTTTTTTCCAAACTAGACAAGCCAAAAGTCCTTAGCTGCTCCTCACAGGATATTCCTTCTAGCTCCTTCACCAGTTTTGTTGCCATCCTCTGGACACATTCAAGGACCTTCACATCCTTCTTAAATTGTGGGGCCCAGAATGCACACAGTATTCAAGGTGAGGCTGTACCAATGCTGAATACAGTGGTATAATCACTGTATATCTTTTGACTGGCTGGTTTTGCTGTGTTTGATGCACCCCAGGATGGGGTTTGTCCTCGTGGCTGCCAGGGCACACTGCTAACTCATACTGAGCTGTTGCTGACCACCACCTGCAATCCCTTTCTGCAGGGCTGCTCTCCAGCCGTTCCTCTCCCAATTCATACTTGTGCCTGGCATTACTCCATCCCAGGTGCAGAATCTGACATTTGGACTTATTAAATTTCATCCCATTAATCATAGCCCAATACTCCTATCTATCTAGACCCCTCTGCAAAGCCTCCTGTCTCTCAAGATGAGGAGTATCATCAGCAAACTTGCTAATGATGCATTCAACTCCTGCATTGAGATCGTTGATAAATATATTGAACAGAACTGGTCCTAGAATGGAACCCTGAGGAACCCCACTGGTGACCACTTGCCAGCCAGATGTAGCCCCATTCACTACAATGCTTTGAGCTCTGCCCTTCAGCCAGTTCTTCAGCCAGTGCATAATGAACCCACTCATCCCATGGTTGGACAAGTTGTCCAAAAGGATGCTGTGAGGGACAATATCAAAAGTCTTACTAAAATCCAGAACAACTACATTCACCACTCTCCCTTTATCCACTGGGCAGGTGACCTTTATCATAGAAGGATATCAAATTAATTAAACAGGACTTTCCTTTTGTGAACCCATGTTGACTGTGCCTGATGATTGCATTATTCTTTAAATGCCTTTCAATAGTACCCAGTAAAATCTTCTCCATAATTTTTCCAGGAACTGAGGATAGACTAACAGGTCTGTAGTTCCCTGGGTCTTCCCTATGTCCTTTCTGTAGATTGGAATTACATTAGCTATCTTCCAGTCAGCAGGGACCTCCCCAGACTCCCAAGACCTTTGGTAGATGATTGAGAGGGGTCCTGCCATCGTATCTGCTAGCTTCTTCACTAGTCTGGGATGAATCCCATCAGGCCCCATAGACTTGTGAATGTTCAGCTGACACAGGTGGTCCCTTACAATTTCAGAGTTCACAAATGGAAATTCACTGTTCTCACACTCATGGTCCTCTGACTCAGGGGACCAAGCAGCCCAAGGTCTATCAGTATTACTAAAGATTAAGGCAAAAAATGCAGTGAATGCCTCTGCTTTTTCTTCATCTGTATTAGTCAGATGACCATCTTCAACAAGTATCAACAAATATTATCTTTAGACCTTATCTTGCTATTAATGTATTTTAAAAAAGCCCTTCTTGTTATCTGAAACAACACTAGCCAGTTTCAACTCTAATTGAGCTTTAGCCTTTCATGTCTTCTCCCTGCATAAATGAACCACAGCTCTGTACTCTTCCTTCAAAGCCTGACCTTGCTTCCAGAGATCATGCAATTTCTTTTTCTTCTTGAGCTCCACAAGGAGTTTCCTGTTCAGCCATATCCATATATGTTCAGATGTCCATATATCCCATTTCAGATATCCATATGTTAATTACGTACATGCTGTGAATCTTGACTAATTGTAAAGTTTGATTTTTATTAAAGGCACTATAGCAGTATAGAATGTTATTGTAAGGTAAAACAGAGACAGAAATAATATTAAGCTAACGTCTGTGTTATTTCTAGACTAAGGAAGATCTACACAATGCTAAATGCCTGAATAAAAAACTTGAATTAGAAAATAAATCTGTGCGCCAAAAGTATGAACAAGTACTGGAAGAACAACAACACTGGGCCATAAAAAGGGATGAGATGGTGGCAAAGTAGGTTTCACCTGTCAGCTTTTGAATACAGATTTTTTTCATTTTGTGATTTTTATGACTAAGACTTTTCTTGCTACGTAGTGAGATCATGTTTCTGACAAAGTAACTTCTTTCTTCTTCTGGTAGATTGGGGAATTTATCTGTTCTGTTGGATGAAAAGCTTGCAGTTCTGGCAAATTATATGATGGAAAAGAAAAACCTAGAGAAGGAAATTGAAAATCTTGAAGACAGCCTACTGTATGTCATCTTTCAGTATTGATAATAGTAAATGGTCTCAGTATTGTTTACTCAGCAATTCAGCTGGTTTAAGAGATTCTGAAAAGTAATATTCAGTAGGGAACTTAAATGGGTTTATGAACTATACTAGTAGCAGGCTGATAAGAAGCTTCATACAACAAAGAGGTTAGCTGCCAGTTGCCCTAATTTAATCTGCAGTTTCTTATCACCAAGCAACGAACATACAAATAATGAAGGATATTGAAGCAGTGCAGAATGTAGAACTTCACAGTTGTGACTGTGAACTCCATACTGTGGTACTGGGTCTTGGGCCAAGCTTCTACCCTTTTATGGTGGTATCTGAGAAAAAATGCTTTTATTCGTATAAACCTAAGTAAGCACAGTTTGCCCTGTGCATGGAAGTACTCTGAAAAATAAATCTTTGGCTTGTGTAGTCTAAGCAGAACAGAAGTCCTGTGCCTTATGCAGTGAGGTATGGCTGGGAGAAGTGTGGCCAAAGCACTGCAGCTCTCTGTTAGCCTGTAGTTGCTGGAAGAGATTTGGGATTTTGCTGCCATAGATGAGAGCAGGCCAGTGTGTACTGACCCCAGATAAACTGCATTGGACCCAGTTCACCTATTTGCTAAAGAATCAGGAGATTTATGTTGTACACTAACAATCAAATTCTGTCATGTAAGAAGGGTAATCCTGACAAAAGAGAGCGCTTTGTTTTTTGTCTCTGCTGGAGCATTGTCCTTTGCAAGAGAAAGTAAAAAAGTTCAACCAGTTAATCTAATGTCCCCCCCAAACCTAGCAGAGCCAAATATTTGCACACATGCTGTGGTTTGAGTGACACCAATTGGCCTGGTTCTGTGCAACATTTTCACAGTGTGGCACTGAAGGGGCTGTGTTCCTAGGGTCTTCCTGTTATCTAAATCCTTCTGGGAATGTTTTGTTAATATGGAATTGCCCTACTTATGGATATAATTGTAACTAAAAAGTAAGAAAATAATTGCTCCTCTCCCTTTTCATATTGAATAAGAAAACATACGATACATTTATTCTGCTTTGTAGAAAAAGTAGTGCATTCCTATCTTGTTAGGATCAATGTCTGCATTTTTCCTGACAAAGGAGGTATTGTTGCCATGTAAATGTGGGATGCAAAAAATAAGACCATGAGGTGGCCATACTGCTAAAAAGGAGGTAGAGGAGGTAGCTCTGCTAAAGAGAAGGAGAACTTGTAATGAAGTGCAGTGGAGTTTACAGTTCAAAACTAAGTTAACAAGATAATGAGGTGAAATAATCATTGCATGATAGCTTGATGCTAATTGGATATCTACAGTAATGATAGCAAAGGAAAAGGTTATATGAGCTTTTTCCCCAGAGTCAATCAGCTCTTAATTTCAGCCTTTTAAACTAGACTACATGGAACTGTGCAAAATGCATCACAGCTCTGATCTCTTAGAACACCTGACTGAAAAATCCCCTTTCCTCAGTCCCTGTACCTGTACTTTCTGAGGTTTTTATTTTATGTTTGTACATAATTATCTTGTTCTGTGAATTTTCACTGGCTTCACAACATCCCTGTACATCAAACTGAAAATAATTTCATTTCAGTGTACATCGCACAGACCTCCCAGTCACTTTAACAGGGCCACCAAACTGGAAATCCAAAATAAGATCTCTTTAAATTTTTATTTTCTCTAAAAGTAATATGCAATGTATTCAGAATCTCACCATTCACCTTACAAGATTGACTGATTATTTATTTTAATGAGCAATTTCAAATGACATCTACCAGATTTCATTCAAAGAGGGCAATCTTCAAGTAATTAAACCCACTGAATTCACAAACCCACTGAACAACAGTCAATGTCATTTTGGAAAGGATGGAATAGAAGTAATAAGACTTTTCAGAGGTATCTAAGAATTATTTGGGACACATTCTGCTACTATTAAAATATCTTGCAATGCTGGCTCAATACATTCAGCTTTGCATTTGGAACAATAAAACCTTTGGAGAAAGCCCCATACTACCTCTTTGTAAATCCTCCTGGGGGTTGAAGTGGGTGCTTCTCACTACCTTTGTGTCTTGAAGGAGTGAGAATCACTGGTTGCACGCTACCAACCTTTTTTATTGCATTAAACTCTCCTAGCATGTGTTGAATACATATAAAGTTTGTGCATTTTAGTATTTACCACATATAATGTACTAAAAATTACATACTAAGAAATTAAAATAAATTGATTTGTCCATCTGGCCAGAAGTTCTACTTCTGAAAATGCTCTTTTGTAGTACTTGCTACTAATACATTAGAGAAATTATTCATTTCTGAAACATCTGTTCTTGTTTTTTGCATTTGTTTATTGTTTCTGGTTTGAAAAATATTACTCCTGGATTTGCCTTGGTCCCTAACAAGAGCCTCTTAATTTTAATCTAATGTTCTCAACTTGAGAAACAGCAATGTGTAACTCACAGCTATGGCTGAACGCTATAATATGTATAAGTTTTTGATATGTGACCCACAGGTACCATGTTGCCTCTTTCCAACTAGTGTAAGTGATTAGCTTTTTTCCCCCAGAAATATGAGGAAGAGCTATGCAGAAAAGCTGGCATCTCTAAAGCAAGATTTGAAGATAGAAAATAAGACGAGGTAGGATAAACTAGAAAGTGTGCATTGTATTTTTAAAACAAAGCAGCAAATAATTTAATTACTGCATCTTGTTGCTGCTACTATATCAGAGATATAAAACAGAAGCCTTACTATGTAAATAGCGATATAATGGTAAATAAAAGGACATCTCCTAAAGTATACCCATGGTTTCATTTGAATATTATTGCTATGCTGCCAAGTGAACTTATATGGTAAGTGGCTTTTAATCATTATGACAGTAAATGTTCTACTTTAATTTATAAGCTATTTAGGATTTTTCCAGGCTATGTACACTTATGTAAATTGTAAAACCGGGGTGGTGGTGGTGGGTAAGGTGTGTTATTTATTTTGATTAATTTCAATTAATGTTCATTGGTAGCTGATCATGCACTTTTGATGTCAGTGAGAACTCTGTCATTGAATTCAACTCAGTTCCCTGCAGTATCAAGCACCTGCAGCTCCAGCTAGGAAGTATGGGAGCTTTATGTGCTGAGCACCTTTCAAAATCAGGTCATCAGAATGCAGGGATCTGGGGTTCCAGCTGTCATATAGATAAACCCTTTGATAGAATCAGTAAGAATGAGATATCTTTGCATTTTCAGGTATTTAATCTTTCTTCCTTGGGCTTAATCTTTCTTCCTTGGACTTACGTATTTTTCTTTAGTTTAGCAGTGTCTTCTAATGAATCTGTCTTTTTAGGAAACCTTTGGAGAGAATTGTAAGCAGCATGTTACACAAAAGCTGCAAAAAGACTAAGGGTTATTTTTTCTATATTCAGAACATCTGCCATGAAGTTTGCATTGCTCTTCATATAGGCCCACATGTCTACCCACAGTACCTATAGAAAAAGCCTTGAGTAGGATAAATCTAAGTGAATGATTGTAGCTGGATTTAGAGTGATATAAAGCATTCCTGCTAGTTTTGAGTTTCTCAGCAACTGTTAGATTGTAATTGAAGCTCTTAGGGTTCAATACTGCTCATACTATTTGTCTAAACAGTGTGTCTGGTACTTGTGGTGTCTCAGTTTTGTGTGTCTGGTTCTTGAGGTGCTATCATTCCACAACAATATGGAGATACCTTCTTTTCAGAACATTAAGACTTATGTACTTCACAGGGTGGGGTTTTTTTTCTTCCTTGTATGTGAGATCCCTGATGGGATTTTTACCTCCTCTTTATTATCTGCAAGAAAAAAAGTGGATTCAGAAAGTGCTTAGGTACCCTACAGTTGATAGGATACTCTCCAAAATAAACCCATTGTCTGCTCAGCTACTTCGCATTAGCTCAGCAGCTCTCACTTATAATTTAATTATTTTGCAAGAGAACTGGATATTTCTTGATCATCTAGTCCAGTCTGGTTCTCCCTTGAATATTACATTGTACTTTTGTCTTCAAAAAACAATCATGCTCAATCCAAAAAACCCATTGTTGCTTTTCCCTCTTACTTGCATTAAGATGTCATTCTAAAATCTTATTCTTTTGATGCCTAAGAGTAGTTTTTTCTGACTTCAGTCTGCCTTTTCACATAGACAGATAGTGTCTTTTTTGGTTTTGTATCTGTGTTGTCTTTTATCTTTTTCACAGTTTACAAACCCTAGGGTTTTATGAATATAAAATCTTTTCCCTCTAAGCCTTCCAATTTGCTAAGCTAAGTTAACCATATTATTTGATTCAGACTTATGATAACTAATCTTAGGCACATAACAGAGGCACTTAAGTGACACTAGTCACCTTAAGACTCCTTCCCCATGTTCAGTACAGAAAGGCACTTTAAAAGAAGTTTTAATGTCTTTTTATGTATCTCCTTGACTCTGTCAGGATCCTAGACTCCTGTCTGAACCACTTTGACTGTAATCCTGAAGTTACAAGAGATATGTTTGGTTCTTCCAATCTCTTACAGTCTTGCAGTGCCGCTGATAATGCTGTGTCTCCGTTTTCTCTTTTTCTCCCAGTTTCAACTTATTTCTGCTTATGTATCTGTCACCAGATTAATGCTTCAGTGGAAGCTACTGTACTTTGCAAAGCAGAGAAAACTCTTTTTCTCAGAGGAAGAGAATAGAAACAGAAAAGTGAATGAAAGACTAGAGGCTGGTAAAAAAAGGCATGCTGAACTACTTCTGGAGGTATGTTAAATGGTAGATATTATAACCCATTACATACAGTGTTATGATTTGTTCATGCTGTACATAATCAGAGTAAACTGATACCTAAGCAAGTAACCTCCAAGGGCCAATTCTTTGTGAGTTATTAAACATGATATCAGGTCTAAAGATCTTCAGGATCTAAAGGTCTAAATATCTCCATTCTTGGAGATATTCTAAAGCCATTTGGACATGGTCCTGGGCAACTTGCTTTAAGTGGCCATGCTTGAGCAGGGAAGTTGGACAAGATGACCTCCAGAGGTCCCTTCCAACCTTAACCATTCTGTAATTCTGTGTTCTGACCTTAACTCCTATTAACAGCCATTTTAAAGCAATTATATATCCTAGCAGATGTTGTGTTTTAAATGCAGATTGCTCTTATTTTGCTCTAATTGCTTATTTCTGAGTGGTCCATGTAGACATTATGTATTTCAGAAATCACTGACCTTCATTTTGCTTTCCATTATGAGATTGAAGACCTTGAGAAAGAGCTTTTTCAGTCTGAAAATCAAGTCAAAGCCCTGAGTGAAGAAGCAAGTAAGAGGGAAAATGATTACAGGAATTCTATACAGGATTTTGATAACAAAATAAAATGTCTGGAGGTAAGTTTTGTTGTTCTTTTTATTAGCCTTAGGAAGATTTCTGATGGATGAATTGGCAGTGTTTGTTGCACCTCATTGCAGCTATGCTCATTGGAGCTATGCTTAAATTTGACCTATCTGTCAGTAATTGCTTCAAGAAAATTCTGTATTTTTCAGGTTGGGTTTCTT
>VXBL01009098.1:137540-154551 GCA_013400195.1 Aramus guarauna | reverse complement strand
TTTTTTTGTTTTTGGGTTTTGTGGGGTTTTTTTTTTTTTTTTTGGGGGGGGGGGGAATTTCCCCCTCTGGATATGTTGAATTATTTATGCATTAAATGCTGCTTAGATAGATTATTGATTAATATTTAGTTTTATTAAAGAATGACATCAAAGCTGCAACTGAAAATCTGCTTAAAAAAGAACAAGAATTAAACACAAGCAGGCTAAGCTTGGAAGAAACCCAGAGAGAAACAGAACAGAAGTATACAAAATATGAAGAACTGAGGAAATCATTTTTAGGTAAGTGTTAAGTAGCTCCTCTACATAGCAGGGCTTTCTCTTTTGCTGTTTCCAAAACCAGTGTGCCATAGCCCTTTGCCTNAGAAACAGAACAGAAGTATACAAAATATGAAGAACTGAGGAAATCATTTTTAGGTAAGTGTTAAGTAGCTCCTCTACATAGCAGGGCTTTCTCTTGCTGTTTCCAAAACCAGTGTGCCATAGCCCTTTGCCTGTGGCTCAGGTGATATGTGAAACACCTATAAGCTGAGCTTTTTGCAATACCTAGACTCTGTAGACATGGCCATAACATAAATATGAAGCATTTTTTAAAAATGCCAGATAAGTTAAACAGATCACCTAGTGATAGAACCTAGTTTTATTTACAACAGCTTAACGTCAATGTTCAGTCATGACACTGTCTAAAAACCCTTTCCTTGCTTTGTAGAAAAGAAAGATGAAGAGGTACGAGTCAAAAAAGCCATTCAGCAGTCAATCAAAACTACTGGGAAGCTCAGGGAGGACACGGTAATAACTTAAAATTTAACTGTACTACTGCAAATTTTCCACCACCAGCTTTATCTCCTCCCAGTAAAAACCAGGCACCCATGGAGACTGGGACTGTGGGAGACAGTACCTTCCTCTTTGTTGCTGTGCTCCTATTTGAGGGATGCCTCAGACCTCAGCTCAGCCTGTATCCTAGTATTTATATCAAGCTGCCCTTGTGCTTGATTTTGCATTCCTTAGGCACGTGAGCAAATCAAAAAGAAGCTGGTGAACTAAGGTCATTTGTGAATCTGCTTGTATTGAGATGCTTGCTACTGCTAGAGCAGGAATTTCTGCCACCTCAGTAACTTTGAAAAACCTTTCTGTATCCTTGCCTCTTCACCTGTATTTCTCATTTCTGACTTCAGGTATTCAGTCAGCACCAGTGTGAGAAGACAGAAACTTGTCTAGCTGTGGGGGTAGTTGCAGTGGCTCAAAATATCTGAGGCATGCAGCATCTACTGCTGCCAGACATGTCCCTGCAGAGCTTGCACGGTCACTCTGCCTGTCAGCCACCCTCAGACCTGCTACAGTTGATGGGCCTGAGTGCGGTCACCACAGTGCATGTCAGACCTGCTGTGCCTGCTCTGGCCATTTCTATGGTCCATAACACAACCAGTCCCAGTATGTACTGGGGCCAGTTGCTTAGGGCAGCCTGGCCAGAGCTTGCTTCAGTGGGGCTGTGTATCCCAGACAATCAAATTGGTTTTGCTTTCTGTCTCTCTGCCAGAACAAAACCTTGAGGTGATAAAGGAACATGGTCACACCTTCTGCTGTTAATAGGAAGAATTAAAGTGTCTTTAGTCACTGAGAAGCATAAGACAAGCTCAATAAACTACATAAAGGGCTCTGTTACGAGGCTGATCAGGATTTGTGCCCAAGTGGTCTAGTAATGGGCAAACGTCTCTGAGGAGCTCCACAGAAGCCACACCAACACAGAAATTGTCTCTGTTCAAAGAAGGGAGACTTGTTTCTCCAACCATTTAAGAACAGGAATAGCACAACAAGCAGTTGTGTACACCTGAGCCTCCAGTGACAGAGAAGTGATGCTCCTGCCATTGGGTGGCCCTGCAGCAGGAGTGTCACTTCATGACAGAGCTGATTCCTTTCTTGTGTGGACCATAAGCAATCGCTTCCCTCCTCTCTCTCTCTTCCTTGTGGTTGGTAGGAGGTCACAGATACCTGTCTCAGATGGTGCTTTGAAATTTTTAAATGAAAGCTGCCAATAACAAAAACTCTTTTCACTTTATTTAATTAAAAAAATCCTGTATAAAGATCAGTTAGCAGTGAAGAGTTTATTATTGACAGCTGGAGCTGAGGAACAAATTGCGGATCAAGCGTGATGCTGCAACTGGCCAGCTGAAAAATCACACAGAGAGTATGAAGCTGCTAGAACGGGACATCTATGAGATCAACAGGAAACTTGACATTGTGAACATTGAGAACTGCAGATTCAAATTAGTGAGTATATTGAAATTTGACAGTGTTCCTTCTCAGTGTGAAGTTGTCTGTTCATTTTTCATTTCACAGAGAACTAGGGGTGGAAGATGATGAAACATGAACAGCATAGGGCAAACCTGGCCTTTTGAATGGATGTGTGGGGCTGTGTTTAATTTGGAAGAAGACAAAGAGGAAAATCCAAGGGCAAGGCATCTCCCTGAGGTGTAATCAATACTGTGTATCTTCTGCATTCAGTCAGGGACTGTAGGAAACGGCCTTCCTGCCACATGAAGAACGCTGAGACAAACATGAGGCATAGAATGGGCCTGTGCAATTTGGAATATATGCTTTTGAAAATATCCTGTATGCCTTTCAGGCCCTGGGCTACCAGTGTAGTAGAACCTCCTTCCCCGTAAAACACATGAAGGATCCTAAAAGTGGTCTTATTGCCACCTGTTACTAGGCTGCCGTTTGGACCTGAACCCACATTTGTCCGGTCGTGGGGACTAAATTTCTGAGACAATCTGAACCCTGTGCACTGTTTGCTGCCTGCAAGCGCAGAGCTCTACTGCTGCAAGGGCAGCTGCCTGGTCTGTGCGTGCTAGCACTGCGGATGCTAGGTATGAGCTACTCCGCAGCGCCAGATAATTGCACCCTCATGGAAACATGCTTCCCTCAGCAAGAAGACTCTTGATTACCCTACAGACACCCCTCTCCTCATGTTCAGTTCACTAACAGAAACTGAGAAACTCTGATTTTTCTGATGCCTATATTGTACCAGGAAATGCTGTTTGTTGTACCTGACCTGGGCCTAACCCATCTCAGCCAAACCTGGGACAGCACAAGCCGGGTACTGGTAGAGCTGAGCCAACGTGAATGAGTCCATCCAATTCTGGGGGAGTGGGTGAAGAAAAGTTTCCCTGTTTGCCTAAGATGTGTGCCGCCTTGGCTGTCCTCAGCGTCCTCATCCAGTTTATTTGGTAGCATAGACATAGCTGGTGTCCGTTGATTTTGGCAACTGTTAAAATTTGTTCAACAAGAAGAAATGGATGTCGTTGTTGAAGGAAAGTGCATCCACAGGAATACATTGACCTTTATACTTCTGTATGCTAAAACTCAGTTTGTTCTTCCTGACCTCTATAGAAACAGTAAAACTGGAAATAATTTAGAAGAATTTAGAAAAGTTATTGTTGTAATTAACTTTTTCACAGTTCAATGCGCAGATAAAAGAAGATATTTTTGCAATTAATTCTGAAGCAGAAAAGCACAAGTCAGCCACAGTCAAAATCCGGAATGACCTAGCAGTGCTTCATGGTAATATGTTAATAATGATTTTAAAACAAAAAAATTACTTTTTTTAAAGAATATCTTTCAGTCCTTATGTCTTTTTTAGCACAGCAATCCACCACATTTTAACTGTTGACTCTCTTGTAGATCTTCTTCTGAAGGGATGGTCAGAGGAGAGCTTTATTCAAAAGGTGAATTTCAATTTTCTATCGTACCATTTTGTATAAATATATTTCACTTAATATGTGAAAAAAAAAAAAAATCATAGTGCAAATAAGGCACTACAGTCTTTGAAGTGAGACAGGGGCAAAGTATTAAACCTATGTTTTCCAGCATTGTATAAAAGTCCTGACTATAAAATTTTTTCCCTGTATTGTTCCTTTTGCTGGTCTTATGTTCAATTCTTTCTTAAACCCCTTCAGTCTCTCTGTAGCTAATACATTGTTGCTGTTCTACATTCAGGTCATCAGCTTTTTAATACTTTTCCAGTTGGGGACAACTTTCATTGTGAACAGCAATTAAACCAAACTATAATGTAAGAAAGTTTTTCACCAGTTATTCCATTAGAAAAGCAAAATTTGCTTTTTTTAATGCAAGAATTGGGTAGTAAATGAAAATCTGCACCTTCCTGCAGAGCTGCAGGTCTGGTGGCCAGTCAAGCTATGGGAAAACGAGATAAATAGCCAAGTTTCTTAACATTTTGTGAGGTGTTTGTTTTTTTCTTTTTAAGACAAAGAAATTCTACCCTGTGTCATTACAGGAATTCCTGGAGAATGAGCAGGAAATACTAAATGCAATGACAGCGCTAATAACAAAAATTCAACAACGAGAGGAAAAGATTGGTGATATTAACAGCAGGCTACAAAATAAGCTGGAAGGACTGGATTTGCTGTTTGTCAAAAAATCTAGAATGGATGATCACTGCAAGATAGACTAAACTTTTCCACTCTTAAAAAAAAAAATAAAAATCCCAGAATATGTTATTCTTAGCAGTTTGTGATAAAAACATAAGCAGTACAGCCGTGTTATATCTGATCACTCTGGCAGATTGAGACCTAGCAGTACATTTATCACAAGAACTAGGTGTGCTTTATAACGCAGCCTGGAGATCGTCTTTCATTTCCACTTTCTAAAGGGCTGCGATAACAACAGTGAGGGGCCTGTAAAATAGTCTGAGAATCACTGATCTTTCCAGAACTGTATGTTTGCTTTTACATAAAGGATAAATAAAACTAACAGACACCCCCCCCCAACTCCCACAGCTTGTGGTTGCATGGTTATCGCTGTAGGACTATATGGTTAATTAACGTTTGTGTTGTCTAGAATTTTACACGTGGGGAATTTGTGCTGCTGTTTCCTTTTAAAGGAACAATATTCTATACTGCTGTCTTGGAGAGGAGGGATATTACACAGGGGCCCTAGATGCATACAAATCACTTGCTTCAAGGCCTCCTTTTAACTCAAACTTATAGATATCTGCTTTACTTGTTGGTTTACATGGGTCTTATTTGTAATGAGCCACAGGTTTGGTCACTGTATGACCATGTCTTGTTACAGAATGGGGTTGCGGGTTTTTTTTTGTACATACTAAAGCTGGAAGGTTTGTGGGTAGTCAGGGCCTGGCGGCCGGAAGATGTCGCGCTGTATGGAAATACGAGACCCAACAAGGTTATAGCATACAAAATCATTGGGTCTGGGTAATGTGACAGGAAGCCAGGGAGAGGAATGATGAATTTAGAGAGGAAGGGAATGTCCCTGGAAGAAAGGCAGTGCAGAGGATGGTGAACAGACAGGAGCAAAAAATCCTGCTTCATCTGAAGGCCAGCATCAGTATTATTTTCTGTGTGAAATGTGCTGGGCAGGTTTCTTCATGACAAGCCTGCACAAAAAGATTGCTTGGTCATGCCAAACTGTGTATTTATCTAGCTGTGTCTACCTAACTCTTTGGCTGGCATTACATTTAATTTATTTTTTTTTTATGCTAGTGAGAGAAAGTGATAAAAAGAGCTTATTAATTTATATTTTACATTCCAGGTATTGCTGAAGGCTAAAGCACTGGAGGGCAGCAGGGGAAGGTCAGTGTTTGGGTATGCCATGCGAGGGCCCTGGGCTGCCCTGCCTTCCTGTGAGCACTGCTTTTAATAGAGTCCTCCATTCTGCAGCCTTCAAAATTAACACACGATTCTCTAAACCTAGCAAAAGATGTACTCTTTTCTACAGCTCGTGTTACCTGGGAGTTGTTGTTACTTTCCTTTTTAAAAATAAGATACAGCCCAACATTTAAACCCAATACATATAGCCCATAGACAGAAATGCCCAGAAAATGTACAGTTCTCCATACTGCACCTTTGCATATGGCTTTTCCTGCAAGGTGCTGCCCTGGCTGCTCACATGTCTACTGTGTCAGGTATGTGACAGCTGTGCAAATGTAGACACAAACCTGTGTTTACAACATTTTAAAGAAAAATATGCCTATGACTCAGTTATGGAAATTGTATTTTAACACCTGAGTTTTAAACCCATGCTTTTAGAACTGCCCTCTAGATTAGTATGTCTGCAAATTACCTATTGTACATAGCAGTGTAGACAGAATTTGATTTTCCGTAAGGAGATCAATTACTTCCTTCATCCCTAAATAAAAGCTTACCTCTGCATGCAAGACCCAATTTGTTTGTACACTGTTTTTAGAAGCAGTGAACCTATCAACTGACATTTCACAGAAAAAAAAAAGCTATCATCAGAAAAGGCGTATCAGATGTAATGAAATCAAACCTTCTATGGAGAAAGAGGAGAGCGACATCTCGAGGCAGCCAGACTCAGGTGACACCCCTGAAAGCCCCAAGTCCTTAGCAATGTTGATAGGTAACTGAATAAAAAAAGGCATTACTTAAATATAGAAATATACTGTTATTTGCACGGCTACAGCCAATAATCCACACAGTAGGAAGAATTTAAGTTAAGAAGATCTTCCTATTACTCTTCTCTTTGTGTTTAGACCTTCCGCACCGCTCTGCATCTTGTAGACCCTCTATAGCACTAAGTTACTGGTAATTAATAAACAGGATATACGCTTTGGGTATTTTCCTCTACAATACAGAGAGAAGACTAGCATCTTTGTCAGTGTGTATTTGGCTTCAGCAAGGCTAAAACCTCGCTTCTGAACAGCCTAGGAAGTTTTAGCAATTCTTACAAGGTGTTCACATGAAGATTTTGATAAATGTAGAGCAGAGATAATGGCATCTCTTTAAGAAAGGGGAAGGCTACTACTGTTTAATCATCTCCGGGAAGAGGTCTCCATACATGAAGTACACGGAACATAAACTATACTTTATAGAGAACTTTACAAGATATTTCCTCTCCTTCCTAGCAGTCAGACTAAAGCAGCATGAGGAATAAATTTTTTGATGGAAGGAAGATGAAAGTCTGTTTCCACTGGTGAGGGATAGAAGCTAGAGTAGGTGATGGAAACCCAAGCTCTATGGTATAGTCAAGCTCTATTTGTTTTATAGAAAGTCTACTGAAAACCAGGCTCTATTGTTTTCTTCAAAACCACCTCAAATAGCGTATTGGGAAATAATCATATACAAGCAAACCCCTGTGCTAGAATGTGTCACAAGCTTTTTATACAGATTCACAGTGATAGACACAAAGACATTCCCTTCAATCTATACCAGATACTTACGCAGAATACAAAGTGCAGCTTTTTACTATTATACAGTCTTACTCAGAGGTGTTTCACCTAGAAGTCTTATATATAAATAGTTTCTTTTAAACCAGAGGTTTCCAAATTGTAACAAGCACTAAAATTGCTGAATCCAGATCATTAAGACAGCATTGTTGGCACGGGCTCCTTTTAATGTCCGTTTCCACCTTCTGAGAGTATGCGTGATGGCTCGGTATACTTTGCTGTCAGTAAGTAGAAGAGGGCAGGTGCAGGTACCAAGGCAAGCAACGGCAGGTCCTGCTCAAGCTTATCCAGTTTGGAAATGGAGATGATTCCGTAGGCGTGAAGTAACCAGTGGCTGAAGAGGACAACAAGCCTTTTCTTCCTGACAAGAAGATCCTTGAAAGACTTGCAAAATAAACACAGTATCCTGTTAGCATTCAGCCTGTCACCTAGTACCTGATGTTTAAGAGATGCTACAGGTTGTGCACAGAGACACTATGAGGCCTCCTGGGTTTGAGCCCTTCTAGCACATAACACAGTTTCTCAGTGCACCACGAGAGAAAGTCTCGCAGGAGCTTCCTCCAGCTAAGAGGAGAAGTCATAAAGGAAGAGGCTTAAATGCAGAATACACTGCTGAGAAGAGGCAGTCTCTGCTCATTCAAGTGTTTTATGTTACGAGTTTTAACACAGGAAACATGTTTACCTACCTCCACTTCAGAAGCAGACATGTACACAGCCAGCGTAACCAAAGACAACACGAGTATGATGTAAGGAAATGCATAATCTAAAGGCAAGCATTGAACACATTAGTGGGAAAAAGAATGCACTATATACATTTCAGCAGAGAGAGTTTTTCCATATATAGCCATGTGCATGAAGTAAACTAAGCTACTACAGCCCACCCACCTCTTATTGTCACATCAAACATGCACAGTGGCAAGGGTCAGCCAAGCACAACTAGTCAACACTTCCACCTTAGGTTTTCAAACTTTTTCTAGTATTTCTACGTGGAGTTACTGTACACTTAAATCACTAATTGAACAAGGCAGCTAATGAGAAAAGTAGTCAGGCTGAGCGGGGATTTTGTGGCACCTGTCCCCTTCATATGACAAGTATGCTGGAAGCTAAACCAAAAATAGCTCATCGCCCCAAACTTACGCTTTAATCCATCTCTGAAATCAGACAAACTCTACCTTAGCAGAAAGTGGAACTAACTCCCTTTGAAGTAATTCCCTCTCATACCCGCTCTGCTCCCTTTTTGGGAAAGGCACAGCCTCTAGCACCACCAGCAGAGTCAAAGCAGCGTTGGGCAGGAGCCTGGTTAGAACAGGGCAGAAATGAGCAACCTTTTCAGTAAGACTCCTCCCAGTAACCTTAAGCAATGTCCTTATTCTCAAAGCAAAAGGAGCATCATGTCCTGTCCCTTCCCTCCCTCCCCTAAGTCAGTTGTTAGTGTGTGTTTGTAGGTGTGTGTGTTAGCGTTACTAGGAGAGAACTCACAGAGCAGGCCTCCTCCAACGGCCTGAAGCACAGTGAGGATAGGGAAGAAGTAAAGTGCTGCATAAATGCTTTTAAATCGATCTGACTTTCCTAAACCACAAGCAATTTTCTTAACCAGAAGAGGCCGAAGTAGCATCATCAACACAAGACAGAAGGCGTAATATATAAACACAATGGTGTACCTAGGGGAAAAAAAAAAAAAAAGGATAAATTCCTTAAAACGTGCAGTTTGTTTTCTCCTGCAGACTCAACTCAGAACCTGGCCATTTGGGGTTAGAGCCAAAGAATGCTAAAGAATTTACAAAGTACATAAACACAGAACGATGGGCTCACTCTTCCTAGGGGGAATGGTCAAGATGCAGCAAAAGGGAACAAAAATGAAGTCTTATGCTTCATAGCTAAATAGCCTAAACTATGCCACCTTCTTTGGTGAGTCAGAAAGTCATTAGGTGTTGCTAACTGTTCCACATATAAAACAGCTGAAGGCGTGAAAAGACTTCAGGGGATTGATACTCATTGGTCTGAGTTATATCTGAACATTTTTTGCAGCTCTGAGAAGAGGCCTGGACAGAAACACACTGATATAAAAGGAAGGGACAGACAGGAGTACAAAAGCCTTTACACTCACAGGGGATAGACTGCTTCGTGGGTGCAGTGCACTGTGGTGATGTAGTCGGGACTGGGGTTGTAAAGCATCGTGTACCAGTCTGAAAGCTTCTTCACCTTGCAGGAGCGGATACGCAGAGAGCCGACGGGATCGCTGACAAGCAGCGTAACAATTGCTGCAACGCTGCACTCAAACAAGGCAGTGATGTGCTGCAACAAGGCGCTGGAACTGTGGAAGGAGAGACAGATTTACTACTATTTTGCTAACTCTATAGGAAATCTAAATGCCGACTGAAATGTGGATGCCCATGCAGTACAGAACCTTCTAGAGAATCCATATCCACTGTTACCACGGTTATTTACAATCTCAGATGATCTAGTGCGTAACATGTGATTGAACAACATTCCAGCTTCTTAAACGAAAGCTTGCTGTAGCACAAGCATCCTGTCAGGAGAGGGACAGCAACAGACACTGTTGCAGTTTCAAAGAAAGCAGCAGTGAGGATAAGACACCACACATCTCAGAAGGGATAACATTGTTACATACGATATAAGCAAAATTTTCAAAGCTGCGAGTCCTCGTTAAAGATGGTATATATTCATACACTAAACTCCCTCAGTCCCCTATGTTTTTGCATTTTCAGTGTTTAGTACACTTCAGAATTGTTACTTCTTAAAAGATCCAGTCTAACACCTATTGGCCACATGAAGCTGTGGTTTTAAATCCCTTTTTTACAGAAGTTCCTTGATGCATGATGGTTACATCAGCTGTGCTATCCAGACCAAAACCCAGGACACATATTCCTAAAGAGAAATCTCAAACCTGTCTTGCTGCACGTGTGCAGGACTGCTGATGGGGGCCTCTGCAGGTGGTAGATCTGGCCCAGGAGAGAGGGGATGATACACTCTCGCCCACTACTGGGAAACCCAATCCAGCCCGAATTGCCAGACAGACTGGGCACCACCAGGTTAAAGAGCACAGACCATGCCCCGAGGGCAGTGATTAGCAAGAAGGACCCGCAGGACTCTTACATTTGTAAATAACCCCCCTCCAGCTGCCCCAAGCTCATGTGCTACTGTAGCAGCTCAACCGACAGCATGAACTGCTGGACAGTTCAATTCAGCATCTTAGATCTGATACTCACGGATATGAGATTTCCATTTTTAAATAACCTAACTGAAGAAGGGGTATACGAACCTCTTTTTTCCTGAATACCATTCAATAAAGAACCAGTGTAAAACCAGGGGAAGCATGGCCATGAAGCCAAGGTACAGCCAGTCATAGCGGTCCGGAGATCCCATACATTCCCGGCAGATTTTGTTGTCATCGGTTCTTTGACCTCTAGGGCATACCTACAAATAAGCAGAGATTGTATTTACAAAGCACCTGAGTAACAATAACAAACCACTGCAGTTCCTGGAAAAACAGCTTGAAGTAGTACTGGGGCAAGAAATGTATCAGATTTTTAAAGAGATGAAACATTAACCTCAGCAATTTCCCAGCTTACACTGGCCTTGCTCTCTCCAGCCCTTATTTTTTAATACCAACAAACGTGAAACATGTTTAACAGACTTCATCCAAGACTCCTTTTTCCTCTCCCACTGTCACATCACCTCCCTTTCATCGCTAAGCTCAGTCACCAGGCTGCTCGCTACCACTGACACCCAGAGTTTCTCTCTCCTCATTCATACCACCCTCCCTGCATCTTTCTCTCCCTTAGTACTCCAATGAAATCAGCGGGCAGAGTGATTTCAGTACAGCTCTCTGCACCACCCCGTTCTGTTCCAGCTTTTGCAGACCCTCTGCGCGGCTCGGTTTAGCACCCAGCCTTCAGCACCTCCTTCGGGGAGCGTTTCATCGAGCAGCTCCTGCTTTCGGTAAGAGAGCTCTGCCCGCCCTTTGCAGCCCTCAGCTCCACCCGATCTCCAAGTCGCCTCGGGGCTGGGCGGCGGGATCCGCATCAGACCCGCAGGACTCTTCCAGTCCGGGAGGGAGCAGGGCCATCCCCCCTCCCCAGGCCGAGCCTCGCCCGCGCAACACTTACCCCGCAGTCCCCGTAGGTCTCCACGGAGCCGTTGACCGACAGGACGGTCCTGCCGCAGTACAGCCCGAGGCAGGCGGGCTGGATGTCCACAGCTGCGGGCAGAGCGCAGCCCGCGTTACCGTGGCGCTGCGATACCACCCGGCCTGGCCCACCTCGCACCCCGCGGCCCCCCCCCGCAGCCGAGAGGCACCGAGCGCCACTCCCGGCCCGCTCCAGCCGCCGACAACCCCCCTCCTCCATCCGCACTCACTGCCATGTCCCTGCCCGGCCCGCCCCATCCTACCGGAGAGGAACATCCCGGCAACCCGGCAACAGGCCCCCCGGAACCGCCGAGCTACTTCCGTACGCGCCGCTTCCGCTTCCGCCGGCGGGGACAAGTTCCGGCCCTCCTGGCAATGTGGGCGTGGTCACCGCCAAGGGGCGGGGCTGCTCTGCCCGTGGGTGAGGCCGTATGCAGGGGCGGGAATGCTCCGCCTGGGGGCGTGGCTGCCCGTGGGGGCGTGGCTGCCCGTGGGGGCGTGGCTGCCCGTGGGGGCGTGGCTGCCCGTGGGGGCGTGGCTGCCCGTGGGGGCGTGGCCGTCGCAGTCCCGGCTCCGCGATGGCGGCGGAGGGCGGTGGCGGCGGCGGCGGCGGCGCGGTTCGGCGGGTGCCACCGCACTCGCCCTCGGGCCTGGTGCTGCAGACGGTGGAGATGCACACGGGCGGCGAGCCGCTGCGCATCATCCCGCGGCTGGAGATGGCGGAGGAGGCGGCGGCAGAGGGGCTGTCGCTGCTGTCGCTGCGGCGGGAGGTGTCGGCCACGCAGGACCACGTGCGGCGGGCGCTGATGCATGAGCCGCGGGGCCACGCCGGCATGTACGGGGCGGTGGTGGTGCGCAACGGGGCGGCCGCCACCGGCGCCCACCTGGCGGCCCTCTTCCTGCACGGCGCCGGCTACAGCACCATGTGCGGCCACGCCGTCCTGGCCCTCGGCCGCTTCGCCCTCGATTACGGGCTGGTGGCGGCACCCAGCCGCCCCGAGACTGCTGTCCGCCTGCGCTGCCCCTGCGGGCCCGTCACCGCCTTCGTCCCCTGGGACGGCCACCGCAGCGGCAACCCTGTCCGCTTCCACAGCGTGCCCGCCTTCGCCGCTGCCACCGGTAGGGACCGGGTGTGCCGCGCTGGTTTTGGGGTAGGGGCTGGTGGTGGCCGTGCCAGGGTGGGGGCTGGCAGCCTGGCTGAAGGCGTCTCGCAAATCCCTCCCCAATTCCGATGTCCCCCAGAGGCAGGATGACATCATTGGGGGTGGCATAAGGCATCACATTCCACTCTCTGGCATGACAGCACTCAGGTCGTTTTCTTTGTCCCCTGCCTTGTGTGCAGCTCAGTTCTTTTGCTCCACGTGTGAGCCCGTGGCTCAGCACGGTTCCCTGTCCTCACCGTCCTCCCTTTCTTTGCTCAGACTTGGCCATCGATGTCCCTGGTCATGGGAAGGTGATGGTTGACATCGGCTATGGTGGCACTTTCTACGCCTTTCTCAGCGCTGAGCAGCTAGGCCTTGATGTGTGCTCTTCGAAGACCAGAGACCTCGTCAGTGCAGCAAGCGCGGTGACGGAAGCAGTGAAGAAACAGGTATGGTGGAGCGCTGCAGTACCCCAGCATGTTCCCTTTGGGGTGACCGCACCAGAGCGAGGCCCTTTATTCCCCTGAGACGCTCAGGATGGGAGGGAGTTCCCTCCTTCCAGCCCCATGTTGAATTTCAGAGCCTTCCTCCAGCCTCACAAGGACATGAGTTCCTGCTGCTGCATCCATCTCTGTTACTGGAGAAGCAGAGTTGGAAATGCAACAGTGCGGCCTTGTCCCCTTCCTCTGGTCCCTGGAGGAAGCTGTGCTGCACGTACTGCTGACTGCCAGCTGCTGCGCGCGTTGGTGAGCCTGTCTGTGCTGTTCCCAGTTCAAGCTTCGTCACCCTGAAAGCGAAGACCTGGCTTTCCTCTACGGCACCATTCTGACGGATGGGAAAGATGCCTTTAGTGAGGAGCCCACCACCAACATCTGCGTGTTTGCAGATGAACAGGTACAGAAATGGGCTCTTCTCTGACACACAAGGCACCACCTTTTTCCCTTCTTACATCCGCTGCAGAGACAAGGGAGGGTTCTGCTTCTTCTCAGTTTGGGCAGTGATGATTGCTCCTGCTGCAGTGATGTCTCTGAAGAGCTGAGTGTCGCTTAACACATGCTGGTTTAGTTCCTAAGGACAGAAATACTTCCGCACATCCTAGATGGTGGCATTTTAAAAAGGTTCTTACCCATGTCCCATAGGTAGGAATTTCCCAGGAGTTCAGGGGCTAAGGCAGGATCCCCACATAGTGCATGTCCTTAAAGTCCAAATCTAGGGAACAGTTGCTGGGGATGAACAGAGCAAGAGAGAAATGAGGGGATGCAGTGGATAAGGTATCACATAAATAGCAGGGGAAGTTTCAGTTGGGCTTACCAGCATTGGGATAGATCACCTCGGCAACTGGCCAGCGTTGTGCTTTTGGAGGTTTTAAAAACCAGGCTGGCTAGCAGCTCTGATCCTACCTTGCTTTATGCAGGAGAATGGGGAAGGTGGCCTCTGCCCCTCTCAGTCCTTTTGCTATGATGCTGGGAAGCTTTCAAGTGCTCCCTGAATAGCCTCAATATTTATTACATCATTCATCCCTACAAGTTTGCCAAAGTTGATCACAATCTAAAAGTACCCCAAACCTGCTTATTTTGTCTTCTCATATGTGGTGTATCCGGATTCTGTACAAAATCCTGGGCTAGAGGGGTTTCTCCCAACTGCAGTATAAAGGTGGCAAAGAGAACTGAGGGGAGCAATATGGTTTTCTATTAAGAAACCTCAAAATACTAGAGCTGGTTTGTCTTCTCTTCTGAATATAGGTTGACCGAAGTCCGACAGGTTCGGGTGTGACAGCTCGCATCGCCTTGCAGTACCATAAGGGACTCATCCAGCTGAACCAGACCAGAACCTTTCGGAGCAGCACCACGGGGTCCTTCTTCACTGGGAAAGCAGTGAAGGCAAGTGGCTTGTGCTGGACTTTCCCTCTGTCTTGAGGACTGCTGGAAAAGTGCTGTTGCCTTGGCTCAGCGGAGAAGCAGAAAAGCCTTTCTGTGCCTGGGGAAGGGCATATGGAAGGAGGGAAGTGCCTGGGGGAGGTCTTGCCTTCCCACAAGCCTCACGCTTCAGGATTTCTCATTAGAGAAGCAAGTAACATTGTTATGTGGCATGGCTCCCCTGCAAATCCTCTCTTGGCCATCAGGAAAGGACTGGGGTGAGAAATGCCTCTGATGCAGATGTAGATAAATCAGTCTGGTCCACTCACAGTGGCAGCTAAGGGTGGATTCCTGGTTTAGTCCCCTCTTCCCTGCTCAAAGGCTGAGTGCATTTTTGGAGGTGTAGAAGCTGGGTCTGTACATCCAGGTTTCCAGGCCCAGGCCTGGTTCCATGGGATCTGGCAGCACGTGGCTGTGAAGGTTTGGATGTGCCCCAGGGAGCTCTTGTTTTTTGGGTGCCAAGCGGCCACCAGCGTGTCGGCCTCCTTTAAGGCAAACCCATGCTGTGGCAATGCAGGGGCTCGTGAGCTCAGAGCAGGGCCAGCAGCAGTTGTGCAAGTGTGGAGCTCGTGCAGGCAGGGTGAGGTGGTAAAAGGGCTGTTGCACGCTTTTGGATGTACCTGGGCAGGGTGGTGCTTGGTGAGGGGTGGCTCTGCGTAAGTGCCAGGTAGCGCTGGCATCTCGTGGGGTTGGGAGAGCAGAGAACCTCCTGTCACCTCTGTCCTGATCCTAATCCCCCTGCAGGAAGCCAAGTTTGGGGACTACGATGCTGTCATCGTGGAAGTCTCAGGAGAAGCCTTTTACACCGGTACAGCCACCTTCACTGTTGAAGAGGAGGATCCGCTGAAATATGGCTTCTTCCTCAAGTGACCCGAGCCATGGGGCGGTGGTGAAGTCTCACTGATGGTGCTGTGCTTCTCCGGTCCACGCATTTCTGTTCTGCTTCTCCACACGGCTCGTTGCAATATGCCAGAGCAACAGAAACAGCCTTTGGTGATGTGACAGTATCGGCTGTGTTTCAAGATAACAGGCCATGTTCCCCTGTTGTGATTAGCATATTGGGTGCAATGTGATTAGCATATATGGGCTGCGCTGAGAAGCCCTAATCTTTTTCTTCTTTTTTTTTTCAATAATTATTCTCAGAAAACAGAGCTGATCTTGGAGAGCCGTCTTCAAATTTATGTGCCTTCTCTACGTCTGCAAATTACTAATCTCAAAGCCAGATTCCTATTAAATGCCAGATGAAAACACTGCATTTTTCCTCTTTTTTTTCACTCCCGGAGCTCATTTCCAGGACTCTGCTGAGTGTGTTACGGCTGTTGGTTTGGATTGCCTGCTCTTCCTCGATGCCTCGCTCTCAGACTGCCGTGCTGTTCTGTCTCATGCCCCAGCTTCCCTGACCTGCCCTGCTCAGGCCTGTCCTGACACCCCCCGTTCCTCCCTGCCCTCGCCTCACCCCTGCCAGAGCCCTCCTGTGTCCTGGGGCTGGATGCAGGGATTTGATTGGAACTTCCTACTGTCCCCACTGCGTGTCCATGGGGTGTTGCTTCCCTAAACCTTCCTCTTGCTTATTGACCATTGGTTCCAAATACCCCGTGGTTAACTTTCAACAGGAGCAGCTGTATTCGAAGGTCTGAGCCATTATGACCTTTGGTTGCTAATTATTTACTGATGATTTGCAGAGTGCAGTCAATGTTTTGCAGAGTCCCTCGAGGGGGGATTGCTGGTGGAAAAACCAAACCAAGCCCTGGGCTGTAGGCAAGCATTTGCAGTGGCAGCAGCAGACCTTCAGGCCACTCGTGGTCTGTAATGTCCACTCTGCCTCTGGACAAAATGGTGTTCATTTATTGAAGATGCTCCTTGTTAAAATGAGACATGAAAAAGAGAATGATCATGTCCCAGTAGGTCACGCAGCAGAAGGGAGCAAGTCACGCTGAAGAGCTTGCAAAATGTTGGCATGGAAAAGCCCGAGAGGAATTTCTTCTGTCAAACTGAAAATTTTAACTTTGGAATGGGAAGGAACAGAAATCCCCTCAGTCAGAGAACGGCTGTGTAGCTGACAGAGGTTTTTTAGGCTGGCAGCTGGGGCTCTTGTTCCCAGCTTTCCTCTAACCCCCAGAGAAATCCCGTGCACCCTCTGGTCCGAGGGAGCAAGAAGTGACGCACACGTCCTCTGTGCTTGCAGGAGCAAACTGCTCCGTGTGTTTCTGGCTTCTGGGCATCTCCGCTGTGATCAGCCTCCCCGCGTGGCTCCTGGGGAAGGGCTGGGGCAGCAAGTCAGGAAGCCCAGCACGGAAAGGCTGGAAGCTCTTCGGCCATTAATTGGGTCGCAGCCTTCATTATCTATTCGCTATCCCAATCCCTAAGAAATTTTTGACATAGGGACAGGCAGCTCCAGCGTGGCTGAGAGCAGGGGACAGGGTCCTGCTGCCCATGTGGGGGTCTCTGGCCTAACCCCTCAGCTTGTGAGGCCTCAGCCCGGGCTGTCTGGGGGCAGCTGGCCCCTGCCCCTTCATGAGGGAAGAGGAGCTGTGAGGGTTAAGGGGGATGGGGGTGATGCCGGTGAGGGGGGTCCTGCCCCATC
>VXBL01009098.1:124576-137492 GCA_013400195.1 Aramus guarauna | reverse complement strand
TCTTCGCCCTCTCGGCGCTGGGCAACGGGGCGGTGGTGCTGGTGATCGCCCGGCACCGGCAGCTCCGCACGGTCACCAACGCCTTCGTGTTGTCGCTGTCGCTGTCGGAACTGCTGGGCGCCCTGCTCTGCCTGCCCCTCACCTTCCTCAGCCTGCTCAGCCGCCCGCCCGGCGCCTGGCTCTTCGGGCAGCGCCTCTGCTTGGCCAGCGCCGCCCTCCACGCTGGGCTGGGCATCGCCGCCACCCTCACCATGGCCCTGCTCTCCTTCGACCGCTACTGCGCCATCGTCCGCCAGCCCCGACACAAGATGGGCCGCCGCCGTGCCGCTCAGCTCCTGGCCGCCGTCTGGCTGGCTGCCCTGGCTCTGGCCGGACCCTGGTACGGGCTGGCGGGCGAGGGGCAACGAGAGGCCCGGCCTGGGGCCTACCGCTGCGTCTACGTGCTGCCCTGGGGCTCCTCCCGGCTGGGCCCACCCTACGGCGCGGCCCTCATCGTGCTCTGCTACCTCCTGCCCTTCGCCCTCATGTGCTTCTGCCACTACAACATCTGCCGGGCCGTGCGGCTGGCCGAGAGCCGTGTGCGGCCCCTCACCACCTATGGACACCTGCTGCGGGCCTACGGGGAGATGCGCACGGCCACCACCGTCCTCATCATGATTGTCTCCATCATCTGCTGCTGGGGGCCCTACTGCATCCTGGGGCTGGCTGCTGCTGCTGGCCGCCTGCCCTTCTCGCCTACTATGGACGCCGTAGCCAGCGGGATGGCCTGGGCCAACGGCGCCATCAACCCCCTCATCTACGCCGCTCGGAACCCCAACATCTCCGTCCTGCTGCGGCGCAGCCGTGAGGGCGGCTACAGGACTAGGAACAACGTGGCGGCCTACCTCTCAGTCTCGGCCCGCCAGCCGGAGCCCCGGAGCCGGGCTGACCGTGTCCGAGAGCGCTACGTCAACCGGCACAGCGGCCCCCCAGGCAGCGCCCCGTCCTCCTCCAGCCCGGCGAGCGGGGCTGAGGTAGCCATGTGGGCCTGCAAGAACCCTGCTGTACTCTTCTGTCGGGATGGGCAACCAGACACCATCTCTGAGGCCACTTTACAGGCCAAAGCAGACACCGTTGACACCAGCCTCTGAAGGGATGGGGGTCCAGGATGGAGGCATCAGGCCCCAGGGCTGTCTCCGTGTGGAAATGTGGGAAGTACCGGCACTTGGAGCCCTTTGCAGCCAGACTACCAGGGAATTGGAGAGATGGGACTGTGTGAGCCGTGGTGTGGGTTCTCCATTGTGTGAGCTCTGGTTTGGTGACCCAGTCTGTGAGCAGCGAGAGCTCCACAGGGAAAGGAAGGCCTCCATTCCCTTTCGGCAGGCCTGACACACTGGCGATAGCCACCGAGCCCAGCTGGCGCAAGAGCTTGACTGCAAGAACAAACCAGCGTTTGCTCCAGTCCTGCAGAAAGTGCCACAGTGAAGCTAAGAGACAGACACAGAAATACAGCCCAAACTGACTGTGTGAACTCTTTGTTAAGTAAGCGCTATAAAAGCAATTGAAAGCTGAGCGCTGGCAGCTGGAAGATGCTCTGAAAACACCGCACTGTGAAAACCGCATCATGGCAGGAAAAAGTTGCTTTAACCCATTATATGTGGAAGTGCTGATAGTCAGAAAGTCATAGACTGTAGGACAGGCTAAAAAAGTGATCTATTAAGATGTTTGTTTTTTTTTTTTCAAACTCCCAAGCATAACAAAACAGTAATTGTTGTGAAAGGGAAGATGTATGATACCGGAAGGGAAGGGAAGGGAAGAAAGGTGAAACCTCAGTTGTCAGAATTTCAGCACCCTTTTCTGTTTCTTTCTTTTTTTGTGTGTGTGGGGGGTTTTTTTGTTGTTGTTTGTGGGGGTTTTTTTGTTTGTTTGTTTGGGGTTTTTTGTTTTTTTGTTTTTGCAGGTACAATCAACTTAAAATGCTATGAATATGAGAAATGAGAGTTCTTCAGACGGACTGAGGAAAAGGCTGTGGGTGTAGACTATGGTAACACTGAGTTTGTGCACAAGGTGTGTGTTTTCTTTTTGAGCTCATCTGAAGTGTCTCACATCTCTAAGAGTATAACCATGTTTAGAAGACACATGAGAGAGGGGTGAGTATTTGAAGGGTGAGGTAAAGCAATACCGTGTGCTCTTTGTATGCTGTTAAGCAGGTGGAAATGTGTATGTGCAGAGAACAGATACTATTGTATTGATGGCAGCAATCCATCTGCAGTATAATATTTAAAAAACAGCTCTGTTTGCTATTGAAGAAAAGGAAAATAACACAATGGAAGTGTGATTGCACGGCATAAATTCACATGAATTTGTGAGTATAATTTTTTTTGTCTAAAGGCCTAAAGCCTTAAATTAATATTTTGAATCAGAAACTAAGATTGGGCCTTCCTTTACCTTTGCCAGAGTTAAATGTGAAAGACAGGCAGTGTTTTTCTTTGTACAGGCTTTAAAAATACGTTTCTGTTTTACTGGCTTTTTCAACTCTTTGTGACCCAAGTGAACATACTGTCATCATTTTGTAAGTGAGACAAGAAATAAATTGTCTTTTATGCAGGAGATTTAGGTGTCTCAACCTGGCATCATTCTCAGCCCAGCCTTGAGAAGGGAACTTCTGTAAAAAATTGCTAGATGATTAATAGTAGAGAGACCTAATTGTTTGCGAAATTTTAATGCAGCTGTTTTTCATGCTGTATTAATGTAATTTCCTTCTGTGGTGCCTCTGAAGTCCAGGAAGAAAAGATTTGCCCCTTGACTACTTCTCAGCACTGATACTTTGCCCTGCAGATCCTGGATTTTGCAAGTTGAGTAGTGCATTCCTACCGTTTCAGAGAGAAGCTGTACAGAAAAACCACAGCTTTTCACAGAAGCTGTTTGACAGCAAGTGAACACTAGTGACTTGTTAGAAAGGTAGGACAGGAATTTCTTGCATACCTGCCCTTCCGCAGCAAGGTATGGCTCCTGTAAAGCAAAAGAAGTGGTTGTGAATGATGAAATTAGATTTAACTCTTACCTATGTAGCTGGCAGGTGGTGAGAAGGAGATTGGTGCAGGCTAATTTGCCATACAGAGTACTCTGGTGTTTGAACAGTTTTTTCAGGAGCTTTTGCCTGAGTTCCACTAGTCACTGACTCTTTTATTATCTGTAGAAAAGTTTAACTGTGATCCAGGAGATAGCAAAGAGAATTCATGGGGTTCTGCCTTCCCAGAAGGGACATTTGTCCACGAGTTGTAGCAACAGTCCTTGGAGTGAGTTCCAGTGCTCTGTAATGCTGGGAGCACCACACAGATTTACAGGTTTGTTTTTTTTCACTTTTTGCATGCAAGAACAGCTTTATCTGCCAATTAGAACAAACTTGGTCAGAGTAGATAAATTAAGGGATAGTTCTTGGGTTAATAAAATGAGGAAGATGAAGGTCCAGCACCGCTCCGTGCCTGCCTTGTGGCATGCCACCAGGAGTGAACTAACACGACTTTCTAGGCAGGTAGTAGTGAAGCTGGAACACCACAGATTTCAGCATATTTTTAACAGGCACTGGCAGGTGCCCGCACGTTAGTCTTGTATGTGAGGAGCTGAATGAGGGCAGCTGGCTGGGGTCTTTGAGCCATGACAAATCAGCACATTTCCGTTAAACACTACCTTGGGCTGTAGCAAGGGGAGATTCTTGACCAGATCCTTTTTGGTGTGGACCTTCTGCAGCTCCAGTAGAGAGCTAGCCTATGTTTTAAAGCTATGCCTGTCCTGTGCTCCTCAGAATCACAGAATCACAGAATTGTTTAGGTTGGAAAAGACCCTTAAGATCATCGAGTCCAACTGTAAAACTAACACTGCCAAGTCCACCACTAAACCATGTCCCTAAGTGCCCCATCTACGCATCTTTTAAATACCTGCAGGGATGGTGACTCAACCATTTCCCTGGGCAGCCTGTTCTGATGTTTGATAACCCTTTCAGTGACGAAATTTTTCCTAATATCCAGTCTAAACCTCACCTGGTGCAACTTGAGGCCATTTTGTCTCTTTCTATCACTTGTTACTTGGCAAAAGAGACCGACACCCACCTCGCCATCATCTCCTTTCAGGTAGCTGCAGAGAGCGATAAGGTCTCCCCTCAGCCTCCTGTTCTCCAGGCTGAACAACCCCAGTTCTCTCGGCCGCTCCTCATACCACACTACTGTTGAGCAAGTCAGGTACACGGGGTCTCTACAGCCACATTTTTAAAAGTATGTTTTAAAAAATACAACCAAAGAGTGAAGTGTCTTAAACAAACCACAAACAGCAGAGAGAGACACAAACACACACAAAACATGCCAAAACACTTTGGCTGCCTGACAAAATGGTACTTTAAATGCTGCTGGGTCCCAGCTTGCTGAAGGCTGCTGCCTCTCACCAACACTGCAGAGTGGGCGAGAAGGTCTTGGCCATGCTAGCACACAAGCCACTGTATCAGTCTGTCCTTGTACCTGACAATAAGTTTGTGTGTTCATCCAAGAGAAGCAGAACAGAGGTTTACCTCACTGTTTTACCCTGTCTCTGAAAACTCTGCCCATGGTCGCAGCTGCTTGTTCCCAAGTAAAAAAACATCGCAAGAGGTGGCTCCTGGCCAAGCCTCTATGGGGACATCAGCTCCACACCTCTTACATGCCCATGCTGGTTTCACCCCACTTAGACATCTCCTTTCTTTGGGCTGAAGAACTCAGTAGGCAGCAAGACACTGAGGTTTTAGACTCTGCAAAACTGGCTTTGAGGGTCCGACCCTTCAGCCATGGCTCTGCAATACTTCATTCCTACTTCCTCCCGTGAGATGAGCCTGGATGCAAAGTGAACTGCAATCTCATTTGCACAAGGGCTCTGCAAAAGATGTCGAGACAGTTTTTAGCACCTCAATTCAAAAATCACATGGGATATTTGGTGCAGGATATTTGACATAAGAGAAACAGCAGTTCACATGATTTGAAGACCAGTTCAGCCCTGGATACCAGTGACAACATTAGTCACAGCTAAATTAAAAATTAGTCCTTGGGCTCTTTAGTCCCTCGTTGACTTTCCAGCATACTTACCCTCAGTTTAAGAGTGCCATACTATCTGGCAATGATACACATGCCACTGATATAACTAATGCATTATATCATAGAAGGAAAACATTAAGTCTTGATGAATGACAAGCATTTTAGAAGGTACTGTTCCAGCTGAAGTCAGTGGTCCTTTTACCGTTGATTTAATCATCAGATTCATTCAAGTCATTATTTTCCACTCCCTTCCTAATCTCCAGATGAAGTCTCTGTTCAAAGCAAATGCTTTGTGCATAACTTATGAAGTATGAACAATTAGCAGGTTATAAGTGACAGCCTGATGAGCTGTAATAGCTGGTAGTAATCACCAGAACTGGTATGGCTCATGTGAATGAGATCACCATCCCCGCTTCACTTTCAGCACTGATGTTGGTTTGCGTAGCCAGTAGATGCCAGCAGAGATCTGAGCAGCCAGCACAGTCTTTCTGCTAATGATCCTAAGAAAAGCTTCCTTCTGTTAATGAGATCAGCCACTCCGCCCTCAGGACTGCCATGTCCCAAATAAAACCATTCAGAGCAACGGTTGCAACCAATGTGGTGCAAGCCCTAAGCGTACCTAGTTTCAAAGATGGATTCAGTAGTCATTGTTAAACTCAACACATGTTGCTCTTTGGAAGGTTTGTTGTAGAGGCTGAAATGAATAATTTGGAAAGCACATCAGAAAAGTGGCATTTTGTGCAATTCTGGCTAGTGTCTGTCCTGCATGGTCTCCAGAGCTGCAAAAGCTGCAGCGTGGATGCCTGGTGAGATCAGTCCTGATGCCGGCAGGGCGCTTAGTTCAGAGCTGCCTCTTCCCTCTAGCTGCATTTGTATTTTTATGCGGTGACTCTGATTAATAATAATAAATGAGTGAGCCTCTACATCTGCTTCCAGAGCATTACACAGGCACTAGGTAGTAACGAAGTGCCAGAAGAATAAAATGGTCCCAAATCCTGCAGGAGGAGTTACCCGCACTGGGATCCAGGCTCGGGTGACCCCATGCCCAGCTGCGCTGTGCTGCTCTGCTGCTGCAAGCCATGAGCTTGCCAGGAGCGGCGGGGTGAGTCCTAGGGGTTTGCCGGGGTTGGATATGGGAGGATGAGGTGCTACCCATACCTCAGCCAGCCCTCTTGCTGTTCTCAATTTGCAAAGGAGCAGTGGGTTGCTAATGCCATGCTGCTGGCAGCACGCTGCTTGAGTCTTGGAGCATCTACAGTCGCACCAGCTGAAGTGCACGGAGAACAGCTCTGCATTTTTAGATATTTTTTTTCCTAGGCAATCACCACTGTGAGAAGCAGGAGGAAAAGTGACATGGAGAGACAGACTGTAAATCCCTCTCAGTGGCATAAGATGGATGAATCACTGGGGAAATCAAAGTGAAAGTAGCACAAACCCCAAGGCACAACACCTGCATTAGTCTGGCTGGGGAGTGACGGATGATCTGCTCAGCCATGAAGACCTCAGGAGGATGTGACTGAAGCCAGAGGAGGTTTTACAAGGGGGGGCTCAAAGGCAAAGGGAATACTGGCACAGCGTGCTGTGCGCTGGGGGTCCTCACAAGGACCTCCTCTGCCAGAAGGCAGGCAGGTGGTGACACCCTCCAGCATTTTTGTCCTGCGGAGGTGGCAGCCCTGCCCTGCTCCTGTCCCCATCAGTGTGGGCATCGCCACTCTGTGCTCAGCTCCACACACCTCCAGCGTGGGTTTTTGGCCGAGTCTTAAACCCAGCTCTTCTAGCACAATCTGTAATAGCCACAACTTAAGAACAATACATGCATTTTCTACAGGGATCATTGTCCCCATCTTGCCACCCCAACTGGAGGGGCCACACTGGTGCTTGTGGCTCAGGCAGCAGTCAAGCCCTGAAGCCTTGGGCAGGCAGTTTGTACTGGGTGAAACAGCACACCAGTGTGCCCACAGGCTTCTGAGGTGATCATGAAAGATGAGCTTGATCCAGCTATGATTCAGCAGAGGAAGTAAATTTACTTTGAGAGGAGCCGTTTGTTATTTGTGCTATTTCTCGACTTGCTGGCAATGAGCTTGTCCAGGTCCAGCTGGTTTCGAAAAGGCAAGCAGAAGCCCACAAAATAGATTGGAGAGCAATTTCCAAATATTTGAGATCCTTAATTTTATGCATCCGTTATCTTTGCCTTTATATAAACTATTTTCAACATTATCTCCTCCGTAAATAGTCAGCTCAGAAACTAATAAACAAGGGAGCACCTAAAGACATTCATGAGCTTAAAAAAAGTGTTGTTTTGGTTTTTTTTAAAATCTTTGCTCTAAAAAAGAGGATTGCACCTTTTCTCAGAGGGTTTGTTTTGGTTTTGTTTTTCTTTTTTTGTTATGTGCACTGAAGAGTTAAAGGGGGTTGCAAACCTCGGTGTTTCACACATTGTCTGCTTTCCCTTCAGACATGGGGACACCCTCTCCTCCTTGCCACCATAAGGAGAAGCAGAAAGTTGCAGCAGGGGTGGCTTTGGGGAGGTTACTTCAGAAAATGACACTCCTCAGCTCCCGGGGTGGAGATCTGGAGTGGAAATATTCAGTGCTGCCCTTCCGCATCTGGAAGAACATCCATGTTCCTCCCAGGGGCCAGAGCAAGTCTGGCTGAAGGCAGCCGGTATCTCTCCACCTGCTTCTGCCAGTGCTTAAACCCTTAGGTTTATGCTCGGTGGCCTGACCAGAGGGCTTCACTGAAGTGTGCACCCTCAGAGCAGGTGGAAATTGTCCCCAGGGTGGGACCGGCGTGGGAGCTGGGTTGGCCCCTAAGTGAGGCTGACAGCTAGCCACCGGGCTAGCCCACCCTACCCTACCATGGTGGAGGGCAGCTGGGGAGGTGCTGGTGCTGCAGCTGGTGAGGAACAAAACCCCCTGGGTGGATCCTACAAACAAAAACCCCTTCGAGATCATAGATGTGGACAAAAGCAGCAAGATAAATTTCTCTTAAATTGTTCACCCAGCAATTCCCTCACCACCATGTACATGTAATTTGCTCACCCAACCTAGCAACATACTCTGAACTAATCTCAGCATAAGGGGAAAAAAAAAAATGCTCTGAGTAACCAGGTCATTTATTTCTCCAGTGAAATCTAATGTGCCGCAGCACTTGTGCTTCTCTCTGACCTGTGCCTGTGGCTGCTGTGCTCAGTCTGGTGCATTTTACAGAACATTTGGTAATATCCTGTCCCTGAGGTCACGTCAAGTTTTGAATACAGCATCTGAATTGTGGATTCTTTCCAGAAAATGTAACTCAAACAGTGATCGCTCCCTGCTATTAAATTAGAAAGATTTGCTGTAGAAACTAGGTCTTGCCTGGGAGCTTCACACTGATTTCACAGTAAAAGGTCTTGGGCAGCGATCAGGAGTTGGGTGAAGCACAAGGCTGGGGATTCCTCATCTTTCCTTGAGGCCAGGGGATGCTCTGCACAGATCTTGGCAAAATAAAGCTGTGTGAATGTACACAAACACAAATTCAAGCAGATGGAAAAGCTCCTGGTACCTCGCAGTGCCCAAAGCCCAGGTAAAGCCGTGGGCACCGTCGCAGCCCAGCTTTGCTTACAGCAGCGTCCTGGAAAGCCAAAGGGATGGGTTAGGCAGCAGGAGCATAGCTATGTTTGGCTATCCCATGTCCTCCAGACTTGCTCTCGTGCCCAGGATAATCCTGGTTTAGGGCAGCTCTGCTTGCTGTTGCCCAAATAGACAGTGCATGTGTCCTACCCTCCAGCAGAGCCACAGTGGACCTGAGAGCGTGGGCACGTGAGCAAATGCTGGAATATGGGCCAATAAAGAAAGTAATGGAAAAATGACAATTCAATGACTTATCTTCATGGAGCTGCCCTGGGAATGGGGAAACTCCATCTTAATGTTGAGTTCATGCAACATGACCACAGAGTGCAAGGAAGGCTGGGTTTTAGCAAGGGGAGCGAGCCTGCACAAAACCAACCTGAAGTGCTGAAAGTTGCAGCAAAGCCACATATTGCGACCTTTGGCTATTTGACTCTAACTATGATGGACAGAATGAAAATTATCCCTCCTCAACTACATTGGGGGAAACTTAAATACAAAATTTAGCATTTTGATTGTTCCACAGCCAGAGAATACTGACCTTTTCAGACCACAGTAGAGATCTGGCAGAGGAAAGCAAGAGGCAGGATTGATTTTATACTCGACAGCTCTAAAGCCGTGAAGTGTGGGAAGTGCCAGCAGATGGTGGTGCTGCCTTTCCTGAGGCTCTGCACAGGCTCCCAGCTTTCTCCCTGCCTCACCTGCACTGAGCCTAAAAATAACGTAACACGCTCAGAGGTTTGAGGTCAGAGCACCTCTGATTAAAATGGAGAACGCTCCTTTTCACGTGGTTGTATTGCAGGACCCTGTGCAATGCCAGGGACAGAGCTCACAAGGGAGATGCCTGCAGGATTTGCTGCAGGAGAGGGGATGGGGATGGGGACAAGGCTGGTGCTGGCTCACAGCCTGCAACTGTCAGCCTTCGTGTCAGCTTGGCCTCTCCTGTCCCCACCAGAAGCACAGCACGAAGGGCATGTTCACCTCACAGCACAGGCTGGTACAGAAATACCCAGGTGGGGTTTTTGGGGTTTTATTGCTACACTGGTCTCTGCACTGAGGGATGAGCCTGTTCCTGGGGCGCTCCAGCAGTGCCAGCCCTGTGCAAGGGCCGCAGATCTGCTGATCGATCCATGTGAGATCGTGGCATTGGTGAAGTGCAGTTTTACCCCACAACATCTGCCTGAGCACTGGCACTGGCATCGGGGACAGAGCCAGGTCCAGCTGTAACACGGGTGGGAGCAGCACTGGCAACGTCCCCGCTTTGCTTACCCTTTCCCAAGGGTCTCCAGGAGGGATGTCAAAGCCTGACAGATCCATTGGTCCCATTGTCCCCTCCCTTGGGACTAAATAAATATTTTTAGACATGAAGACCAGCAAGCTCCTGCTGACCCGGCACCCTGTGACCCCTTGCTGCCAGAGGGGTGGGAACCCCACGTTTCCCCATCAAGCCATGTCTGCCCTACTTGCTGAGCTGAGTTTTGCATGCAATGCTGTGTCTGCACCACCTCATCACCCGAACCTCTTGACTCATCTTTTCCAAGCCAGCGCGCGATGCCAAGGATAACAGGTTGAGTGCAGGAGACAACACCTGACACTCCTCGCTCCGGCAGGACTCCCAGTCGCCCCAGCCTTTGGCAATGGGGAAAGCTGGCGGGCTGGAGTGGAGCAAAGCCAAGGCTGGCTCAGCAGGTTTAGTGCCACCAACCCGGGTGGCCCTATGGGGCACTTCCTCCAGGAGCACAGTGCCCCGCAATTTCCCTGGCACCGACAGGTCTGGGCAGGTTTGGCTCATCGAGCACATCCTCCTCATGGCTTTAACTGGAGGGAGCAGTCAGGATTTAGGGCACAGAAGCCCTTTTTCAAGCAAAAGCCCAGCTGGCCAGCTCACTGGTGGACATGAGCTCCTGGAGACAACACAGCCATGGTGGTCCAGCACAGCAGCCACCACAGTCTCCTTTCCTCTGAGATGACAAGCGTTGTATCTCAAATTTACGTTCTCAAGCCATAGATGCTTTCTGCCCCCTCAAATATCTTGGTTGAATAAAAAGCTATGCCCTGTCCTTGTTCACATCTCCCACCGCCACCCCGTGCCTGTCCTGGGGACCGTCCTGTGTCACACACTGGTGTGGACCAGGACACCTACAATCTGCCATTAACCAGAATTTCAGGTCCTCATCAGGCTGTAGGGTTTGGCTAGCTTATTTACATGCATTTATGGATGTACCCCAGAGCATCCCTGTGCAGCAGACAGAGGGATTTATGACGGGAAGAGCAGCTGAAGCCATTCCCCTTTAGCTTGGGTCCTTTCACTACACAGCCCAGAGCTGCTTTCACATGGCCTCACCAGCCCACCTGACCACTGCTGCGATGGTAGCCATGCTCTTCACCACCGCCCCACACTCTCCGCTAGCCCAAACCTGACCAACGTTGGGTCATAAATATGCTCCATGGTAGGAAACACTGGCCACGGGATATAAATAGGAGAAAGCTGCTGTGTCTGCCCGCCCTGACGCTGGGTGGGATCGCACCAAAGGAAGACCCAACAAGCCCAGGGATGTGTTAGATGTTCCATCTGTGCTGGCTCAGTGCTGGCTTACAGGTTATACTGGGGAAAGCCCTGATCCAAAGGGAAGCATATGGGTCTGAGCACGATGCGGGTGCTCCCGTCGCTACAGACAGCGGGGTCTGGGGACACTGGGTGCTGCAAAAGTCACTCAGTGCACAGAAGTGTTGGAAAAAGAAGAAAAATGAGTCCAGATGGAAAAGTGTGTGGGAAAGGCAATGGTGAGCATGAATAGGCCAAGAGGGATTTGGGTTACTGCCAAGAAAACTTCTCTGGTGTCTCTACAGAGGCTTGCTAGAGGCACGGCCACCCCAGCCAGCACCGTCTCAGCTCCGTCAGCTGGAGAAAGGGAGACAATCCGATCCTGCAATGCAAAACCAGCGGCTGCCTCGAGGCAGGCTCTGGAAAAGCTGGTCACCAAGGTGGGAACAGGCATTACCAACAATGCAGCGGGGAGACGTCAATGGGGCTGCTAACTAGGAGGCGTTTCAGAGCCCACAAGTGGGCGACCATGAGGATGCTGCGAGCCAGGAGGGTGGAAAAGCCCCCGACCACCTAAACCCCAGCATGCAGGAAAGCGGGAAGGGGGGTTGTCAGCCGAGCCCAGCAATGACTGCAAATATGCCCAAAAAAGAGCAAGGGCCTTTTCTTCAACACCTGTCTCAATTTCCAAACATCCCATTTCCACCCACCCCCCAAAAAATAACTCGTGGTCCTGCCATGTACACTCACTGAAATCGTTTTTCTTTATTGCATATTGCCATCTTAGAAAATGTACAGTCTCATAACATTACACAGCATTTCCCGCTAGCTAAGACTACTAACATCCTTGCACCTAACAGACTACCTTGGTCACTACGAAGCTAATAAGGTCCAAGACATATACTTCAGTTTACAAATTATTATGGAATTATTTTTTTTTTTCCTTTTTGGCATAATTAAAAAAAAATCTTTAAAATACACACCCAAGAGAAAAAGAGTGGCTACTTACACCAGCACCAATCTAAAAGTAGTTTTTGACAATGGCACATGGAATTACCTGCACACAGCCTTTGTATTTATTTATAAAGATATAATTTTTTTTCTTTTTTCTTTTTTTTTTTTTTTGAAAGAAAACAAAGAAATGGCAAACTCAGCCCGACAGCCAGGCCGTTGTAAAACAATAAAATAAAATAAAAAAAACCAAACACAAAACAGGTTTGGAAGGGCAAGAGGAAATCTGTCAGGAAAGGTCCTGATGTGGCACTGGGGTCGCGGAGGCAGGAGCCAGGGGTGGGTGCTGGTGGCTGAGCCCCGCACCCAGGGACCCCGGGAGGCAATCGCCCTTTCCAAGTCCCATCGCCTTTTGAATTAAACATGTGTGACCAACCATTCCTTAAACCATCAGAGGCCAGACTTTTTTTTTTTTTTAACCTTTTGTTTTTTCTTCTTTTTTTTTTTCATATTTTAAATTCCCCCCAAAGTCCATTCCCTCAATTGTATCAGCCCCATTTTTTCAGCCATAAATAAAAAATATAAATAGAGGCACTTTAGTTAAGGAATAGTATTATCATTACCTTTTGTCTTTATTTCCCCCTCCTTCTTAAAGCAAAGTGCTTAACTCCACCTTTGAACATAATCTGCAGGTTTTGCAGCTGCTTGGATACGAGGTGTTGGACTTGTTTTTGCACTTGCACTTACCTGCTTTATTTATTACTGCTTTAAATGCT
>VXBL01009098.1:27896-124565 GCA_013400195.1 Aramus guarauna | reverse complement strand
TTTTTTTTTTTTTAAACCTACTCAGAAAATTTTTTTTTTTTTTTTTTTTTTTTTTTTAATCTACAGTGCGTCAAAGTTGCAATGAAGAAAAGAACAAAATGGTAAAACCACAGCTCTTGACAGCTCTGGTTAGAGAGAGATTTCACAGCTTTCACTCAGCACGCAGATGCCGCGGCCTTCAGGTGCTTAGAACCATATTTTTTTATACAAATTAGTTTAAACAGCACTTTTGCTATACAGTACATATAGTTAACTGACATCCCATACCCCACCAGTAATACCGATTATCTGACAAAAAAAACCCCCAACAAACCAACCTTATTTCAAATAGTGTTAATATCTAGTGCAACAGGGACAAACTCATCTCTCCACAGGAAAAAGAACAAACAAACAAAAAAGAAAGGATCACAAAAGTATTGGTGGTATAAAAAGGTTTTGTTTTTCTTAAAAAACCACACCACAAATAAATAAAAGTAAAAAGTAACAGTCCTCTATCTACTCAGCATAATTTAAGAATAGAAATGTTAATATGTTAATGGTGGTTACTTTTTATTCTCCAATTCTTAATTTTCTAAACCTTTAAATTATTACTCCCTGAGAGCTCTGAATTATTTTTATTAATTTATTTTTTTTTGTCTTTTTCTGGACTGACATTTGACAGGTAGTTCTGCTTACAAATTTGCAATGACAACAAACAGCAAACCAGTCAAAAAAGGACCTGGCTAAGAGAACAAGCATTTCTTGGCATCGCTGCTTCTGTGTGTCCGGTAAGAAAAGAAGGTGGGTGAAAGCCGGCGTGTTTTGCACCAGCCGCTTTGTATGTCAGAGACCCCTGGTCCTGACCCACCTTGACAGAGGATACAGTTTGTCCCATTGAACAGAAAGCAAGAATAAAAATTACAACGCAAAAGTTTATGCTCTTCGTCTCCTCCGAGAACCGACCTTTCCCACCATCTTGGGCCAGAAAATGTTATAATAGTATAAATACATCTGTGTGGCGTTAGAGCGATAAGCACTTTGGGGTAAACTTTTTCCTTTAGCAAGGTGGCGGTAAGAGGAAAAAGAGCGTTTCCCAAGGACAGACGGGAAGAGCATTGCCGGGAGTGCCCGCGGCGCCGAGCTCAGGAACCAGCGCGAAAGCACGGACGTGTGAGTTTTCAGGAATAATCACGACAATGAGAAAAAAAACCCAACCCAAAACCACGTAAAGTTCCGTCAACTTTGTTTCTTTCTTTTCCTCTTTAAACCGCTTGGCTTGTGCGCAAGGTGTCCCCCGCAAGCGGCCCAGAGGGGTCCGAGCAGGAGTGGCAGGGTGCGGCTTCCCATTGCCTTTGGGGACCACGGGGACTGCCGGCGTCTCTGGGTTTTGGGTCCTCTCTTGCTCCGCGGACGCGGCATTGTGCTTGTGCATGAGGAGAACTACTTTTCGGAGGGGTTCAGAGGGGAGGAGGCGGCGCTGGCACCCATCAAAGTGGCCTGCTCGCGCATCTCCATCCGCACCCCCGACCTGACTATATACACAGTATATACACGCACACACTTGCCCGCGGGGAGAAAGAGCGTGCCACTGTTTTGCTTTGAATCGCAAGGCAGTATAACGGGAATTAAAAAGAAACCTCTAGCCACTTCAAAAAGACTAACCCGCTTTTTTTGTTGGGTTTTGTTGTTTGTTTTTCAGAAGTTGAGCTTGGTGACGGGCCTCTCGCGGCTGCTGTCGGCCAGCTGGTTGGCGATGCGCTTGCGGTTGCGCTTCAGTTTGGAGAGGTCCTTATCGAAGACTTCGCCCGAGCGCAGGGCCGAGACGAGGTCATCGAACTCACCGCCTTCCTCTCCGCTCTCTTTCGCCTTCCTTGCCTTGCGCTCCCGCTCCCGCTGCTCCTTCAGCTACATGCCATGGTAGAGGGGAAAGGAGACATGCAGGTGTTTGTGAGGGTGCCCAACACACACGTGGTGACTCCCAAACCCATGAAACAAGACCAATTTCCCACCCTAGTGCTTTAGCTCCTGAGAGCTGGTCATAGTTATTGATACAACCCATGGGCTGAGGCCCACAGGCTGCACCAGCTC
This sequence comes from Aramus guarauna, assembly GCA_013400195.1. Classification (NCBI taxonomy): domain Eukaryota; kingdom Metazoa; phylum Chordata; class Aves; order Gruiformes; family Aramidae; genus Aramus; species Aramus guarauna. The sequence goes on along the minus strand of VXBL01009098.1, from coordinate 122,498 downwards.
TGCTGCACATTTTAGCTCCAAGATCTCACCAACCCAGAATCACTAGTTAATTAAGTAATCAACAGTGAAAAGACAGTGGGTCTAAGAGCGCAGAAGCTCCTTGCCCAGCCTTCAGTGCTCCCTGTGCCACCATGGCCACCATGGGGACAGCATGGCAAGACTGCCATCACTGGGTGCCCCAAGGGTGCTGCCAGACTCGCCGGTGCCTGCTCACCTGTGCCTCCATGCGCGCCCGGCGCTCCTCCTCCTCCTTTCTCCTCCTCATGTTCTCATTCTCCTGCTTGGCCTCGGTCACGGCTTGAAGGAACTGGTCAAAGATGCCAAAGAACTCATCGGGCTGCATTTTGTCCGTGTCTTCTCCAAAGTACTTCACAGCCTTGGAAAACTGGGAAAGAGATGACAGGGATCCATCAGTCTTGGAGACACCCACTGCACTGGTGAAACCCCCCATGGGAAGCCTTAGACCTGATGGAGCAGAGAGAAACACTTCCAGCAGCCACGGCGGAGAGCAGGGCTTTGCTTCATCAAGTCTTGACTTAAACATGAAGTAAATCATCTGATGTTTTTTACCTGATGCCCTGTGAGAACTGACCTGGATCGCTCCCGAGCTCCCTTTCCTAAAACATCCCCCACACAACCCTTCTTGCCGCTGGCTCTGCCCCCGCCTCAGCTCGACTTTATTAACTAAGCAGCAGTAAAAACAAGGAAGCAAAATATTGTGGGACTGAAGACCGAAGACATAAAACTAATAGTAAACACGGCAGGGGAAGGGAAACTCGCACTTTTAAGTTTTTCTTTGAAGTATTTTTGGGGTATTATTTATCATTGCCACATGCTTTGCTATTGAAACCAAATGTGTTGGTGAAACTTCTAAAAGACATTTCTGCCCAGGCTCCGGCACAGCCCTGGGTAGCAAAGTAGGGAGTTTTCCGTCCTTTCGTGCTGCTTGCACACCATTAATGTAAGGGAGTCGAATGAGGCCGTAGCAAAGGTCAGGACAGGACATCCACGATCTGCTGATGTGTCCCAGTCCCCAAGGAGCCCACAAGTCGTCCTTGGAACTGACATCCTTTGTTCTCACTTCCAGTTTTGAAGGAGACTCTTTGTGCACAGAAAGTTTGTTAAAATTGTGATGGGGCGTTCTGGAGATAAGCACACTTAAAAGAAAAGAAAAACAAAGCCAAAGCACAAACAGATTTATTAGTTGCTTTGATTTTGCTGGGTAGCCCGAGAGGAACATTTTTAAAGCCTGCCTGTATGATTTAGTTTTATTTGCAGGGGTGCCCCAGGCTCTTCAAAAGACATTTAGGGCATTTTTATTTCTTTGTTTACTTAAGAGACTTAGCACTTCAAGTTGCAGGGAGGAATCTGAAAGGTGCCACTATATAAGTCAAAATAATTGAGATTATTCTTGTTGATTTTCATCAAGATACTTGATTCTCTGCCATGTTACAGGAGATTCTGGTGGGGGGAAAGACTTAAAATGTTATCCTTGCAGGATATAAAGTTTATAAAATAATGATGTTTCTGCTTTCCTAAAAGAGAGCAGTAACACAATTTGAATCTGGACACGTGTTTTAAAAAGAGAGCTGATGCACTTCACACAGCCCATCCTATCCAATAACCACAGGAACAACTGTACATTGCTTCAGAGTGGACTTCGATGGGCTCTGGGCATCACAACCAGACCTTCTCCTCCAGATCCAGCCAAGTCAGCAGAAGACAATAGTTTGCAGAGCATTTGTCATCATCTCCACAGTCCTAACTCACTGCAGGCAAGACCTGACAGATTACCATCAACAGTTTAAAAGGGTGGCCTGGGCTAGCCATGGCCTCAGGAAAGCCATGGTCAATCATAATGCCCAAGCATGGGTGGATGGTCTGAAGGACAGTGCCATTTAGACATTGGTACAATGAGGGAGAAGGAGGTGGTGACGCTTGTAACTTCTGTCTTTAGAGAGGTAGCTCATGCAGTGGGACAAGGACGGGACCTCTACAAGGGCTTGTGCTGGACCATCACCCTGCCATTTCAATCAAGATGAAGGCCAGGCCAAGGAGGAGATACTGGAGGACTGTTCTTGGAGGAAATGGAAACCAGCTGTGTGCCCCTTTGCTGAAAGAGGGGAAGCAAAAACTGCTTGGGAATCACAGATGTCAGCCAATGGCCACCCCTTTGCTGTGATTTAAACCAGCCTGGTAGGGAGAAAAGGACAAGATGGCAAGAGATCATTGCATGTGGCTGCAAAGCACTCACCAAGGCATTACTCTGGGGAAGGCAAACCTTTTAAGTAGCTTCGCTAACCAGGTCTGAAGTTGGCCTCAATTCATGTCACCAAGCTCCTCTCCCTCTTCTCTGGAGAGAAGAGCTGGGCAGGTCTCAGATCGAAGTTACGCATTGGATGTTATTTTGCCTTATAGAAGTGGGGTCACTCGGGCAGCCTCAGTTGTCTCTATCAACCTCCTCTGGGAGATCTCATGCCCAGCCTGAAGACCTGGTTGCACGTTTTCCTCCTCTGACACCAAAACCAGAGAGAACAGCCTGCTTTCAGCCCTTATTGGCCAAGATGCCCCAGATGCCACACTCCTAACTCTAAAGCCACCAAATCTGGGATATTTCCATTTTAAGACACAGAAAGCAAAGCAAACCCTCTAGGTTTGAGCAAAAGCTCTTCACCAAAACTCAGATCCTCCCAAATGACCTATCATCTCCCCGGCTGATGGACACAACTCTGCCATGGCTAGCCCCTGCCTTGCACTTCCGGAAGATGGACAGGTATCTCACGGCTTTCTAGAGCACATCTTGTGTCCCAGAAGCAGTCTGTTGGCCTGACCTGCGATCCCCTGGCACGTTCGGTTGTGGAGCAGGAAAAAGGCCCTGGGGACAGACAGGGATATACCCACCCACCCACTCCAAACAAACCATGAACAGCAAGACAGCATTTTTCTCTTGTCAGGGTCTCAGCAGGACACTCGCATGATCTTGTGGGGAAGGTATCTGAGATTTTAACACAGAGCATGTGCTCTGGGAAGGCCAGGACCATCTCTCCCCTGTTGGCTGGAGGAAAGGCTGAAACACTACCCAGATTTCAAGGACATTGGTGACCTTACCAGCTCTTTCGCTTCCATCAGAAGATCTTCAATGTCTGAGAAGCTAAAGCTGGCTAATGTGATGAACTGGCTGACGACAGACACAAACTTGTCACCTGTTTGCTGAACCTGAGACTTCTGGAAGTCCAGCTCCTTTGGAGGAAAAAAATGTAAATCTGGTCAGGCCCTGGCTGATGAGGGACACAAACACCATCGGCCTCTGTTAGTGCTGCTGGGTACGTGCTTGCGTCAGTGCCACACGTACTGGCTGCACTGCCATCACTGCTCCCTCCTGCTGCGCGTGAGGCCACAATTACCCCGTTTTACAGTACCGTGCCTGCAGTACACTTTTAAGGCCCAATCCTGCTGAAAAGATCATGGAAGCAGCGTAATTTAGCAAGACAGCAAGTCCTTCGGGATATCTCCACCATTTCATCACCATTCCAGCTGGGCTGCAGAAGTGCTCCCCACCCCCAGCCCTCTGTGGTTTTACAGCCAAAGGGAGACCCCTTGGCACATCACAGGTCCTCCACGGACATCGTCACCAGACTTACTCAGCCTCCCTTGGCGTGTTAGATACAAGCCACACACGTGTCTAACCGCACAAGGTACCTTTGGTGCCAAAACAGTCCTAAGAGGACAGGCGCACGTGCAAGGCAGGAAGGAAAGACAAACAGATCTCCAGGATGTGAGATAAAAGCATGGGAGCTCCCTCGCCTGCCTCCCTAAGGAGGGATGCCATGGTGCTCTGAGCCAGGCTGGACTATATTTGATTTAAATAATACTTACAGTCTCCACCGCTCTCAGGCCGCTCCTCAGAGTGTTTATTTCTTTCTCCAGCTCGGTCATGCTGTTGGAAATGGCAGGATGTTAATTTTCAGCCTTCCCCAGCAAATTCTACAGCTCTCTGACCAATTTGACTGTGTTTTTCCACCAAAAAGAACCCAGCAGTGCACACATTGCCTCCTGTAATCAGAGCAGCAGGCCTGGAGCAGCAAATTGGGCTGACAGCCCCTAAGCTGGGACAGCTGCTTATCTCAAAGTGGCTGCAGTTGCTTGTTTTAAAGCAAAGCACTTTTCTGTATTTTTAATCAAGGGGTCTGTGCAGGCTTAGCAAGCTCAGCAGCCTCCAGACCTCTCCAAGCAAAAGGTGAGCTCAGGAGATGACTTTGCTGGGCACGGATTTCTCTTCCCTTCCCTTCTTGAGGGCCAGCAGAAGATAGGCTTGTCCCAGTGCACAGTTTTTCAGGGTACCATGGTTAGGTAAATGCCACGCAAAGCATCCTTCCTAGCAGCAAGGCTTTCATAAAGGGAGACAACCCAAATATAGAAAAATAAAAATAAATTGTCACGTCTGGTGCCGACTTTGTTTACACAAGGCTAAAGTACCCAATGAGCTTCAAGTTCAAGTGCTTACGGGTTTCTACCACTACATCTGAGGGGAAGCTTTCTCACAAAGACTCGATGACCACAGGCTTGACATCTTTCCAGGGGTGTCTGTCCTAGGGCTGGGGTCCCTGGAAATGCTGACGTCAGGTCATGGGGCAAGCGTTCCTGGCAGGTTTAGTCTGGGAAAATGCAGTTTTGGGAGCCCTGTGCTCCAGCAGTTCATTACTAGCAGTGGGATTGACAGAAGCAGCAATTTTGCTTCACAGCTGCAGGGCTGGGGGGAATTTAGGGTTTTCCAGAGCTTTAGAAACTTTTTGGTTGCACTCTAGATTGGACCAAACCCAAATATTACATATGCTGTCCGGTTTAGAGCAAAATGATGAAGTTTAGGGGGAAAAAAACCCCTCTATGTGGACATTCTCTTTCCCATACGTGTATCTGTACAACAGCTGCAGATACCCGAGCGCGACAAAGCCAGAGCCTTCACTGGCGAGGAGCGAGCCTCGCTCAACCACGTTCTCAGCCAAGGCCTACGAGAGCAGTGCCACACGCTCCTCCTCGCATGCCGAGATTTGTCCTGTCGCTTTGTTTAATCCCTACGGCTGATGATTATTTTACATTTTAAACACGAGGATGCTTGCTTTGCACATTACAGATCTACTGCGGGGAAGCCACTATTGCTCAAGAGCACTTTGAAAACTTGAAAGACCTTTGAGCTGCCATAAACTCTGTGTGTATTTGCCATCCCCTCTAAAAAGGTGCAGTTTCAGGCCCTTTTCATGTCCGTGGCTAACACGAACACATGCTGGCTGCAGAAACCTGTGATCTTTGCTGCTCACGTCCTGAAGCAACAAAGCCTGTAAGCCCCCGCTGAACTTTAAAACCAAAACAGAGCCTCATTGATTTCAGAGGGACTTCAGCACATACTTCAGGGCTTTGCAGCGCAACAGCAGATTCCTCCTGCACTTAAAAGTTCAGCACATATTTAAGAGCTTTGCTGAATGGGGGCCTCCGCCGGCAAAGAGACAGCGGCAGCCTGCTCCAAACAGGTCACTGGGAGGCGGGCAGGGTTTAAAAGCTCCTTGCAAACACCAGAAACTCCATGTTGGTGGTGAAACAAGGGCCAGGCAGGACCTGGAGGCAGGTGAGCCCCTCGTGCTGCTGCCTGCTCCTGCCTGTGCTGCAATCAAAGCCTCCCCACCACACACACAGATAAACAGCTGCCCTTTATCTGCAGCCACACCGCAACCACTTCCTCCCGGATTACTTAATGTACCATTAGAAATTAATTAAATGCTTCTGCGGTGAGATAACAACAGGAAACGGCTGCTCCAAGCAGCTCTCCTCCCTCACGGCTGGAAGCTCGCAGCCTTTTGCTGGAAAGGCTGAGATTTAAAGCCACCAGGTGATGTTTGCTTCTGCCTCCTGGGCTGCTCTTGGGCCAGCACGGCCATAGCACAGGGCCCAGCCCAGTGGCCAGGATCCGGCCAGGAGGGTGACACAGAAAGGCAGGTGAAGCAAGGGGAGAGGCACTCCCGGCATTCCCAAAGCACTGCCTAAATCCCCGCTTACTTGACTTTGGCTGCCTGCGGGATGTCTCGCAGCTCCTCGTGCAGGCGGAGGACTTTGGGATATTTCTTTTCAACGATGGTGATGAGATAGTGCAGAAGGGTGATGTTCCTAGGAGAAAGGAGCAGTGAGGTCAGCGTGGCAGCACCATGGGGATCCGACAGCTCAGTCAAAAACCCTGGTTAAATCCCAACCTGGTAATGAACTATTTTGGGATGTCTGCAAGGATGCTGCTTGCTGGAGATCTGGGGACATGGGATGGGTCTGTTCCATGCACAGCCACAGTGCAGAGCAGCCTGGTTCCTGCAAGCAAGGGCTCTCCACAGGAGGGACCCAGGAGAGGTGACGTGAGCATCACTGTTCCCATCCTCCACTGTCTTTACTGATGGATGAGACCAGGTGGGTTTGAGATCTGACCCAGCTCCTCTTGCTCTGCGCACAGAGCTCTGCGGGGAAGAGCAAACCAGGAGATGGCTGTGGCAGGTTGAGGGGGCTGCAGAGAGGGTTCTTGCCCACAGGAACCCCTGGGACCCCTCCTCTGGCCACTGAGCCACAGCGTGATGGCTCTTGGCTCCTCAAAGAGGAAAAAAGCATTTGGAGGATGATGCTACCCATCAGCCTTGGCTGCTGTTTAGCCAGCCCAGGAAGGAAAGCCTTTGTTGATCCTCATGCTGGTATGCAGCTTGACTTCCCTTGAAATCTGTCCTGCTCCAAAAATGGATGCCTGCATCACTGGAAGTGTCACATGGGGCGGCAGGAAGGAGGGGACTGCTCCCACCTACCCATGTCCCAGAGGCAACACTAACGATCCCTCCGTTCCCCCAGCATCCCGGAGACCATGGACACTACCGAGAATGAGAGCAGAGGCTGCTCACTTGTCAATGCTGGACTTGGTGTCTGCGATCTTGTTGAGGCTGGAGATCTTAAACCCGAAGGCGTTGCCCCTCTGGCCTTTGTTCATGTAGTTCCCAAAGGCCAGGACCACCTCCAGCAGCTGCTGGAGGCTGCTGCTCTGCAGCACTGCCTTGGAGCCGGCGCGGATGGCTGAAAGCAGAGAGGTGTGGGACATTACCCCCTGCCCCAACAGCACATGGGGCCCCTCCAGCAACCCCTTCAGGGTCCCCATGGCCAAAGAGTGGCCACCAGCTCCCTCCCTTCCCCTGACCACTGCAACCTCCACAGAGGGATGCTCTTCCTATGAACACTCTTCATGCCAGCACAGAGCCCCTTAGGACCTTAGCAGGTCCAGCCACTTGCCTTCCACCTTGGGTTTGACTTCTGCAACTCTCTCTGCAAACTTCTTCTTGAAGTAGAGGGACTGCAACCTTTGCTGATAATGGTTTATCCTGGAAAAAAAAAAAAAAAAGGAGGTGCAGGTTGAGCTTTGCTTGCTCCAGGCAGAGCTCAGTTGCTCTACTGCTCGCAGCTGTGCTTACAAAGCTCGCTTGAGCCACAGTGATTAAAAAATAATGACCGCATTTCTCCCTGAAACTACGCTGGGATGGAAAAAAATGACAACTGAAACTACAGCTGTCCTGGGGTGGATCCAGGTGGGCTCTTAAGCACATACTTAAGCCTATCCTTAACTCAGCAGGCTCAACAAGTGCAGTTTTACACTCTATTGCTATGAACAAACAGTTCATTTATGACCACTCCTTAGCAAAGATACTGATGAGGTCTGGGCTCCCAATGGCTTTGTGATGAGCTGTGGCTGGACACAGGCACACCAACTGCCAGCACTAACAAAACTGCACCTTCAGATCCTCAAAATGATGGCCTGGGCTGGAAAGTCACCAATACAGCCTAATCCAGCCCTTTCCTGGGCAAGTTAGGGATGGCTCTGCTCATGTCAGTTGTATTTAAGCTAAACAAGATCTCACTTGTATGCAAATGGCAGTCTGATTTGAGTCATTTGGACTGAGGACCCATGGGAGATGCGCTCACAGACAAGGCCATGGGCTACGCTGTCGTTGTACTAATCAGAGGTGACAAAGACATCACACTCCGTTACAGACCACAGGGCAAATTAAAAGGCCGTGTCGGATATCAAGGGAAATATTTGCATCAGCATGTTGTGCTTTCCAAAAGATGAAGGCACGGGAGCAATACTTAGGCAAGGCACTGTGAAGAAGAAAGGTGACCTCCGATAGGAAAGCTAATTCTGAGCATCTTCCAACCCCGAGGGCTCAGGTCTGAACTTCACAGCTCCATCCTGCCTGTCTTTGACACTCAGCAACTACACGGTGCATTGCCCCGGTGCTCATCGACACATTTCTCAAGGAGGACAGGAGTGTTTCTATTTTTGATCTCCCAGTACAATCTCAGATTGTAAAACTCACTGACTTTGCAAACGAGTGACTTGCTTGAAGTTCAGCTAAGAAATTCAAAGAGCTCAATACTCAGTTGGATTTAAATAAGGAGCTTCAAGATTTTAACCCACCACCTCAAGAGGATGTGCATGCAAAAGATAAGGTTATTCATCCCTGAAGACTTCTAAGCCTTTAATGATTGCTACCAGGAGCAGGAAGAAATGACATTTCCTTTCCGTCTCATGGATTCTCAGGAGCCCCAGGGACAAGTCATTCCTGAGGTGAGAAGTGGGACTCATCTACACAGCAGGGCAAAATTTACATACATCACTCTTGAGTATTTATTAGGTATGTTTGTGTGAAGAGGAAAGCAGCATTGTGTTACTATTAAAACAGCACCTGGACCATGATGCAGATGGAGTCTTTCACAGAGTTGTGCCAGACTGAGCTTTTCTCCCCCAAATGAGGGAAAATGTGTCCCAGAACATGACCTGGGAAGCCAACTCCTGTCTCCAGAGGATCCACCTCCCCACCCCTCCCGCCATGGTCCATCCAGCTGCTGCTTGTCTGGGATGCAGAACCCTGATTTTAGGAGCACAGCATCACGAGCAGTCCCTGTGGGTGGGAGCACCTTGCTTGCCCTCCCATCCCTTTGGTCCACTCATTTCTTGATGTGAAAAACAGTAAGCAGGGGTTATTTCCCAACCAGACTCCACAAAACCGCGACCAGCCCATGCAGGCGCTGGCCAAAACATGTGTCCCCCGGGCCACCAACCTGCTCATTTCAAAGAGGAACCGGTCAGCCTTGGCCATGCGGTCCAGCTCGTGCTTATGCTCTTCCAGCAGGTCAATGTCACCCTTTTCAGGAACAAACTTCAGGAGCTAAACAAGGGAAAGCACACTGGTGGACATGAGGGCCACGCGCAGTTTTTCAGGAGCAAAATGGTGATTTAGTTGCTTGAATCTACTACCTTTCAGTATGTACAGAAAGTGACCCCAAGGCACCTATGAAATAAAGAGTTATTGCTGTCCCTGTGACCTCCCTCCTATTACACCATCACATTAGTGACTCTTGCTTATGGCCTGCCATCACTCTGGTTTTTCAACAGATGTACCATGTCTGCTCCAAGGAGGTTTTGACATGAACTCTGCCAGAGGAGATCTGAGGGACTCTCATTTGCTGCAACTCTACCTATTTGCAGATGGAAATTTTGTGCAATGAATCCTCCCATGTCTCTGCTGAAAGTGCAATTACCAGCTCTGTTTTAAGGAAATGCTTCCAAAGGGATTCAGAGGGGGTGTAAAACGGGATTCCCTTTTTGAGGACTGCAAAAATGCTGAACAAGCTTTCAAAAATCAAATCCCACCGAGCACGAACTTCAAGCTGCAGTCACAAAAAATGGGCACCTGGCTCAGCCTTGGGGTCCCAGGGCAGATTTGAGTACAGGCATGGCACGTGGAGGCCATTCTGCTCCCAGCGCTGATGTTGCGACCAAGATGCTTTCCTGCTGCTCCAGCCCACTTGGGTGGTTTTTCAACATGCGATTGGTAAATAATCTGGGGCCCTGACACACTTTTCAAAGCCGTGGTTTGGTCCCAAGCGCCTTGCACAGCGTGGTCTCAGCATGAGGCAACCACGAAGGAGCACGAGACATGTTGCCCACCTGCTCCAGCATGTCTTTCGGGAGGTCCTCCTGCTCGTCCATCGTCAAAATCGCTCGTTTGATCTCCTCGTTCGAGAGTTTCAGCCTGGGAGGTGGAGGGGGAAGGAGAGTTATTCCCAGCCCAGAAATTGCACAGAGTTGAGGAGTGTTTCCTACACACTTGTGTGACACGAACAGCTTAACTTCTGGCCAGTGGCAGCATCACAAATAACACTATACAGCGTGTTATGAAGAAGGATGTGCGAGACACGCGGTAGGACCGTGCTCTGCCAAGGCACGGCGCAGAGCAGCCCCGCTGTGAACGGGGGGGTGTCAAACCCCACCGGCCAATTCCCTCTCCCCACGCCACAGCTACCATCCCCTATTTTATAGCATTTTATATACGTATCGTAAGTAGTGTATAATACATGTATTAAAAATAAATAACTTTTACATGTAACTGTCGCACACAGCAATGCTGCTCCTGCAGCGCCGCATCCCTGAGGGCCACGGGACCAGTGGGGGTCACGCTCCCCGTCTGCCGCACAGCCCAGCCCGGGCTCAGGAGTGCAGCTCAGCACTGCTCCTGAACCCATCGCCACAACCCCTAGGGAAAATTTAGCCAACTTCTGCGGCTTTTCTTGGTGTTGAACATTGCTTCTCCCACCCTTCCCAGCTGCCTTTGGTTGGAGTCTCCATCTAAGAAGAAAAAGAAATCCAAAATCTGGAGAAACGGATGTTCACCATCCTAGGAAACCCATCAGGTTTTTTTTTTGGAGGGGTGGGGATTCAATGTGCTTCGAAGTGTAACCAGTTGGAAACCAGCTCTTCCTCCTGCCCCCCGCCTGCTTTTTCTTCCCCCACTTCACCTAACAGGAATTGAAGATGCAGCCTCAAATTGGAGATTTCTAAAACCGCAGACCGTTGTATCACAGCAAGCAACAGCAGGTTGGTGTTCCCTGGCAGTGGTTTATTTGACAGCAGCCTGCACCGAGCTGAGGCAATAGATAGAAAGACGCCCTCAGCTCCTCCTGGGCTAGAGCAGCTATTAATTACAGTTTAATACGTCTGTAGCATTCCCCATGACTGCTCCCTGCAAGGACTTTGACTACAAAACCACACATATTTTTCTTCACGTTTTTGCAGTGGATAAAATAATCTAAATGCAAAAGAGGGAAACCCCAGAAACTCCTGCAAGTCTGTCTGCCAACATCCTATCCCTTGCCCAGCTTGCAGTGATGGTTAGCCATTGTAATAGATAAGTTTAAAAAAAAAAAAATCCCCTGTTATTGCATGCAAGGAAAAGACCTGTTTGTGGGCTTGGAGGAAACCTATCACCCCAGTCTCAGTGATCAGTGCTGTCAAAGGATGCTGAAACACTCGATGTGGCTCTAAGGAATGAGCTGAAACCAGAAACGCACCCTACGGCAGGATGTGAGACCTGCGAAGTCAACCTGATCAGCAGATCAAAAAGAAGATTGGGAGCTGACTTGATCACTCCAACTAATTAAGAGGAAGGTATTTTTCATCCTTGCATGTCTTCAGGGAGCAGACTGAGACTGTGGAGCTGGCTCTTGGAAGCTGAAGCTGAAGCAGGAAGGGTGCTGGTCTCTAAGACCAGGCTAGAAAGGGTTTGGTTTAGCTTGACATCTTTTGCTCAAGACTGAAAGTGAAGGATTAGCTTTACTATGGCTGGTGGATCTCACAGATCTGGCAAATAAATATTTGTTCCTTTTCAGTTCACGTTTCTCATGTCATACCTGGTCCTCTCTCACCTCCTCCTTGAGGCAGCACCCCAAGAAAGAGTTTGTTAAATGAGGAGTGAGTTAAAATCTCACCTCAGCCAGGGGAGGAAGCACAAAGGTTGTGCGCTGAGCAGTGACCAGGACAATTGCTAGGCTGCTCCACAAGGAGCAAACCCAGGATCCATGGAAAATGTCCCCTCTGATGCTGGCAGTGATGAGCAGCCGTGTCCTGTAGACACCCTACCTGTCCCATACTGGATGGACAACACCCGAGGTGGGCTATGAAGTGCAGGAGGACTCTTTTTACACCCAAGCAGCAACACGAGAGCTCAGACTGCCAGCAAAGGTCACATCAGTCCCCACCCCGGTGAAAAGCAGACGCTGGCTGGGTTTGGACATTTGGGGGATCCCTGGGAGGCAAAAATGCTCCTGGGAGAAGGGGGCGGGTAGGCAGCCACCCCTCATCCACAGCCAAAGTGAACACCTAAAGCGGGCACTTTCCACCGTGATCATTTCCAGGAGGGCGGTGAAAGATGAGGGTGACTGTTGTAAGCCCTGCTCATTAAAAGCAAAGTCAATACCAGAATATATTTTTAAAAAAGAGGCTGAAAAAACTTTTCTCAGGAATCATCAAAACCCCGTGCCAAGAACAAGAGCCTGCCCCGGCATCGGCAGAGAGCAAGCTCGGGGCGCCAGAAGAAAACAGCTTCTCAGACAATTTGATGGGAAAGGGGCCAGTGAAAGCTAGAAGCTTATCTATAACCACAATAATTATCATTGTTGGCAGCAGCTGTCGAACGCGAGCCGTCTGAGAAGAACGGGGTCACAGGACTTGCTGTCACAGGGATTTAAAGCCAGCAGCCCGCCGATGCAAAGTGACAGCTCGCCAGCCTGACAAGCGCGGGGCTATTTTGCGTGGCTTTTGTAGAGTCCCGCGGAGGACGTAATAAGTGTGAAGGGGAAAAACAAATTCCGCCGGGAAAGGGACGCGCCCTCTTGAAAAGCCACATTCATTTGAGAAAAATGCTCCATGCTGCCTCACTGGAGAGAGGAATCAAACGAGCCATTCACCGCCAGCGCGGGCAGAAAGCGATGGAGCAAGGGCTTGATTTGCATCTTGCAGAAAGCAGCACTAAAAATACACACACATACACAGGGAGCAAAAGCAAGGACACGGTGGGTTCATCGAGGAAGACCCAATAACGCGCTGACCTCGGCAAGCGTTCTCCAAAAAACCAGAAAAAAAGCAAATGTTAAAATTATTCTTGTGCTGCATTACAAGCCGGAGGAAAATCCAGTGATCTCACTGTGCAGTAATTTCTCCCAAAGCAAGGGAAGCAGGCAAAAAAATAAATCTACAGAGAGAGATAAAGTATCTCGCTGGCTGTAATCTTTCCACGCTGCAAGCCAGACAATGCCTGGTGAGCTTACAAACGTCTGGGCTAAATCAGGGGCCAAGCTCGCAGGTCCTTTTGCATGTGAAAGTGCGCTCGTCCCCACCGTGGTTGCACGACGAAGACGGGAGAGCAGCAGCCCGGCTGCAGCGAGTCACCCTGCGAGACCAGGTCAAGCCAAGCCCTTTGCAACACCGGGGCCAGGGATGTGCTGCTCTGCTCAGCTTAGGGATGGGCAACTGGGGCGGGCAGAGATGAAAGGGTTTGCCCAAGGTCATACGGAGTCTGGCTGGACCTGAGCCTACACAGGCTCTTAGGAGCCAGCAGGATGTTTGGGCTTTATCCTGACACTGCCCTTTAGTCGCTTGGCATCAAGAGTAAATCACCCAAAGGGATTCTGAGGGGAGAAACTCAGTGGCGGTCCCTTGCAAAGATGGGGGAAGGCGCAGATTTGGCTGCTGCTGCAGTGCTAGAGAAATGCCCTGCCTGGCTGGCCCCTCCGCCTGTGCGTCCCTGGGAGCACCACAGGACGAACCCCAAAGCATGTCCATAGCAGCGGCTGGCACAAGTCGCTGCTCCCCCAGAGCCGCTCAGCCCCACAGGACTCCAATGACACAGGATGTGCCCAGAAAAAGCTGTATGAGAGTCCTGGAAATCACCCTGCAAGGCAGGTCTGATCCCACTGCTCCCTTAGGAAATGACCCAAAGGGGAGGGCATACAGGCAGCAGCCCCCATCTTGTCATTTTTGTTGGATTAATTACTGGCAACTCATTTCCAGCCATCGCTTTCTTGGAAGAGAAAGATTTGCTGGTGAGATGAAATTAAGACCTTTACTCAGTAAGGCAGGGAAGATGACTTTGAAGTTAATTGCTCGAGTAGCTCCCCTTCCCACCGAAGGGGCTATTTGCATTCTTACCTTTCTATTAAACACTTAAACCTCTGCCTGAATTACACCTAAACCCACACTGACTGCACAGCCTAAGTACGCCGGGAGGCAGCCCAGCCAGTGCCCCAAATCCCATCGCTTTACTTGCTAATAGCTGGCTGACACAGACGTACTCATTCGCCTGCTGCTTTAAACTCTGCTTTCATCGTCATCCTTTTTATTTGGACAGCTAGGAAGCATGAAAATCCCCAGAAGCAACCCAGAGCAGAAACGGCCATAAACACGGCAATTTTACCACTGAACGCTGCGGCACGCAGCTCACTGCACTCATCACTCCCGCTGCCCACAGGGCTGTGGACCACCTTCAGGAGAGCTTGAAGAAGCTCCAAGGACTGTGAGTTACTTGCCCAGAGGGTTTTTTTTTTTTGCGGGCATCAGCCTCTGCATGCTTTCCCAGGGAAGGAAACCAGCTGGGCTGCCCAGGTGAGGCACCGGCTCTGCCGATCCACAGTCCAGGAAAACACAGGATTTGGGCACCACGGCTGCAAGCCCAACCTGTCAGTGATGCTGCTGCATCCCGGCCAGACCTGAGTGGCACAAAAGCTTCTGCACTTCCGGGCAGCAGAGCAAACATTTCTGAATGGAGCTATATTTTACTGCTGTTGGATTATATTTTTTCTGGGTGAGTCAGAAACAAGTGGCATTTTCTACTGCTGTTTGCGTGGGGTTTTTTTTCAAGTAGCTACACTGATGGTTGATCCTTTCAGACCACCGCAGCCTGGCTTCTCCTTTCTCAGAAGTCAGTCTTACTGGTGTAGTTTATCTTGCCAAAAAAAGGCTCTTTTTATCCTCTTGGCGGCAAGCTGGGGATGGGATTAAATTGCTGGTAGCAGGGCAGGGTTGAGCCTGCCTCGCGAGGGGTGAGCAGGAGGCTGTCATCCAGCGGGGCTGGGCAGCTGTGAGAGAGGGACGTCCCCTTCCCGAAAATGCAGATGTGGCATAGGACACCCACACCGGCAGCCAGCCCTGGCCAAATTACGCTCCCTGCACCCTGCCGATACCCAGCGCTTTCCCCCGCCTAACAGAGACCTTCTTCAACCATCATCAAAGAGCAAACAAAACCCAGGCTGGGTAAGGTAAGAGGTGAAACCAACCCCCTTCCCATCCCCTGTAAAGGCTCTGGAACTTTCCAGGGACACCAAATTGCCCCGTACCTGGTTAATCACATCTCCCTGCCGTGCCACCCCGCCATGAACAGTGTAAGGCTATAGCTGGGTTCAGGTGTCGCTGGCTCTCCTCCCGTGCTGGCTCTTGTCATTAAACCCCCCCCCGGGGATGAGGAGCAACCCCCCCAGCCCAGGGCAGGGTATCAAGCACCCCCCCGCTCCCCAGACAGCGAGAAGGTATTAGCCATACCTGGAGAGGAGGATATTGCAGTTCTGAGCTCTCCGGCCATCTATGACTGAAAGCTCCTTGACTTTATGCCGGGAACTCAAGGTGTCATCGATAGCATCTTCCTTCTACAAAAAAACAAGGGGGGAAAAAAAAAAAGCCTGGAGAAAAGCCATAGAGAAGCCAAGACGTTTAGTACTCTCAGCACATAGCAGCGTGATACACAGCAGACCCCCATTAATCAGGAGTGTCACCACGGGTTATGGGTAAAACCCATCGCCTGTAACTGAAACACAGTAAGTTGTTTCATAAACCAGAGCTGCTTTTGAAGCCACTGGTTAGAAATGTAAATATTTTCTCAGACAAGGAAGATTTAAGAATCTGCATACACACAGGAGCTGATGAATAAATAAAGCTGGGCTTTCTTACCATACATATTTGTGATACTTCATTAAACCCGCACACGAAATATTTCATTACAGGCTGCTGCGCACACTCAGCATCACTCTTGCTCTTCACCCCCGCTCCAAACATCTGCAGTCACCCTTCACGCATCAGTCCTCCTGAGCAAGCCGACCAATACAAGCTACCAGACTTGCAAACACAACCTGCAGCATTTTCTGCTCTTTCAGGGAAATTCTCTCCAAATAAGGGATTTGAAAGCAGGAATTGGTGTCGCATAAGCACCTACATCTCCTAAGCTGCTTAAATACGTTACCTTCAAATGAGTAACAATATACCAAATTGCGGTTGTGGGTGAATGGGCAGATCTACATATAGCAATCTTGCAGGGTTGCCTAAGGTGTTCATGTTGCCCCCAGTTCTAATTTACCATATCACATGTTTTAGTAAGGTTAATCAATTAAAAGCCGGCTATTCAATCCTTCTGGAAAGTACACAACCTGGAGCTGCAAGGTACCACGCGCTGCAGATCCGCACTAAACGTCTGAGTGTAGGAGACCTTGGCACACAGCCACTGCACGGGTTGAGAGTAAGCACGGAAGTTCCTGTTTTTTACTCTTTTTCTTGTTTGAATGAAAAAAAACCCAGCCAGCTATGAGAAGCGGGAAGCTGCTGGGACAGGTAATGTAGGTGAAGGAAGGTGAGACCCAAGTCACCTACCATCAGCTGTCCCTCTCGTGATGAAACAGAGAGCTTCGACCCACAGATAGGAGTTTGTTGATTTCCATGTTTTGACGAGAAAAAATACCCAGTGGTAGGAGCTCCTCTGTATTAAGCTACGTCTGAAAATTCAACCCCTGGACTCAGACGTTGGCTTCGGTGTCCAGCCAGACAGCAGAGAGGGCAGCTTCATACTTACCAGCCTCCCCAGCACCAACTTTCAAGCTGCTCCTCCGGGTGATCTTTGTACCTCTCCGATTTAAACCCTGCTTCGCCACAGGCTAACCCCCCGCAGCACCGCACGCGTCTCCCACGTCCCCAGCCCCACGCTCGCCCTGCCCTTGCTGCTTGCAGGCTCCTGCGGATGCTCGCTTACCTGTCTGGAGTTACCGTTCACAAAGAAGTCCTACGGCCATAGCAGAAGCATGGAAAAAGGCAGTAAAAACACATGCAGTTCAGTGATCTCAGCAAAACCAAAGGGATTCAAAGCATAGTCAAGGGGATGGTGCAGCACAGGGGGCCTTGGCAGCACGGGGAGGCACTCAGGGGTCTGCCAGCACCGAAATATGGGGGGATGCATATGAAAATGTGGTGAGGGTTAAAGGATGCGCAGAAGGGGAGGGCTGATGGGAGAGGGGGAGGCGGCTCCATGAAGGGATCAGGCCAAGGCGCTGGTGTGCAAGGAGGTGAGGAGGGGACACGGGACGAGGTGGGAGGATGCTGGCCAAACTCTGCCACTGCTCTGCGTGAGGCTCGGCGAGCGCTGGCCCAAAGGCACAGCACCGCTCAGCCCGCCGTGCTGGGGAAGAAAATTGCTAGTTTTTGCATATCTGAGGGACTGAAATGCCAACGTGGCTGCCAGGAAAAACAGGGCTTTCAAGTGGAAATAACGAGAGGCTCATCCTGGAGCAAATCTGGCTGCAGCAAAACTTTACCATTTGCCATGGCAACCTGTTTCCCCTTGACTTCTCCTCGAACAGGGACGATTCCCCCTACTCCAGGGCTTGGACAATGCCACCCTGATGCCCCACCAGCATCACGGTCCTCCAAAGACCTGGTTGTCCTGCTGGGCTCTCCCCACCAGACTGGAAGCATGTGTGGCAAAGCCAGCACCACACACACACACACACACAGAAGGATTTTCCCTCCTTGTCTGCTGTGCTGCATCTTTTTTTTTGTGTTTGCTTGGCTCAAGAGACCAGCCAGCAGCTCCATGATGGGGAGGGAGGTTTTAAAGGTGCATAAATCATTTAATTTTTTCTTTTTCTTAGTAAAAAAAGCAGGCTGGCGGTGAGCGGAGCAGGTAGGGGGATCCAAATGCAGTTGGTTTACAAGGGCATTTCCCTCCAGCCTCTCTGCACAGAGGCAGCTGATGGCTCATGTGCCTGGTTTGAGCTAGTCATCTCCAAACACAATCCCTTCACTGCCTCCTTTTTAAAGGAAACCTTTTTCATGCAGCTTTTCCCCTGATCGGGTGCCGAGGCTGGATCAGCCCAGCACCCACACGTGGCTCTGGGTGGGAGGATGGGAAAGAGCTCTGTTAGGTGCCACCGAACACCGAGGCTGGTGGACTGGCACCCACCAGAAGCTGAGCCGTGCTGACCGCAAGCCCTGTGGCTAAAAACCAACGCGTCAGGCTTTCCTCAAACCCGCAGAAACGCTGCAGCCATGAAGCAGGACAAGATGTACCAGTAGGCAAAGAAACTGCAGCCAAGAAAAGGAGAGACTGACCCATTCTTTGGCAGAGGTATGAGCACCCATGGGCACCCCGGCGCAGTGCTGTGCTGAGCACTTCCCCAAGGCAGCATTGTACCTGTCTGCACAGAAACACGTGTCGAAGAACTGCCACAACCATCCCCAGGAGCAGAGTTCTGGCAATGCCACCACACTGGGGGCTTTGCAAGGCAAGGGGGACCTGCAGATCCTGAATAAGGACGCCCAAGCTGCCACTGCTGTACTTCAGGGAGGTTAGATGAAAAACCATACAATTTAGCTGGACCTGTGGCTGTTGCAAAGGCAGAATTAACCCTGTGGATCAGTCAAGGTTGTAAAGGATTGGTGTTTCATAACGCAACCTTTTCCCAGCAGGTTCCTCTGTGGGACAGGCACAAAGCACACCCAAGGCAGCAATGGTTATCTTCTTGTTCATTTAACTGGTCCTTAATTAGAAAGCCCTCCTTCCATCCTGATGCTCAGACCTGCCCCATGCTGCTGGACAGGAGAAGGATGTGGTGGCCCTCCTGCAGCCTCCTGCTCCAGGAGAAAAAGGGGTCCCCATGCAGTAAGGTAAAGAAAAGGCTTGTTACAAAAACCCTCCCTCTCTGCCTCAGACCAGCCTCAGCTCTGCCCCTTTCCCTCGCAGGAACTGCGATCGGCCTCTCTGCAGGATGGTGGTGTAAGAAGGAGTAGCTTTAAATCTGCTGTCACCACCCCCACAAACACTCCCCACCCCTGGTGCCCTTGGCCCCTGCACAGGCCACTCGCACGGAGGAGCTGTAGGCTTTTCTTTCATCCTTTTTTAGCAGATGAATTCTTTCCTAGCTCACTGCTAAGCCCCCGGTTCAACAACACGTATGTTTTCCACTTGGCCCTGGCTCTTTTACATCACTCATCGCTGCAGGACCTGCCAGGACTGCCCCGACCGTCTCACTGCCGCTTATCAGCATCGCTCCCAGCCTCTTCTTGTCTGCAGGCTCTCAAAATACCTCCGACAGAGGTGCAGACCCCTGCGTAGCACAACGTAAGCCCTGATGGCCCTAGACTTGCTTTCCTCCATCACCACATGGCACGTTCTCAAGCAGTTACCTCCAGCCCTGCCAGGTCCTCATGCCACAGCCTGAAACACAGAGCTCCTGTTGGTTTTTCTGTTACATCTAGCAAGATTGGTCAACACTGGTATTACGCACAGCTGCGGGGTTGAGCATGACTCTGGGGACCGGGACATCTGCAGAGCCTCAGCAGGGAGGACGGGGAGGATACGGGCTCTCCTGATAGCTCAGGGCAAGTGCCCATGCATCGCCCAGCTTGGGGCAGGGATGCTCCCAGGCTGAGCCACAGGAAGCCCAGAGAGCTCCTGTCCTCCCCGCATGGAAAAGGCCTTTTCCGAGAGTTGCAGAGCTCACTTTATAGCCTGTGACGTGGGAAAAGCATTTAAAGAGATGCTGAAAATTAAATTTAAGCATTAAATCACAGGTCTGTGCACTACTTAGGGATTCCCAGGCACTATGGCAATAAAACCAGCCAAATCCCATCAACAGCGGCCCCACAATATACACTTGGGGGGTGCTCAGACAGCTGCCGCACCACGCACACCTCTGCACGCTGCCCCTGAACCCTGCTGGGGCACTGGCCACAGCAATGCACCACTCAGCCATGCGGTTTCGGAGCCCCGGTTTGATCGGGGCACGGGCAGGCAGGCAGCCCCCGATGCTCCAGGTCCTGCTGATATCGTGTCTCAGGACAAGTGAGAGGTGCGATCACTAAGCAAATGATTTTTGGCCAAGGGCTCAAGATGGGGAGGAGGAAGAAGAAATCCCTGCTCCTGTCCTGCTTGCTCTGACCAGAAAGCAACTTTTGCTAGAGCTCAAAACCACTGCAAATTATTAAGGCATTAGTTCATCGTCCCTCCCTGCAGGGACAGCCCATTCACTTGGAACTCCCGCAGCCCTACACCGTGTGCGAAGTGCCCCGCGGTGTGCGCGTGTTATCCCAAGGAGTGCCTCTAACCCCGTGTGCCGGTATGTGCATGGCAGCTGTCTGCAGAGCTGTGCTGCTGGCGATGCTGGGCCATACAGCCAGGTACCCCCTCCCCATGCTGGGACTGCAAGTGGGTGCACCCTGGGGACTTGCGGGTGAGCAATCATGTGCTCTCAGGTCCAGGAGGACGTGTCCCATCGCTCGAGTCACACAAAACAGTGCTACCGTGAAGCCTGAGTGAGCCACAAGGAACTTGTGCATCACACTCCCAAGCCATGGCAGCATCTCACGGGTGGGATTTCACCTCCTCTTTCCCAATCTCCCTCCCAGACGCTCTCGCAGCATCTTCTGCCAGTCCCACCCAGTCCCTGGCTCTCACATTCAGCTCCCTTTTGGTCCCCATCCCATCTGGGGTGAAAGCCTGTGTCACAGCTCTCCTTGCAGCATCTCCCCCTTCTTGCTGGCCATGAACCTGACCAGCTGCTTTACCCAGCAAGACCTCAGTCAAGCCAAATTATTTTTAAATTCCTGCCTGGCAATAATCCGCAGCACACCGGGTGATTCATGGACTCGGGCAAGCAAGCCAGAGGGCAAACTGTCCCACTGACACACCAGGTTTCTATTCTTGCTCCCCTTCCATTTCCATTTCTTGTCTTCAGACATACCCTTCAGTTGGCATCAGTCAAGCTCCAAAAATGCCGGGAGACAGAGCCAGCACCATGGTCACCTATTCCTGAAATACACCGGGACAGCACGTACTTCTGGTGAGTTACTCTTGATATCTGCCCTGCTTTAATCCACCTTGATCTTTCCCTCAATTAGCCTCTGGAAGAGATTAAACTCTCACGTTGCCTAAGGAGCTTATGCGTTGGGTCCACTCCTTCCCTGGCACCGTCCCTCTGCCTGAGCCTGGCAAGAGCAGGACAAGCTCTTCTCTTCTCCCAGCAACACAGCCAGACATTCAACAGGTGAACACGACTTTTTCAGCCTCTCTCCTTGCTTTTTCTCCTGCCTTCTTGAAAAACTCATTGCTTTTGCCCATCGTGGTCCTGCCTGGGGTAAAATAAGTGTCTAATTTGCTTCGTGTGCTTTGATGCCTTTCAAACTGGGGCCATATTGCTTGAGCAGGAGATTAAAAAGCAGAGACTTCTGCCTGCAGTGTCATTATTTTGGTTTGGGATTTGCTTTTTTGTTCAAAGCTCACATTTTGCTCTGGGCTCACTACAAAAATAAAAGAAGAGATCCACCCATGGTAGATGTGGGTAAAACTTAGTCCGTCTTGGCCAGAGAGGGATAGAAATTTTCCACCCAATACGGAGACATGAAGCAGTTGCTGTTAAGAGTGATCCAAAAATATTACTCAACCGTGGCCACATCTGGGGGTTATTTTCATACATTCCCTGTCTCTTTTTTTTGTTTGTTTTATTGGTGATCCATCTTCATGACACATGTGGGCAGGTGTGTGGGCAGGCACACCGAGCCGTGAATGGCCACTTCAGTGCAAAAGCACCGACATGAGGGTGAGAAGATAAAGCACATTGAGTCGAACTGGCAAAAATGGCATTGGTATGAAATAATGACGGGAAATGTGTTTTGAGACCACAAGTGAAACCGCACGATCTTGTAATGGCGGCGCCTTGCCCACATCCCCGCATGCACCCTGGGCCAGCTGTTACCTGCTGTCTTTGGTAGGCGGAGAACGTTCTTTCCAGGTCTTCGAGGTCCAGGATTTTGAACACTTTTGTGTCATCTATGTTGGTCCACACGGTGCCCGCCAGCTTGTTCTGCAAGACAGCGGGAGGACTGCAGGTTGGGGGTCCCCTTCCCACCTGCCCCGTGGCACCAGGTGGCTGTTCAGCACCTTTGGTTTCACTGCCTGAAATATTGCCCGGCTTACCTCTGGCAGCTTGGACCAGTTGAAGGACTTGAGGGCATTCGTTGGCTGTGGGATGCTCTTCTTCTTGAGGGTTAAGCCCAGAGGNGGTGGTGGTGGTGGAGGGGGAAGGAGGGATCCTGGAGCTGGAGAAGGTAAAGGGCCACCAGGAGCTCCTGGGGGCAAGGGAGGTCCTCCAGGGCTGGCAGCACAGATCGCTCTCTGGGAGAGAAGAGAAAAGGGGACTGGTCATACGGAGCCAGAGGACACCACCCAAGAAATACCCCCATGCTGATTTTTAATTTTTTTTTTGCCAAAATTTAACCAGCATAGGAAGCACTCAAAGGCTTCAGCACTCCTGACTGAGGTCCCAATACAGCTGTAGAGGTGAAATCACCCTGTCACCAGGGACGGACATCTTGGTGGCTCTCCCAACAAGCGCCTTTCTCAGCCATCTGTGCAGCTCAGCTTCCAGAAATCACCCCATGGTGTTTGTGGGGGCGGATGGGACCGGTTTGGGGCCTCACCCTGCTCATCTCGTGGAGCTGCGCTGTGAGATCTGCCACCTGCTGCTTGACCTGCTTGTGCTCACTGGACTCCTTCTCCAGCTTCTCCTTCATCTTGTTCAGCGTCTGCATCATTTCTTCCTTCTCTTGGGCCTTGGCGTCGCACTCCCGCTCCTTCTTCTCCAGTTTCTGCTGAAGCTCGCTGTGCTCTGAAACAGCCCCATAAGACCACTTTTGGGTGACAAACACTCCCTTTTGGCAAATGGCAGCATGCGGGGGACTAACCCCCACGCTCTCCTGCAGGGAAGCTGCACAGTTAAGAAAAGGGAGGGTGTGCTGTGCCTTAATACCCTGGTCAGGGCCTCCCCATGAAAAAATGAAGATCCGCTTTGCCCATTTCCCTTGTAAACCTCATAGCGTGATATTACCTCAGCCACTCAATAAAGCCTGTGGAATCTATCTGGCTCAATACAAGCATACATTACCCATTTAGCTTACCGTGTGCACTAAAGTTAAAGTTAACGCCGTGTATCTCTCTGTCACTCACCTTTTCGCATTTTTTCTGCTTGCTCTTTCCACTGTTTCACTTCATTTTCATTGACTAACCTAAAAGGAAAAGACACGTACCACGTGAGACAATCCTACCACAGTAAACAAGTGACCATCACCAGCAAGAAACATGACTGAGCAAGCCTGGGCAGCAGGATTTAAGGCTCCCAAACTGGTATTTCTAACACTCTCCCCCTGGCAGGGTTTTGCAGGCTGGGATGCAGCACTGTCTCAACAGCTCCAGGGATGCTGGCTTGTCCAACCGAGGAGCAGAAACATCACTGGGTGACAGTACGTGATCAATGAGGAACAGTGACAGCAGCAGTCGGGGGAAATAGCTTGCTGAGGACACAGAGTCTGAGCCTAATTCACCTGCACATTGTGCTTAAGAGGTGACAATGATGCCATCCTGGCAGGGATAAATAACCCCCAGCCCTGGTCCTCTCGCCCACCGGAGCGGGAGGCAGCAAAGCCGCGGTGGCTCGTGTTGGTGCTGCTCAGCAGCCAGCCCCGGTAAAGGTGGGCGAGCACTTACATTCGGACAACGTTTTTAATATTGAAGTTTTCCAGGGGAGTGGCATCAGGGTCCTGCCCTTTGTCACTCTGGATGACGATTTGCTGCACGATCCGGTCGAGCAGCAGCCAGTACTGGACAGTGTTGCCGCTTCTTTTATCTGGAGGGGAAGGAGGGGAGAGAGTGAGGGGAGCAGCAGGGAGGTCACTGCCACCCCCAGGAAGGAGACATGGGCTGCCAAGCCCCCGGCAGCCGCAGGTTTCCTCCCCGCTCCTGGGACTCACAAGGCATTTGCAGACAGTGGTGCAGGATAGACATAAAGTGCGGGTATGCCTCGGTGTGCGTCAGCCTCTTCCTCGTCAGCTCGAACATCTGAGTCGCACTTTTGGTGTCGATGTGGACCTGCGGAGAGGAGTGAAGTGAGGTCAGGCCATCGGACCAGCGACGGCACCATGTGTTTCCTGAGTTTCAGCTCCAAACCCCAGGAGCCATCCTCACCCCATACGGATGGACAGGCAAGCCCCACTGCCCTGCAAGGGGCAAACAGTGCTGGTCGGTAGCCAGAGCAGCAGAGGGACGAAGCAGGCTGTAGGATGGAGGTTGCAACCATCGAGATGGATTTCCAACCTCCAAATTTTACCCAAAAGACTGCACTTTGTCGCAGGCCACACAGGCGCTTTTAAAAGGAATTGTGACATTGAGTGCCACTGCCTGCATCAGCAGCGTTCGTACTCACCAGCTCAAATCTTTTGGCAAATTCCAGTTCGTCTTCATTTCTAAGCATTTCGAAAAAATCTAAGTGGCTGAGAAAGAAAGGGGGAAAAAAAAAAAAAAAGACTGTTAAAAGCAGATATGAATGTGGCAATTAATAAATTGCAGGCAGCCAGCCTGGCAGCAGCCCAGAGGCAAGTGGGGCTTGAAACATCAACTGGATCTTCAGTCTCGAGCTCCCAGTTATTACAGCCTGTCCAAGGAGTCTTTTGGGACAAGAAGAGGAGGAGTAGGGCTGGCAGCATCCCCCAGGCCCCCACTGGCACATCCTTCCTGGCTCAACCCTATGTTAGAGCGTGATGAAATGGCTTTTCCCCTCCCTCTCTGGCGACAGTGAAGAATTTCCTCAAGAGGGGCCAGATCGACAGTCTAGATCCTCAAAGGCCAACTCCAAAAAACAGAAAGCAAGGGCACGGGGCAAGGGCAAAAATAACTGTCAGGTTGGGGGTCACTACTCACCGGTCAAGGGTTGAATTTTCATGCTCTCGTAGTTTATCAATGACTGGCTGGATTCCAAGCATGAGAAATTCGTATCTCAGGTGGAGTCTGAAATCCAGGCTTTCCTGCAGGGGACAGTTGTGGGGTCAACACAGCAAGGTGCACATTCTCAGAAACCTTCTTGAAGTAAAACAACCCCAAACCCACCAAAACATCTCCCTCTCCAAGAGCCCCGGTGCTCACCACTCCTGCTCCCTGGCTCAGGACTGCATTGATGAAGGACATGATGGCTGTCTTGAGGCTCACTTCGTCCCGATACCGCCCCGTGCTCTTGTCCAAGTCATTAATCAGCGTCTGCCAAACACGCAACATCAGTTAAACGCCCAGCGACAGCCCCAGAGCTGCACAAATGGCCGGGGATGCGTGCAGGAACAATGTGTGGTGCTCCTACAGCCCCTGTAGCAACCTGCTGGTGATGGATCAGCTGCTGCCTGCTGTAATGCAGTCCACCCCAGCACCCATTTGGGCTAACATCAGCCCATCCAGATGTGCTACAGCTTTGCAGAGCTGCAATCCCAGCAACCCTGCACAAACAAATTTTTTTTTTTTTTTTTGAGGGAGTGCTGCCATAAGTAACTGGTTCCTCACTCTTTGCTCAGCAGCAGACATCATCAGATATGGTTCTGGGGTAATCCCCAGAGTATCTAAGTTGAAAACAGCCATAACAAATCATTTGCAAGTGGCATTTAGGTATCCAGGAGGAGGAAGGGACAAAAATGCTGAATTTTGGGAATGATTCGAGACCTACCTGAAAACGAGTCCGTTCGCTGGCGTATTTCTGGTAGTGCAGCATCGCCTCCAGTACCTTTTTGTGGCCCCCAGGAACCAGGCACACAGCGCCCATGATTTCCAGCACTGCCACCTTCGTCTTAATATTCTCCGTGCTCAGACTCTGAGCGATTACGTTAATACTCTCCGAGTGGGCCAGGACGTGAGACCGGCCCAAGGAGTTGTTCATTAGTGCTTTTATACAGCCAATGAGCGAGGTATGTATTCGAGACTCTGCCGTCTCATAGTCCATGCTTTTGAGAAAGTTCAGAATACACGACAAGCCATCCAGGTCGATGAACCGGGTTACAAACCTGTCAGAAAGAGGGTTTTTAGCTTTAATTCCAAATGCTAAAGGACCCTTTTGCCCTCAAACAGGGCTGGCTTGCCTGTTGTTGTAAACCCAGGACCTTCTTAGATATTTTTTCCTGGACTTCAGATAGCAGAAAGCCTGCAGGACTCCTACGACCCAGAGACAGGGAAGGGGTTGCAAAAATCAATTTAATCAGTGCCTGGTAGCATAGGCAACCAGACATCATCTGCACAAGGTTGTCCAGAGCTAAGTAAGATATTTGGAAGAGGACCAGCTAACCCAGCAGAAGCCCCAGGGTGAAGGTTAGGAGTTTGCAGCCACACTGCTGCAAAACCTTCCCAGTCCCCAACCTGAGTCCTAAATCTCACTCGCTTGGGACCAGTTTTGCACAGGACTGGAAGAAGCTCCCAAGTCCTGGAGTTGCCTCCTTGTCACCCCAACACCAGCCGAGCCCACGATGCCTGCCAGACTTTCTGCCTCCTGCTACTTCTCCTGCCTCACCATCCACATCCTTCTCCTCCCTTAGGCACATCTCACCATTTTTAAGGGATTTCTGATTTTTATGATGACTTACAATGCCACTAAATAGAAAGCAGACAGCAAATGCACAGCGGTGCCCCAGGCAGATTCACTAGAGCAGGCAGACATAACATTGCACGCTGCCCAGGCTTTTAAGGACCTCCCTGCCTGATGCCATCCAGGCTGGGTGTATTCTGGTTTGGCAAAAGGCATGGGCTCGGAAAGCAAAGGAGCCAAGAACATCCCAGCATTGGGATGATTTTAATTTGAAACAAGCCATGCTGATGTGCAGCAACAAAAGGGGTAATTGCAAGCTCGGGGAAAACTGATTTCTCTGCTTCAAAGCCTGCTCTTCTTACAGTCAAAGTCAACAGGAAATTTGATGTTCACTTCCCTGGGAGCAAAAGCAGGTCCAACAGGTAACATTTTTTATAGAGCCGGCTGGATCCTTCTGAATTCCAGTGAGATAGACTCACAAACCACTTTTAAGGACTTCGCAAAGTTTCATGGCTGGGTACCAGCCCTGCTCCCAGGGGACTGTGGGGACCCAGCACCCAAGATGTCCAGGTTCCACGGAAATTGGGTGCTCACCCTCGACCCTGGGAATTTCTTACCAAGTACCATCACCAGAACCATTGCAAAAGAGAAGCAGATGATGGGAATGCAATTACAAGCAATAACTGTTTCTGCTGTAACCAGATGGGGTCATGAAACATTTTTCCATCAGAAAATGTTGACCTGAGGCATCCTAAAGGTTTTGCAGATGCGTGCATGCAGACTCCAGAGAAACTGAAGTTAGGAAAAACTACAGACATTCAGAAAGAGTCCCACCCTTTCTTTATCCTCCTCATCAAAACCTCCAAGCAACGTTTTGGTTGGTTTTTTTGCATTTCATAAAAGCCTGAAGATTCATGTGACTGTTTCTTTAAAAAGTGCAAGAGAAGTTGAAACAAAGGGCCTGGTTGACCAACAAAAATTGGATTTTTTTTTTTAAAAATCAGTCTGGAAGGAATTTTTACATTCTGTTCTAATGAGAACAAAAGCAAATTTGAAAAAAAAAGAAGTTGCCTGATTTGCCTGAACAGATGTGAAGGTCCTGGTGGTTCTTGGCCGCTAAAAGAACCAAGGCAAAGGAACAAAATGACCAGAGGTCAATCAAAAAAAGCAAGTGCCTTGTCCTGCACAGGCCACATTCATATTTCTATTTAACCCCCTCCTCTGCCAGAGAACACAAATCCAAAGCCATGACCACAGCGATAAAGCCAGGAAACGGAAGGGAATTGCCTCATTGGTTTCGTCCGCAGTGCAGTCTTCAAACTTTCGATTGTTTTATTTCTCTCCTCCTCGTCTTCTTTTTCTAAGGCGATCAGCGATTTTCTCTGTGAAAAGAGAAAGGCAGAGGTGAGAGGGGAGGTTTCCCCACAAAGCTCGTGCCCGAGTGGTGAGAGCGTCCACTGCCCCTCTGCGCCAAGCCGAGGGATGGAGCTGGGACCTTAAACTGACTCTGGAAGGCTAAAAGTCCAGATCCTTAACAGCAATTGCAAGACTTGGAAAAAGGGACAGCTTGGAAAAACCCAGGTGTCTGCAAGGAGATGGCCTGGACTGGGGATCGCAGGATGAATGGGCGGCTTTAGCCTGAAGATGCTGCCTGCAAGCACCCAGACAACTCGCTAGCACATTACAATTAAGCTGTGAGTGTTCTGAGGCATCGCAAGTCAGTGATAACCCCAACCCACATTGGTTTTGAAGCGGTGCTGCTGATGGCCTTGCACCTCCCGGCTACTTGGGCTTTGTTTCAAAGCAGCAGGACATGAACATCGGCTGGTGCTGAGTGAGGCCGCAGGAATCCAGCATCCTCTTCCCCAAACTTGTTCTCACCCCTCAGCAAGCCCTGGCAACACTGGACTCCACCACCCCAAGATGACTGGGAGAGCTGGATAACCACCTTGAGAAGACACACTTAACATTGTCCTGTGTGATTATTAAGTTCCAGAGTTAACACCCTGCAGGCAGGAGTGGTGTCACCCCAAATTGCTGACCTGCAGCTCATCCAGACAAGCCCATGTTGGAGGATGCTTACGACTGTCCCCCTGCAACCCTCAAAGCAGGCTCAGAGGAATGAAAAGCTGCAATTCAGGCAAGGAGCATCCCAACTTATGGGATCTAGATGTAAATCCTGGCACGTCCACTACAGCCCATGACCCTCCAGGAAATACACTTTGTAAAAGGAAGAGGTAAACAAGTGCATCACACTATCCCATAAGAAAGTGTCTGGCTGAACCCTGCTCAGAGATGCTGCAGGTGACATCTGGGTGAGGTGAATCTCGATGAGTTTCCAGGGCTGGAGGGGGCTGTGAGGATGCAGGGGGCTAAGCGGATGCTCACTGGGGGACCACAGAGGGAAGGGGCAGGGGAGAAGCAGGGGTCCTTTAGCCTCCCCTGGTACCCATGCATCCCAACAGGTACCCACGTGCCCTGCAGAGGAGGTGGGGCGCTCAGGGGACACCGCGCAGCGTGGAGGGGACAGGATGCTACAGCCACGCTCGGGGTCAGCCAGGGTGGGTCCTGCCAACCCTGTCGCTCTCAGGTCTCCCAATGCAACTCATTAATGTGCATCAGAGCTGGGGACAGTGGCTGTGCGCACGGGATGCCCTTGACATCTCCCACAGTGGATTTCGCTACCAGGCTGGCACTGGGGGCCAGGACCCCGGCTCCCACGGCTCTAGCAGAGCTGCCCGCAGCCCCAGGCATGCATGGGGCACAGCATCCTCACCCCAAGTCATGCAACCAAGGCCAGAGCTAAAGCAACACCCCAGGTGCCTCCTGCACCATCCGACAGCGCTCGTCTCTCGGAGGGTCAGAGTGAGCCCTGTCAGCACCAGCTGAGGCTAAAGCAAAGGCGGGAGAAAGGGTCCCAGCAGATATAAAGAGCTGCCCTGACCCCCACATGTAACCCAGCTCCTCTTTGGTACCGTGTCAGGGAGATCAAAGCCATGCTCCACGCATCTGGCAGCCTTTGACCACAAGCTCTGCTCAGGCTCAGGGCTTCGACTGGCCGGCAGCCCGTGGCCAGCCCTGGGCATCCCTGCCTTCCCGGAGGGAAGCACCATGCTCCTTTCCTGGCTCGCAGCCCCCTGCGACCCTGCTCTGTCCCTGCTTCCTCACCCAGCCCCACCTTCCCTCGCACCCTAGCCCTGTGACAGCAGGGCAAACACAGGGGAAAAAAAAAATAAGAAAAATGATTATTTTCTTTTTAATTTTCCATGCTGGTCCCATCCCTAGTGCAGTGGCCAAAAACCTCAGCACCTTCAGCCACCAAAATCATGAGCAAGGATGGAGGGGCTCTGAACTGCGCAGCCTCGCAGGAAATAAACTGTATTTCCTACAGAAAACAGTCTGTCTCACCCAGCACAATGCTGACAAGAAAGTATTTAATAAAATTACATCTAAGCACGTCCCTCGAGGGACAGACAACCCGCAGTGTCATGTTTCGCCCTGGCTGCACAGCACAGAAAGGTGTCTGAGCAGCAAGACGGTAGCAGACATTCATGAAAAAGCACAGGAACTATCAGCTTCAAAGCAACTGCAGCAGCTTGGTGCCCCACCAGCATTGCACAATCAAACCGGGTCTTTAAAAACCAGCCTGGTGGTTTTACACCAAAGCTGCTGTTTACCATCCGTCTAGCAGCCTCCCAGACCAGGGCAAGATGAAATGCCCTTCCTGCAATAGAAAATGCCTCCGTTTTCCAGCTGTGTCTGTTGGTCTAATGAAGGATATCCTTAATTCCTTACACCAGGGGTTTCTGAATTGCTGGGACAAACTGCAAGCTATTGCCAACTCCAAATTGTTGAGAGGTTCACAGACCTGAAAGGCTAAAAACAGCCAGGTCACAACTTTGTGGCTACGACACTCGCCGCTACGACACTCGTCACCCTCTCGGGTGTGATGCTGGGGATAGCGCAGATTGTCACTGCTGTGCTGCTGCCCCATACAGGGTTCACAAGTGCCAAAGCATTGGGGAAATACTTACAGCAGCCATTGAATTCAGCTGATCGATATAAAACTCTGGCCAGCTGGTGGCTCCTTTATTTTCTTCCTGGTCCTGGATGGGGGGGTGGGTGGAAAAAGTGAAACAAAAAGAGCAAATTAGTAAAAAGAGCATTAACATCTCCTGCCCTTCATGACCAACCACCCCTGAAGTGCCCTTGAGCTCCTGCATTACTTTATATCAATATAAGCTCGACTTTCTACCTTCTGAGCTCACCACCAACAGCTCCAGCTATGGCAACATTACCTGATTTATTGAACTAACGTATTTTACATACAATCTATGTTACACCATCTGCCTGTGAGCAAACTCTGCCCAATGATACTGCATCATCTTGTGGTTATCAGCTTCAGAGAAATCACACTGAAATTTTACATCCAGGTTTCTCTTGAACTGACTCTTACAGTGCCCTTGAAGTTTTGGCTGCACAGCCTTGATGAATGTGCTTTGGGGAAAAAAAAAAAGAGTCTCGTACAAGTAACAAAGAGTGGATAAATGTGACACGAACCAGGCTCCACTCTTGGAGCAGGACCATGACTTACCAACATCCTAAGACAGACTCCAGCCACATGTGACAACTCCTCTGGGGGCTTCATGAGTTGTTAGGAGGGAACATGCACCTGGCAATGTCCCCTGCTAAAGGATGTCACCCCATGGCCCATGATCTATGGCACTGAATGATGCAGAACCTCGTTTGGTCATCCTGGTCTACAATGACCTGCATCTGGTGGGACTCACAAGGGGTTTTTAGGTTCTACCATGTTCTTGCAGGACATGACTGAAGGACCTCTGAGCCCAGCTCAGATGATAAATTACACTGCATGTCCCCAGGAACTGCTTGGAGCAAGCAAGCAGATTTTGAGGGCTTACTTCAAGATCAAGTCTTTTCCCCACTGTATTTTCCTAAAAACTTACACCAAAAGAAGAAAAAAGATTCACAGCAGAAATGCCACACAAGTTTAGGTTGTAGCATAAATCGATACTACACAAACCCCAGGCATCTTCCCTCACTAACCATCTTCAGTTCACAGCCCAACTCGCAGCACAGCTTTGTCCCATCCCTAACTTTAAGAGACGTTTGCAAACGTCATCCTACACCACAGTCGCCTGCAACGGTGGGACCTGGATGACCTACTCTTCTGCCCCCACGTCTGTGCATGCAGACAGCTACCGATCCTCTAGCTGATTTAAGCAAGCCCAAGGAGCAGAGTCCCAAATATTTACTGCAATTCAAGAGGCATACATGGGAAATGTTTGTGCATCCAAACTTCCTAAGCTGCCGCCTGCCAAGACAAGAATGCATGGAGTCAGCCATAGGTAATTTGGACGGGACCCAGTTTCCCCACAAGCAGCGCAGCCCGTCCCTGCAGACCTGACCCTTCACTGTTCCTGGCTCTGACATGGGGACAAAAGAAGTTTGGGAGCAACAAGGGACCTAGCAACCCTTTGGGAATCTCCTGTGACACACTGAGGGCCAAGAGAAGCTGCTCATCTGCCAAGCCCTCTCCGAACGACCGTGATGCAGCCTGGCAGTAACCAGATCGCCCTGAGCAGCTCTCCGCGCTGGCTGCCCATGCACATGGTTAGGAAATGCATCCCTTGGGATGGCTGCCTGCTGACAGACACACAGCCATGAGCCTCACTTTTTTTTCATCTTCTATAGATCTGGTCAAGTTTAAAGCAAATAAAATAACTTTCCTGAGCAAGAAGACTACATTCAGCCCTCCCTGCCCTCTGCGTTAATACTTGGAGTTGTTCTTCCCTTCTTCCCCTGCCAAGAACCAAGGTTTTGAATGAAACACTTGATTCATCTGCTCCACATTTCTTTTTTTTTTTACCCAAGAGGGAATCAACAGAGAGCAAGAATTTTTCTGAGATGTGAGAAAAACAAGGAAAAAAAACCTGTCCTACTCATGCTAGTGCCAAACCTAATAAACCTGAAGGAGGTCGCACCGCTTGCCTCTGCATGGATGAAGGACCATTCATAGTCATGCTCTGACAATTAGTTTTTGCCAGCAACAAATAAAACTGTGCCCATCCTGTCCAAATAGTGCTTAAAACCAGAGAAATGCTCATCTGCTGGCTGCAATATCCAGCCTGATGGGGAGAGACGGGGATGCCTTTGGTCTTCTCGCAGCCGGAAAAAAAGAGATGTGCTGGCTTCTCTCTGCTTTCCCCTCTCCTGAAAACTTGCCTCCAGCAAAGGCAAGAGGATGGAGGCGAAGAAATCCTCTCCAAATAACCCAGGGATCATTCGGCTGCCCATTCTTCTGCGTTTCTGGCTGTGTCTGGGACCAGGTGCAAGGATTGTCACCTGCCAGCAGTGACTCTGGCCACCCAAAGCCATGGCCAGAGGGAGGTTTCCACTGCAGTGGGGGAAACCCAACGCCTTCCCAAAGGGCTGGGAAGAGGACACCCATACGCAGCTATCTGGTCAGTCAGAGCTTCCCACCGCTGGACTGTATGGAGAAACACCTGCTGTGCCCGCAGGAATTCCGGCAGCCGGCGTGTCCACTCACACACAGCCTGCTGAAAGACATCCAGGTTGTCAGAAAGGTGCTCAAGAGCATGGAGAAAGTGTCAGGGGGTTCGAGAAACAGGAATGTAATTTGTATTTATGAGCAGAATGGAAAGGCACAAATTATGCCACCGCTCCCTGAAGAGGCGAAGGAAGGTCTTCTGCTTCTCCTGAGCAGAGCGGGAAAAGTAAACCATCATATTCTGCAAAGTATTTGTCACCTCAGGGAAACACATTTCTGCAACCTGTGGGTTACAGTCGTCAGTTTAACCCGGGGGGAACAGCAGCCCCCGGGAGCGAGGTGGGAGCAGGACACGGGGGAACTGCCCGTGGCCAACCACCATGGGGACGCGGGGATGTGAGCTCAGGCTGCACCAGACGGCAGGTTCAATCAGCAGAGCATCGCTTGCGTTATTTTCCTGCAACCAAAGGGCTACTTCTTGGTGCTAGCCAATTCAGTGCCACCCACCCAGCCTGCTGGATGACCCCTCAGTGGTGCCAAGCAGCCGAGGGGAGGCTCAGGCCATCTTCCTGCTCCGTGATGATCCTGTTTGACACAGGCAGTCAGGTCTTTCTAGTTTTTCAGTTCACATCACATGTCTTGCTAAAGGACACTCCTGTCTGCTCCTGTGTGCGAAAGCACACGCCTCCCTGGTACACCCAGCCATACACAGCACGCCGTCTATATGCACCAGAAACAGTAGAGAGCACGTACACATGGAAATGTCACTGAAGAAGGAGGGAGAGATGGTGGGGACGTCTGCCAGCCCACCCCTCTGAGCCATCCTACGGTCTGCCACAGCAAGGCTCTGCACAGCCTGCAGGCACAGGCTGTGATTTTCCCAGCTTTCCTGCCCCGCTTTAGAGGCTGGAACACAAATGGAGACAGGGCATCCATGTGTGCCTTGAACATTGCCCAGAAAGGGACCAGGTCCTGTCACTCATCTCCTGGAGATGTGACTGGAGGTCCTCCCAATCACCCTAGGGTACCATTGGCACCTCTTATGAGGAGCATCCCTTTCCCACCAGTGCTCCCAGCAGTGACACCAGCTGGGAAGGGTGGTGAGGTCCCCACCACTGCACAGGTGAACAGATGCACCCGGCCAGGAGATTTGGGCAGGGAATGAGACCCGTGCCGAAAAATGGGGTGGGAATGTAGCGAGGTTGGCTTATCCCACATCCAAGGGTCTTTCTGCATGGCGCAAACACCTGCGAGGCGGGCAGGGATCTGGACCTGCTGCTCGTTTAAGGCTGAAAGGAAGCGGTGGAGCAAAAAAATAGAGGTCTCCGGGGGAAGGAGGGGAGGCTGAACAACAAAATTGGCTAAACTGCTCATTTATAATTAACGTGCTGCATTATAAATATTTCCCTTTGCTCGGCTCCCTCGGGCTCTTGCACTTCCTCTCTGAAACCCCCAATTTAGACAGAGCTCTCAATTAAGTGCAGCAGAACCTCATTTATTCAGATGAGCAGCCGGGCGGCCTCATCAGAAAGCAGTTTCCCAGGCAGAGGGGGACTGCACAATAAAGCAGGCAAAGATCAGGGCACGGGCTTCCCTCGGCTCGCTGCAGGACATTGCTCAGTGGTAATTATTGCAGCTAATGGTCTACAGCACACTGATAAGTGTCCTTTAGTGAATTTGGTGGTGGTAAAGAAATCTCCCAACAAAGCAAGGAGCCTAGAGGGAAGTGACTCACAAGGCTTTGCTCAGAGGCAGGAGGAGGGAAGAACCTCTCTGGGCACCACGGGTTGAAAGGGTGAATTTGTAAGATGGTTTCCCAGCAGCCAGGGTGGGTTTTGGGGATGTGAGTTTTGCAGCCTGCCTTGGATGAGGGATGCCCAGACACGGACTGAGTACCACTGATGTCAGCTCCCCAGGATGCTCCCTCATATCCTGCCCGGCTGGCACCAGGGACACAAACATCTGCCAATTTCTTCTTCTCTGGGCTCTGTTTTGGTCTTTGCTGTGTTCGCTCTCTTCTCAAGAAGCACAGAAGTGAGGGCTGATCTGAACCCTGCTGACTGCCCAGTGCTGTGCTGCAGCTTACTACGAGCTGCTCTTTTAGAGGCAGGCTGATGGCTGTAATTGCACAGTGCAGGAACTGGGTATCCCTTCTCATCCGTAACATTCACATCAACACCCCTCGCTGTCTCTGGGAAACACTCCCGATGTGCCACCACACACGTGCTCTGCTGCAAAAATCAGTAAACACCAAAGCCACGCAGCCAAGGGCAATCTTTGCCTCGTCCCCTGCTTTGTTCCCACCTGCTCCCCCCAACATCCACTTCTTTCTTCCAGGGATCTGGCAAAAATACAAATCACATCAGCTGCATCCCCGGCACCGCTGCGCCCTCTCCTCGCCTCTGCCACCCCTTCGCCCCCAGGCTCCGTGCACGGGGCTGACGGACGCTGCCGCTCGGCTGTTTTATGCCGCAGTGGCAGTGGTGGTGGGGGTGTTGTGGTGGGGGGGGGTGTTGTGGTGTGAACCTGATGAACAAGCTCCATCCCCTCAAGCTCCATCCTCTCCATCCCCTCCGTCAGTGCCAGGTGCCAGTCAAGATGCCTCATTAGCTTTTCCAAAGGAAGGTCACTGATCTGCCAGCTCCAGCCATCCCTTTGCTCTTCCTAGGGAGATTTCACGCTTCCCAGCCCTGCCACATCTTGGTGACAAGCTTGACACTCCCACAGCCCGTGTGCCTCCCCCTCGGGGTGCTGGCACCTCGCACAGCCAGACTGTGCTTCCTCTTCCAGTGACCACCCTTGGGACACTGGGCATCAGCACACAAGAGCTGCTGGCTCAGCCAGCGGTGGCTCAAAAGTAGTTTGCAGGCCGGTCTCAGCCCTGTTTGGACACTGTTATTTACACATCATCTCCACGAGCTCCTGCCCCTCTGACCTGCAGGAATGCAGCCACTGGGAGCAATGCACCCTCCTGCTCACATCGTGTCCCCATGGTGGTGGGGAGAAAGACACCTGTGAAGCTCCTCAGTGCTTCATTAGGGCTGCTTTGTTTCCAAATCAAGCTTCTGGTGACACCTTTTAGATGCCCAGCCTGCAGGCAACGTCTGCATCTGATCCACCAGCTTCCTTCCCACACTTACAGCCCATAGTGGTGGTGATGGATCTAGAGCTGCTCTGGGATAACTGAGCCCCAGAGGATGGCTGGTTGGGTTCCCCACCCACCTGATGTCCAACACACCAGGTTAGATCCTTCAAGGTGAAACCAGAAGCAAAGGGCTGGCTTACAGCTGCCAGCTCCAAGCAAACCCCAGAGAGCCCATCAGTAACAACACCTGTGACTCTGAAGGTTCACATCCCTCTTGGCACCACCTGCAAGGCTGGTCTGCCCCAGGAGGACTTCACACCAGGAAAGTCACAGCAAGGGGTTAAAAAACCCCCAATCTCTTCAACTGGCACCTGCTACAAAAAACATAAGCAACGGCCTTCATTTTTACGCATCCTCCTGATGATTGCATTTTTCTTTTGCACAGTGTTTCCCACCCCTCCTTGCTGCTCTGTAATGGTGGAGCAAGGGAAAGCTGGCAGCAGCTGGCAGCCCACCATGTTTCGGACCCCCCCCACCCCAGCCTACTGCGGATGATCCACCTGGATGCTGTTTGCAAGGTCAAAAAAGAAAAAAAAAGAAGCAGACAGCAGCGCGGATGGGTTTTAAAGCTGATAGGTCTGCAGCCTGATGGGACATTTAAATCCAGCCCAGCTCCACCAACATGGCCAAGCCTTTGCCGGCAGAGGTTTTGGCCCACCGTAGCCCTCTGGGTCTTCCTTGTCCTTCCAGCCACCCAGCTCCCTGAAGTATCCCTGCCACAAACACTAAATGATGCAACTAAAGCCGTTTCCCCGCGCCCTGCCAAAGGCTCAGGGAGTGATGCTGCCAAGGGCTGTAATTACATCGGATCCTCCCCGAGCTAGGATCTCAGGGTCCAAACCATCCCATCCAAAACCACTCCATTTTTCATATGCCAACACTTCCTATACGCTCTTCTCTACAAATACACACGTGCCCTTGTACGCTTTTCCCAGGGTTTAAAAATTATGCTCCCTATAAGCAAATATAGCATGACCAGATGCCTTTCGTAGTCAGCTGGTTCATTGTTTGAAAAGCTTCGCTTTAAAATCCAAAAAGATTGCTAACAGATGCATTTTTTGGCCAGAGAGGGAGAAAAAATTCGCTTAAACAAAAGTGTGTTGTGATTGGAACTAAAAAGGGAATTACCTTTAAAGATAAAAACTATAAACATTTCCTATTGAAAAATACCCCCAGCCATGCAAATAGCCTCTTTCTTTTGGTCAGCCTGAGAAAATGACACCCGAGATGGTATTTCAACCTGCTGCTGCAATAACTGCAGGTATATCTGGATGCTCAGGGGCCGTGAAACGCTTGTCGTCCATCCTGGGCGACCTAGGAGCACAGCAAAATGCTGAGCTATTTTCTTCCTCTTCCCCTTGCATGCCATCTTTGTCAGACACTGCTCTCAGTTCTGCTACTGCAGAAAAAAAAATAATGGATGTTTTTTAAATGAAAGAAATAGATGGCAACAGCAGCCCCGTGAACGAGGACAGAGCTATAAGTTGAAAGTGCAGTTAGAAGAGAAAGAGGCCAACTAGCTGGCAAAAATAGTTTTACTGGAGAGCCATCACTCATTTTTGTATTTATCACATTTTTCACCATTCTCCCCTGCAACAGCAACATTGCTGCCTTCTAATGCGAAGGGATCCCAGTTTTAGATCTCACGTTTGAGGACAGTTTTGCTTGCTGGGGACAGCTTAACGCTGCTGAGAGCTACACACCCGGCGTTAGCGATGCCAACGGGTTTTCAACACAAGCTTAAAGAGTGCAGCATCGCTTGGCATCCCTGCGGGTCATTTTTCCTCTACCCTGGCTGGACAGATGCTCAGAGAGCTCAGCAGAATTGAAAGAGAGGGGGGCAGAGCCAGACCCTGCATTCGCATGAGCCGGTTTTCGCTACCGAGCCCTTCCACCTGGTTCTTTATGCCAAAAGAACACCCCTGTACCCACCCGTACTTTGAGGCTTACAAAAAATCACCCTGCAAGCTGCTTTATTAGCTTGACTTTACGTATATCAGCTGGCAGGAGCCACACCTCCTGCAATTAAGAGGTACTGCGGACTAAGCACAAAGTGTTAATTATTAACTCCCTTTGGAGTGTGGCCTCCTGAGAAAGGTCATCCTGAGTCACCCTCTTCCACCGAAGCAAACCCGCAGCCAAAGAAACATTAAAGCTGGAAACCCTCCTGCTTCCTCCCTGTGCTTCCGAGCAATATCCTCTCCTGGAGAGCGGGGCCAGCAGGGAGTGAAGTATTTCGGGATGAGGTATGAAACGAGTCATCGTCCAGAAATACCACTTCTAAAAGCAGATTTTATCCCGCTGTTAATGCATCTCCACCTTTGCATTTCCCTGCTTTATTACAGCCATAGAGAGGCCTGACAACTTCAAAGAAGGTCTCTCCAATAATCTTTAAATCTCTCTCCTGACCCAAGCGCTGCACGGCTGCTGGATTTAATGCAGACTTCAGTTCTCGCTCGGGTCGCTGCCGGCAGACTCGCCAGCCCCCATCACAAGATACTTTTTCTCTCTCTGACCCCCCAGAGCATCACAGGGCGATGCAGGTGGGACGGGACCATGGGGAGTTCGAATGCATCCCCCTGCTCCCAGCAGGTCAGGGCTGGGATCAGACCCGGCGTCTCCGTGGATGGAGAATCAGGGAGGACAAAGCATCCGCCCTGCTGAGCCAG
The DNA here is from genome assembly GCA_013400195.1 of Aramus guarauna. Taxonomy (NCBI): domain Eukaryota; kingdom Metazoa; phylum Chordata; class Aves; order Gruiformes; family Aramidae; genus Aramus; species Aramus guarauna. The sequence continues at coordinate 83,611 of VXBL01009098.1, read as the reverse complement.
TACTGTAGGCTGGGATAAAAACAGCTGCTTGCAGGGCAGAGAAACCAGGATACAGGGCTGCAGGCCAGGGGAAAATATTCCAGGGACGGAAATACGCCTGGGGAATAGCTGGTTTTCCCTTATTTCCTCTTGACGAGCACTGCCAAGGCCAGGTGCTGCCAGGTCCCTTTCCATGACAACGCAGCACAACAAAATGTCTCATTTTGGTCACCTTTTACCAAATCTTGCCCATCGTGGGATGCACTCTGGAGAGCCGAGTGCAGCGGATGACACCGATGACAAAGCAGAAGCGTCAGACGTGACACACGGCAGCAGGGAACACGCCGAAAGGACAGATATTCAGATGTTTTCTGTGCTGCACACACCTTTGCTGTCGATGGAAGCAGGGGAATCCCTTGGCTGCCTGGGCTACAGCCACAGCGTGACATATTTTGAAGCCCAGCAAAGCTGATTTTTGAGAAAAACCCCTGGGAGAAGGCTGGGCAGCGTTTCTGTTCTTCCTCGTGCCGGTCCGTCAAGGGGGAGCTTGTTGCAACTGGTCTCAGACTGGACTTTCAGACTCAAAGTCCGACCAAAGTTGTCCGAATCTTAGCAGCTTGTTTTCAAAAGGAGATAAAACTGGCGGCAGAGGACAGAGCAAAAACTGCTCAGGGGACAATTCTGGATCCTTGGCAAGTCAGGCAGCTGCCTGCCACTGATGTCCAGCTTTGCCAGCTCCCTGGGACCCACCAGATGAAACTGGGTGCTACCAGCATCCCAAGTGACGACTTGCTATTAAACACAGGCAGGCCAAAGGGTTTGGACGCATCTTGGACTTCCCAAATCACCATCGCTCAGCCTGCAGCTGAGGCAGGGAGGTAGGACCCCTGCCCTGTCTCCAGCTCCACTGCCCCGGCCATTGCTCCCAGCTGGAGAAGCCCAGCCCCTCTCCTCGATGCCAGGCTACCCTGTGGGTGATTTGTCCTCATAAAAACATAGGTACACGAGTAAGATTTACCATGAGCCACTGCTTACCAGTCCTCACCACATAGGAGCAGGACTGCCTAGAGCCTACTGTGCACAGAGGCATGTTCTCCAGCCCACGTGATTCCTGGTTTCCTCCACTGCTGAAGCCTCCGTTGATATGGTCTTGCCCATTTTTAATTAAAAAGCAGGAGAAAAGCATTCTTCTCCGACCAGCACATCTCCCTCAGAGCAAGCAGTGGCAAGTACGCTCTGCAGCTCGCTGAGACAGCATCAAGAGTAGGGAAGGAGCGGCTGAGAGCCGCCAAAGGAACGAGGAGCAGAGCAGAACAGCAGCCAGGATCCAGCCTTGGATGGGCACCTGCTCTGAGGACCTCTGAAGATACCACAGGGCACTTCTGTGGCTCCTTCCTTAAACACTCCTCGGGAGCAGGGAGTTTCTCAGCACGGTTTTTAAAAAAACCCTGAGTGCAAGGAGATGCTGGAACGGGAAAGAAGCACCATCAGCCCCATCTAAACCCTTCCCTGGGAGATTAGATAGCACATAATCTCCACTCACAATAATAACTACACGGTTTTGCTTGATTTAAGTCTCTGTTGTCTCCCCTTATCCAGACACACTGGAGCACAGCTCCGCTTATCTGACAGGCAGTGACGAACGAGCATCCCCTGCTCATTTTCCTGTTGATTCAGACCAGTGCCTGTAATTTGTTAACATCTCTTCTCCCCTCCGATTTAAATCTCGGGCATGGCAGGCCTCTGTCTAACAATAATACAGGGATTTCAGGGGTATTTATGAGAGGCTTAAAACTTAATCCTACATGAGCAAGGTAAGCCTGCTCTTGGCCTAAAATGCGGCTGGAAAATCTAGTGCCATTGCTACAGCAGGAGAAAAGAGGCATTAATGGCAGTGAGCGCCCTTCGAGCAGGGCCAGGCGGCTGCCACCACTGCTAGGCCAGGTTAGGGGACGCAGTGGTGAATTTGGAAATTCNTCCATAGCAGAGGTGCTCCAGCCCTCGGATCATCTTTGTGGCCTCCTCTGAACCTGCTCTGACAGGTCCATGCCCCCAACTTGGGGCACTTCCCTTGCAGGCCTTGGCATCCTTCCATCTGCTTGCGAGACTGAGGATTTTTGCCCCTTTTCTCCCTACGGTGGTAAGTACTGCAGGATCTCTGCTTTGGCCAAGGCTGGGAGGGAAAATGAGTCCCAGCATGGATAGCTGGGAGTAACTCCTCTGCCAACATACAGGGGCAAAAATCTTCAGTTTACTGGGGAAAAAAAAAAGAGTGATTTTGGCCCCCTCGCAGGTGGCCAGCCCATGGTACCCCATGTTGCTCGGACCACATGCCCCTAGGAGCAAAAGCAAACAAACCAAGGGACAAAGGTGGTGAGAAGGTCTCCTCCATCCCAGACACAAGCATCGCTGCCTTCTGCAACCTTGAACCTGCCCACAGGCATCAAAGGCATTGGCCACCAAGGCAGATTTACCAATAGAAATACAAACAAATCTCAATTCTTGACCTCTATCTAAAGGGTGACACAATTGAGCTCAGACATCTGCGTATCTCAGCATTGGGAAGATGTCCATGCATGTTTTCAGCTGGAGAAAGGCAGCCGCGATGGCAGCATTGAAGAGCAGACACGTCATGCCGACAGCTCAGCAGACAGATAAGGGACTCGCATCAACCCTTGTCTCTTATCAGTGGTATCTCAGTTCCACCCATGAACCTAGAGTCCATCGCCCCAGGGGTGACACAGCTTCACCCCAAAAGCAGCCCCTGCACCACTGGGCTAAAGCTCTTGCAGGCTGCACTACAGGGTCATGGCTTACCCAGCGATGCTTTCCATTTGTGCCATCCTCTGGGAAGGAGGACAAAAATGATGCCCGGCATGTTTTATGGCAACAAATTGGAAAGCCAGAGGAGGGGGAGGCTTTCAGGCAGGCTGTAATCAGGCCCCTGCGCACCAGCAGAAAACAGCAGGATCACAAGAGATGGTGACCAGAGCAAACCCCACTGCCCCAACATCAGTCTCACTGGCCGTGGAGCTCCAGGTGGCCCTGCTTATGCTGGCAGGGACAAGCATGGGGTGGGGGGCACCCATGTGGGGACATCTCCTCCAGCCTGAACGGGCTCAGGAGGAAGGGCTCTGCATTTGAGTGAAGACCTCACTGGTTGCCCTTGCTTCCCCAGAGCCACCATGGGGAACAGATATGTCTTTGTGACACCCCAAATACCACTCAGCATCCCAAGACAGAGCTGTGTCCTTTCCACATCTCCTCCCCACCCTGCATGGGAGGGAGGGGCTCAGCCCCCAAGCACAATGTGGATGAGTCTCTTACTTTCTTCTTGCTGCAGTAGATCTGCCACTTCTTCTCCGCCGGCAGCGCGAACATGGCCTCTCTGTGCTTGTCCGTGAGGTCAAGTTCATCCTGGAAAGGGGAAAAAAACCCACAAAACATGCAACATGAGCATACAAACAGGTGATGGCACAGACACAACCCCCCAGATATACATCGTAAATCAATGTGGGGCCACTCCACAGCGCAGTGGAGGTCCCACAGCATCGCCCCGTGACTATTGATTTGTCAGGGCAATGATGCTAATTCTCATCCTGCTCTTGCTGACCTCTCCCTGACTCCTGGGCTACAGCCGGCTGCCGGGAGGCTGGGGCTGCAAACCTCCCTGCCTCATTCCTCCCGGACATCCCCTTCATTGCTTTTAAAGGCAGCAGACGTTTTAGAAAGGACACGTATGAAGCCATTACAGCTGCCCGCAAGACAGCCTCACAGAGGATTGAGAGCTCCAGATGACAGACCACATCTAAGATACATACAGGAAAAAACAATTCAAATAGGACCCTTCTTCTTTACCACCCCAGATAACTGTTTCACCACTGACCACCCCGAGTGGTACAATCCATTTGCACTGCTCACACCCTCATATCATTGAAAATTGGGTTGTTTATTTTTTTTTTGGCTTTTGGCTTGTTTTCCTACAATTAAAAATAGAAAGCGCTTTTCCTAATATCTACAGTTCATACAGAGGTACATGCTTTCCATCGAAACTGGACTATGCATTCCCTGGCAGAGATATAGCTGTTTACTGACTGAAACCTTTATTGGTTTATCCGATTTTATTTTAAAGGACACATCCGTTTTCAACTCGGAGGCTTGGTTAGCAGCATGCCCTCCACCGGGATGCCCGAGTATTATCAAAGCCTCATTGCTTCCTAGCGCTAGATGTAGGTCAAAACTTATCAGAAAGCTAAATAAAACATTCAGGCTGGGCTAGGAGGCTCATTGCTAAAGCCAACATTGATCTTACAACCATGGATGTCTCTTAAAATCACCACTACTGATGACAACCCTCGTGCTGGAGGGGTGTTTGCGCAACAGTGGGAGCACTGGAGATACCGCAGAAGGTCACAGGAGAGCCCTGCCATGGCCTCCAGCCAATTCATCTGGCCACCCAGCCAGGGGATTTAATTAAGAGGATCAAAAATTACACACTTAATTCCAGCAACTAAAAAAGAGGCAAACACCCCCCCCCTCCCCAAACCACATGGAGACCTAATAAAGTTTCCCTCCATGAATAATAATGCTTATCAACTAAAGCTGGGAGCCCCTGGTACCCCAATCAAATGTAAAAAATAGTCCCATTTGGTGAAGGCTGAGCAAGATGCCTATGGAGAAAGATGGGTCCCTGTCTCAGCAAGCCTGCAGACCACGAAGAAATACAACGGATCTAATTAAAGCTCATATTGCACCCAGTACCCAAGGAAGGGAGCCTTCAGCTATCTTGTAACCCAAACCCAAGGGCCCTCCAGCACAACACCCAGTGATGGAGGGCTGCCGGTGGTCCTAAACATCCTGGAAAGGCTTATACATCCACCTCAGGTATTGATTTCACTCCTTGATGAAATTATTCCTCAAAAGGAAAGGTGCTGTGGAGTTTTTTCCATTATGTAGGTATTGAGAAGCTTTGCCTCTTCCTTGACTTTTTCCCCCATATCGACTGAGTCTTCAAACACAGTGCTGTACAGAGCTGACTTTGGTGGAGCTCTGGAAGCAGACTTGCAAGACACCCTTACAACAGAAATATACGTGCTGCTGCGACAGACTTGGAAAAAAGTGAGGACTGAGAAAACCTGAGCCCAATCTGAGACACGTCTCCTCCTCCTGCACCCAGGGAGGAGAACCTGGCTTAGGGACTCCTCCAACAAGCACCGCTTTCAAACCTCCCCATGTCCTTACAATTTGGGAGGTCAGGGATTCATATCTAGCAACCAATCTCCTCCCCAGCCTTGGGTAAGTCTCATCACCTTCCATGCCTCAAAACCAAAATTGCACTTGATGTCCTTCTCTGTTGTGTCTCCTCAGGCTACGAGCTGGTCAGACCCTCAAGCTCTGCTTCAGCCCCAGTTGTGCAGGTTTAAAGGTGGCCAACAAGATGACACCTGACTCAGGGAGCAGACTGGAATTCAGCTTGTTGGAAACATACATCTTGGAGTGTGGGAAAGGATGAGGGTCTCCTGATAATTATTTACGTCTGCCGTGAGGGTCTGAGTGAGTGCAGGAAAATGCTTCCACTGCGACCCCACATCCCTGCCACGGGAATCTGGGATTCAGGCATGAAAGCACCAGCCACACACATCTGTACTTAGGTTCTTAGAAAAATATTTATTGAAACTTTCAAAATACCCATACCCTAAAAAATACAACTTGTGCAAATGTGAAGATTTATTAACCAAGGGAAAAAAAATCTAAACTGAGCTGAAGCCTAAGCAGGAGCAAGAACGAATAAAGCAGAAAAACATATTAGGTCCTGGTAGATGACAACGTGCAAACACATCCAAAAAAGGTGCAGAAATGCTTCTGAGCCCCACACAGCACATTTCATTGTGCCCCGGCTCTAACATGTTCAGTCATCACAGCCCTGCATCACTCAGCAACACCTACCTAATGATATCTTGCAGGATGCCTGGGAGAGGTGTTTAAATAAATACTACGTGGCACCCAGTGAATATGAAAATCCTCATAATCAAACAGTGACTAATGACTGTTATTCTGAGCTATAACAGCAACTTAAGAGTCAGGTCTTCACTAGTTTTATATGCATGGGGATTCCTGCACCCGCCTCCAGCCCTTCACTTACACCCACTGATGGGTATCTATCTCGATACTCCTTGGTCCCAGGCAGGCTGCTCATAAACTGCCCTTCAAACTCCAAAAGATCAATGGAAGACAGGAACATCAGCCATTTCCCGGTGGCTCACAGACCACCGTACAAACACAGCTCTGACAGAGCCTTTTGCGATTGCACAGCGCAGTCGTAATCCGGCAGAGAAGCCATGCACAACCTCAAACCCAGATGTGCTTTCAATTAATAATCACGAGCTCAATAATTAGGTGATTCTAACTGGCAATTAATTTTATAGGCCATTTGCAAGCTATGTACTCCCACTACAGTGTGTGATGTTGGCAGCTGTTGAAGAGTGAGAAAATATCTGGTGGGTCTATGTCCATCTCCCCTTGCTTCGGCCTCACCTTTCACAGCTCTGCCCCTTTCACCTGGCTGCCTCCCATGCCAGGTTCTGCCAACTTTGCTATTTTAAATATTTTTCTGGAATCGGGTCAAAGGCTTGTAAAATAACAGCCTCATTTTGCTACCAAAAGGAAGTTTCTGCCCAGAGTGTTTTTACTGGAAAGAGATATGCTACTTTTAAATTTATCCCATACAGTTAAACTATTCACCTTTAGATCAGGAAACATGTTTCCACATTAAATTTTCATTTGAATAGGATTTTTAAAAAACCTCATAGGTAAGATTTGATTCTGAGCGTGTATTTGCTATTTCTAGGAAGTAAAATACTCCCGTGCGGCTTGCTTTGCTGACAGCTCTCCATTCAAGCCAAGCAAACCTCCCTCTCTCTGAGCACGGCACAAACTCCAGTTAAGGTGATGCCACACCGTTCTCCTAAAACTACCTTAGAAACATGTGGCTCAGCTCAGCATGCTATGAGCACGATCCCATGGGCCAAACAAGTTTTTATTAAGTAATCTATACCTTTCCCTTGGAGGACACACAGAGGTACTCAGGGGGAGATGTTCCCATGGTCCATACCTCCTTGTGCTGGCAACTGGGTGGTATGAGGAGCCCAGGCCATCGGAGGTCTTCTGGTCTAACCCCCTGATCAACCAGGGCTACCTAGAGGCCAGGACCATGTCCAGATGGCTTTTCAATATCTCCAGGGAGATTCTACCACTTTTTTAATTTGCAGCCACCACAGTCTCCAATCACCTCCTGAAGGCAAAGCCAGATCAAGCAGAAAAGCGAGGCACTGCCGCTGGAAGAAATGTTTGACCCTCCCAGCAGAGAGGGCATCAAGTCCAGCCCTGGACTCACAGCGTGGTCCTCACTGCAAGATCCTGTCCCTGCCAGTTCACCCATGCCATGGTGGATGTGGCATGTATAATGAGGGTCTTCCACAGGCTGAGAGCCACAGGCTTTAATGAGGGTAACAGCAGGAAGCCAGCAGGATGCTGTAAATCTCTTGACTTCAGAAACAACCTCCAGGATGAGCTCTTGGAGCTGGGTGAGCCCCAGCACAACCATCACGGGTTCTTCCCCTACATCCCACAGGTCCCATGGGCCACCAAAATTTCTGCAAGAAGTTGCTGGGGAGTAGAGATTAAGTAAGGGACAATTCTGCACCCCCAAAATATCTTCAGAGGCTGTAGGAAAAAAGATGAAAGCCTTTTAAATCTAACGCACCTTTCTGGCTGATAAATTGTGTAACTGTAATATATGGAGGAGATGGAGGAAAATAAGGAAGTCATGCATTGCCATAATTGAAGTAAAAATTAATTAAAATTTACTGGCTTGTTCTGGGTTTATAAATACATACATAAGTGTGCATATATATACACACACACATCACCGGATCAACAAATGACCAACATAATAAAAAGCAAGTACATTTACTCCTGAAGGATGGATGCACAGAGTTTAGAAACTTCTCTGTGTGAGACTACAGCACGTAAAGGCAAGATCTCGTGCATTCTCAAATAAAGCACAAGAGATTTGAGATTGCTCAAAACCAAAAAAAACCCAAAAAAAACCCAAAAAAGGAAGAAAGGAAGAAAGGAAGAAAGGAAGAAAGGAAGAAAGGAAGGAAGGAAGGAAGGAAGGAAGGAAGGAAGAAAGAAAGAAAGAAAGAAAGAAAGAAAGAAAGAAAGAAAGAAAGAAAGAAGCAAGCATGAACTTTTTGGCAACATTTGGCATTAACTGGTAGAGCAAGGGAATTTAAAAAAAAAAAAAAAAAAAAAGGCCTGTTGAAGTCTACATTAGCTTCCTTTCTCAGGGGTCATATCGCTTTTTCACTCTTCCAGGCATTCTTTTCCAAGTTCATCAATTTGATTTATCCCAGATCGCTGCAGTGTCAAGGGAAACGGCAATCAGCATTCTTCCCCCCGTACCTCATCTAATCTTCTTCCGCTGCACAAAGGCGCTGCCCGCACGGGCAACTGGGCAGCTGCCTGCCCGCGACTGCCAGCTCCGACTGCGCGATAAACCTCCACCTCAGAATCGATCTTACTTAGCTCGTTATTTTCTTTTTAAGTTGTTTTCCTAAAAAAAACCCCCAGACTTATTAATCCATGGCTGTTACAGTGCAAACAACAACCACATCCTGCAGCGCAACATTTATTTAGGCGATTAAAATTCTCAATGTATACAGATTTATCTTAGTTGTGGGGGTTTTTTTAATAGGAAGGTAGTGAATGAAGTCTTTTATTTTTAGTATTAGTAATAAAAATACCTCCTCCCTAGCACACATCTTTTCAGCCATAGTACCCTGAGAACCTAAAAACAACTCCCAAGACAAACCGACCCCAGCCAATATTATCGCTGTATATTTTTAATTTAGTCATGACAACCTGCATCTAGAATTACAGAACATGAACAAAAATCAACTATTCATATTTCTTAATGAATAAGCATAACAGATAGAGGATTTTTATTAATTTTGCCTTTATCATGTAATGAATTTTTTTAATAAAGGAAATTGCCCACAGCAAGGGAATTAGCAGCAGCAACAAGGAATAATGTGTAAGCACTTTGAAGTGCTTACATCTAGTCATGAATTTTTAGTCCCGCCTGGAAGAGGAACGACCCCAATCCACCCTGCTCTTCAGCTTTCAGTTATTGACCTGAATGCATTGGACAGATGTAAATAAAATACATATTCCTTTCTTCTCCTGCAGGAAAGATTATGGCCATCAATAGCTGAATGAGCTCCTCAACAAATTCTAACTGCAGCTGGTTCACGTTCCCATCAGTTCTAACACCTAACCGAGGCAGATAGCATGTACTGCTTTACTATTATTTAATTAAATTCATTATTTTAATAGGCTAAAGGTTTTAAAGGTATTCATATTCCAATACCAATGTATTTTAAAAGAGAAGTATCTACTTCTCAATCTTTTTTGTTGTTATATATATTTAAAGCCACAAAATACATTTTTTTTATTTATTGAGCTCAGCCTTCTGTGACCTTTTCACCAACATCATCTGGAAAACCTTTCTCCCATTTTAATTAAACACAAGGTACTTTTACAGCCTGAGTTATTGATCTACACAGCTTTACCCTGAAGAGCACTCTCAGATCTAGAAGCCCTGCAGGTGGATCACCAGTGTGCTTCTTCCACACAATGAAAATAAAAAAATAAGATGTATTGGCCATTTTTTTTCTACTATGATTGCTCAAATTGACTAAATTCAAGTCAACCACAGCTGAGCATGACTGTCCTTTGGGGGGTGCACCTTGTACCATAATAAAGCACAGCTGACAGATGAATAAGAAAAGGCTTCGGATGTGGATTTCCCACCTATTTATGGATCCAAAGAAGCAACTCCCTTTTCAATCATTTTTTAGATACCATCTCCACGGCTGGCATCCCTGAGAGGTACTGAAGGTGGAAGTCAAGCCAACGGGTCCCTGCCCGATAGTGATGCTCACTTAGGAAAGCTGTGCATGGTTGGTCTGGAGCTAAACTACTTCAAGGTTTCCCCAGATAACACCCTAGGAAGAGCTTCAAAAAGGGGATGGATGGGAATTAGTAGCTGCAAAGCCCCACACCAACTCAGTCCTGAAAACTTCCTAAGATTTACCACTGCACACGGGACCTGAAGGATGCAGCCGAGGGAAGCAGGAGCCAGCTACAGCCTGATGCTGATGGGCAACGTAAGATGGAAACAGGCTCCTTGCATACCTGTGGCTTGGGTGGGACAAGTGGTCCTCGCTTCCCCACAACCCTGGCTGTGGTCACACCTGGCATCCTAAGGTGATTTTTAAGAACTCAAGCAGGTGCAAAGCAGAGAGTCACCATGCAAGGAGTGCATTTCTGACCGAGGTTTGACATCCAGCAAGATGCCTAGCACAAGCAGGCACCAGATGGACTTATAGATGTTAAAAGTGTTGTTGAGGAAGGGAAGCTGATCCCCATATATAACAGCATTGATTTAACACTGGACTTTATGGGAATTAAGAATGGTCAGCGCTCAGGCAGGAGGATGCTGCCTGTGGGGCTGCAGAAAACCTTGGCTCCCAAAAGCCAACCTCAGCAATGCTTGCATGCCAAGATACAGCAGTACAAACTGCTTTCATTCACAGCTGCAAAAGCATACAAGGCAGTCACAGGCTATTCCCAGCAGGCACACTTCCTGCTGAAGTCGGTGATAAAGCACAACCCACGTGCTCCTCGATCCTGCCTGTAACTCCAGCAGCACCACCCAACCACCAAGCAATCAGGAAGGAGAACATCATCGCTGGAGCAGATGCCCCATCCAAGGCCAGCTACCCTCCGTGGCGACCTGTGCCAGAAACACTTGGAGCCGGCACAAGTCAAGCCCCTAAATTTCCCAATTAAGGTCACAGACGCGTTACCAAATGACCTGCCCAGGCATCTCCCAGGGATGTGGCCTCCTCTTTTACGAAGTGCAAAGTGGAAAGCACTTAGCAGGTAGACCATATAATTTTTCCACTTCAGTTGTACTTCTCCTGGAAACAAATGGGTTTCTTATTTGCTCTCTGCCTTCAGCATTGTGTTATAACATGGCTCCATTGTAAAATTACGGGTCGGGAATAGCATGGGTTTTGGGGAAGCCTCCACACTGGTTTGTAGCTGTAACAGATACTGCAATTACGCGAATGCTTCAGCTGAAATAGAGCATTCCTCGGTGGATCACTTCATTCAGGTCTGTGGAACAACTGTAGGCAGAAAATCCTTATTTTCACACCGAGTAGGTGTGCGACTTTATCAGATGCTTACCTATCAAAACATACATTTAAGAGATTATCTGTGAGGGTGAGATGCCACAAGGTGACGAAAACAAGCGCTGTGAGCGACAGGCTGGGACAGGAACATGGCAGGTCCAGGTTGTTCACATCTAACGAGCAGAACCTGGGCAACCTCGTAAAAGTGTACACATGGCTCCCTGCAGAGTGAATTTAAAAGCAGATATTACCAAATCACTTGGTTTTCTTCCTTAAAGGTGATTAATAAGCTCAAGGAAGCTTGGTCTTGGGAGACGGTGGTGGGACGGGGTCAGGAGCCCCATGCTGAGTGTCTGCTCCTGGACAGACTCTACAGAAAAGTGTATTTTGCCCAAGACACAAGGACTATTGCAATCCTATTTTCTTCCGGGTACTAAGTGCACGCTTTTCTTTGCAGATATAGGGGAAAAAATTGACAAGGCCACGTGCAAGGTCCTGCACATGGGTTGGCGCAATCCCAAGCACCACTATAGGCTGAGCGGGGAATGGATCGAGAGCAGCCCTGAGGAAAAGGACTTGGGGGTATGGGTGGATGAAAGGCTCAATATGAGCTGGCAGTGTGCGCTTGCAGCCCAGAAAGCCAACTGTGTCCTGGGCTGTATCAAAAGAAGTGTGAGCAGCAGGTCGAGGGAGGGGATTTTGCCCCTCTACTCCGCTCTTGTGAGACCCCACCTGGAGTACTGCGTCCAGCTCTGGGGGCCTCACTACAAGAAAGACATCGAGCTGCTGGAAAGAGTCCAGAGGAGGCCACAAAGTTGCTCAGAGGGCTGNAACCATTCTATGATTCTATGATTCTATGAAAATGGCTTCGGCCACCATTCAGTGGTTCCCAAAATCCTGAAGTCCTTAATGCTGCAAAGACCAGGCAGCAGAAAATAACAGCTGACCTGCAAGCATGAAATGCAAAGCTTGGCTTTGCAGCTGATCCCTCAGCTGTTACTTAAAAGCCATGTTGTTTTGCAAGGTCCAAAACCTCATACTTTCTCCTTACTGGATTAGAAACCAGGGGAAAAGCACATTACCTAAGTTCCTAAGTAAAACTGGATATCCCTAACCTGGTGCTGCTATTAACATGTAAAAGCACTCACGCTAACTGCACCTCTGCCTCCTCCTTGCACTGGGGTTGTCCTCCGCTCCCTGTCCGACGAGCATATGAAATAGCAATCATCCCGGCACGCCGAGAGGGCGGGAAGGCACGGCTCTGCGGCACCGTTATGCACGGAGCATCTAACCGAGCACCCCATGCTGCGAGCCGCAGACCAATTGCCCACCATGAAGCATTTCAAAGGCGACGCAGAATTAATCTCTGTGATGGGGGATGCTATCACCTAACAGATAGCATCCAAAGAACGGCTCTGAAGATATGCTTTAGTTGCCCCAAGTACAGCAAAAATAAATGCTGTGATAAATCTTGTAAGCTGCCAGAAACCTTTTTTTGTTCCCCAGGCTCCCGTTTTTCCACTACTTCATAAAGCAGCAGGGAGGGATGGAGCAGCCTTCCACATCGCAGGAGGCGAAGGCATAAAGACCAGCACTTCAGAGACTGTGTGCGAGTGTCTCCCCTCCAGCAGATCCCAGTGAAGGCAGTCACTAACACTACACCAGGGTCTGCACCCATCCTGAGCCCAGGGGACTGGGGACACTGCACAGCCACCAGCCACCCACCTCCAGCATCACCTCCCCAGGTCTCTAAGACCTGCTGACTGCTGGAGTCTGGGTGGAAGGACCCCAGGAAGGTTACCTGCTCTGGTTTCATAGGCTAAAAATGGGCCGTTGCACATCACAGGCGGGTTTCAGGGCTAGATGGAAGCTGCTCTAATTTCTTCTGCATCACTAAAGACAAGTCAGAGGCGAAAGGTATGAGGAGCCCCATTGGGACCAGTAACTGGAATCTCCTCAAATCCCAGGTATTTGGGGGGACAAGTGTTGAAAGGTGGCTGGGGCAGCATCTCCTCCGAGCCCATCTCTCCACTGGTGGGGATGCAGGCTAGGAGCGAGGTGCGGAACCAGGGAGAGGCACCACCTCGTGCTCCAGGGGTGTGCAAAGCCATGCTGGATCTAGCAGCTCCTCTGAGCACCCAGGCGGTCTGAGGAGTCGCAGGAACATCTCTCTCACACTGCTGGGACGGAGATGCTGCTGCGACCTGCCTGACCGGGCAGAGAGCCAGCGAGTGGTCCTGGGTCATGCCGGGGCTCCCGCTGCCCTCCCCGGAGCAAGCCATTCAATCCCCCCCTTTTCCTCCACCCCCCCGCCCAGCACACATCCCGCGGGGCCGATGCACACCACCACACACAGAGCATTTCGTTACAAACCTCAGAGTGACAAGGAGTGTTAAGCAGATATAAAGGACATCAGTCATTTACCCATCTGGTGGAAAGTCTACTTGCTGGCAGAAAATAGAGAGGATTGTTAAGGCAAGATCTACCATATGGCACCATTATGGGGAGCTTTGCAAGTGCTTTCTCTGAGCGCGCAAGCAAGATTTCAGCCTTTGAAGAAACGCCGTATTGTTAGCCTGGATATGCAGGAGCCTCTTGAAAGAAGCTGTGGCAGATGGCACAGCTTTGTTCTCTTGGTTCGCAGGCAGCTTGTGCAGCCCCAGATATTCCCCCTTGCCGGGGCTGAGCAGCCCCACAGCACAGCGATCCTCCTGATGTGTCCTACGGGAGGACCAATGGCTCTGGAAACTCCTTAAATCTGATGGATGTTGCCTGGTGGGTACCACAGTGCTGCACAAGCCCCAGGAAGCAAATACTGCTGGCCCGAGCCGGTGGGATGCACCGCTGTCGATGCAAGGAGAGCTGCACGAAATTGTAAAGCCTTGTCCCAGCCAAGGGAGCTGCAAATTAGTAAATCTTGCTGAAATACCCTGCTTTTGTCTGCACCTCCCTGCCAGCACCTGCTCCTCCCTGGGTGGCTGAGCCTGGCCGGAGCCCCGACAGGACACCGGACAAAGAAAAGCCTTTCAGATGGGGCCGGTGCCCGCTTGAGCGACATTCTAACAATAACCCGACGAAAACCCATTCAGCCCAGGCAGGGGGGAAGGAAGGGAAAGGGAAAAGGTGCCTCCAGGAGAAAGCAGTGATCAGTCATTGACCACAGCACCAACATCTGCATCTGTCCTGCGCCAGGGAAAAGCCGTCGCCTGCTCTGTACTGCTGGCTGGGACAGGGCACATCGACCCTGCAGCCTGGGATGGAAATTGGGCATTTCTTACAGCCCAATTGCCCCTGTTTGTCCCCAGGTGAAAAAAAAAACAACCATTCCCTGTTTCCCTGTTGTTCCTCCTGAGAAACCCTTGCATGGCCACGGAATAAACCCCTAACTATTCAACTATTGAACTATTCTACTTAAAATCTGAAGTGTCCATATAACACGTAGCAGGCCATGAAACACACACCAGGAGAGCAGATCGAGCCTTTAGCTGACCTTGGAGCTAGCTGCTCCAAGTCCCTCTGCAGCTCAGGCCCTCGTCCTCTGCTGCTGGTGCAGGACAGTCACGGATTTCTCACGCTATGGATGTTTCCTGACTCAGATGAATAGACGCACTTAAAAACACCTGAAGCCCAGAGAATATTTTGTGAGATGGCTCCAAAAAAGGAAGAGTTTTTGCCCTTTGATGTATGCAGCAGGCTGGGATCTGCGGAGCCGGGACCCTGCGGGATTGTTGGTCTCTGTGGGAGGATTGTCCACCCCAGTGACCAAACCCACTGCTGCAACGTCCCCAAAGACACTGCCTGTCCCAAGCCTGAAATCTTCCATCCCTGCTACTCTGAGTCCCTAATGGGAACAAATGGGGCAGAAAAGTCACTATTAAGCTGCAAGAGAAGAGTTGGCCAAGGACCAACCCAAGCTGGCAATGCCTCCAGATCCCCTCCAGCCCCTTTGACTTCCCTCAACCCAATTGACCGAGGACTTTGGAGGGATCCCTGGTCCCACAGCGTGGGCACAAGCCATCCCGCCCCAGACGGTCGAGCGTGACGGGCCGAGTGGCATCAGGCTCCCGCAGGCGTAAAAATCAGCCCAGTGCCTCTGAGTGCTTTCTCTGTCTCTCTTCCAAATGTTACACAGTGGGTTTATACAGAAACAGTGGGACATTTTCCAAACCATTTAACTAATGCTGAAATTTAATACCCGACACCAACAGGTTACTGAGAGCAAGAAGGAGCTGTTGTATTGGAGGGGGGGATTTGCATCTTCGCTCCCCCCGAATGGGAATCTGCCCTCTCACACCTGCGGGGCACAACTTGGCTTCCCCCTCCGTCCTGCCCAGCACTGGCTTGGGTCGAGATCTGCCTGACAGGTTTTTTGGGAGCCAGGGGGTTGCAGCTGTTTGCATGGGAGCACGGTGGGCACCCGCTGTCCCCCCTCCCTACCTGACCTACCTGGGGAGCCAGCACAGCTCCTGCTGCCGGCGTGCCCTGGAGCAGCAGCTGCCTCCGAGCCTTATTTTCACCCTTGGCTGGGGGAAAAACCCCAAAATCTCAGCAGCACAGAGCAAGGGACAGAGAGCAGAAGGGCCACACCAGGGAATGTCCCAGGCCTGGCTGGTCCCTGCAAGCGCCGCTGGGCTCCTGCCTTGCTGCATGCACAGCGGTCCCCTGTGGCAGCCCCTGCACGAAACACCCAGCTGAATTTGGGGGAGATGCTTTGAAAATCCCGGGCTGAGGAAAGCACCGTGGGCATGCAGGTTTGATGGGGCTCCAGTGCATGAGCATCTGCAGATGCTTCCCTCAGCCTGGCTGGTGATGCCAAGCCGCAGTGCAAGAAGCCCTTACACGGCGGGAATTTTCCATGGGAAAGAATTTCCCCAGGAAAATCTGATTTGGCCAAGTTATCAGCAGAGAAAAACATGGAACAGAAGCGTTTGCTCCACCTGAACAAACCAAATCTGACTGGCAGCGTTTTGCTTCTTTGCAAGAAGAGGTCCTGCTGCAGGGACGTCTCATCCCCACCATGCTGTGCTGGGTGTCCCAGTCTGCCATCTCATCCCACCCATGGTGAAGGACGTCTGGGCAAAACTGGCTCTAATAATCCAGCCTGGAGCTCTCCTCTACCAAGTGGCCAGGCTCACAAAAACCACACTGCCTGGCATCTAATGGGGCAGGATATACCATGTGATGTGACCGATCAGCATCATGACTCCCAGCTCCCTCTATGCATCAAAGCACCGTAGAGAAACCCCATTTCACTGCTGAATCAACTCAAAGTGGAGCACTCTGGGTCCATCCAACAAACCACACCAAAATGTTTTTGCTTAGAGGAAGTTAAAGCTGGTTTTGGCTATCAATTTTTTCTGATCCGTGTTTTTCAGAGCTATGGTACCGAGGGATAAAGAAACAATATCTTATATCTCCAAATCTCAATTTAGCCCACACCCAAGGAAGCAGAGTGCCCAGCAAGCAAAGTTACCTACAGGGGACAACTTGCTTTACCAGTTCGGACACCCCTCCATCAACCCGGAGGTGCGCAAAGCCAGACCAGCCTCCAAATCCTGCTGTAAGAAATCAAGACTTTCTAATGAGAAAAAGAAACCACGCCAAATTGGCAGGACATCAGTGAGGAGCAGAGCTCAAGGTTCAGAGCAGAATTGCTCCCAGCAGCAGCCCCTGATGCTCCCTTCACACCAAAGCTTGCCTGAAAACGCAAAACTAAGCCTGGGGAGACTAGAAAGAGGGGGGGGGAAATTAAATTAAATAAAAAGCATCCTACTTACCACCAGCTCGGTGAACATGACATCCAGCTCCTCCACTGGTGGCATGGGCAGCGCGGGCTCCATGGTCTGCAGGGCGAAGCTGCTGTCATTGCGCAGCCGGTATGTGATCTCAGGGTGGTCGCTGCTGCGAAAGCAGCAGAAGATGAAGGAGATCCCCCGACCGCTCCTCTTCCTTGGGGCCATGGCCAAAATCCTCTGCGTCCCTCCCTCCTGGGCACTAGATCCTGAGGGGAAGAGAAGAGAGGAGGCTTGAGCAGCCGCCCCACAGCGCTGCGCTCCCGTCCCACTGAGGGGAGGAGGAACCAAAGCCACCCACGCGCTCGGCACGGAGGGGAAGAGCAGAGACGGTTTACGTGCCAAATATTTCTGCTCAGATTTGACATTTACAGTCCTGGCAACCTTGACGACCACGTGAATTAAAAAGATGCATTTGCTTGCCTTCTGCTGAAGCTGGCAGTGGGATGCACCCCCGTCCCCATGGGGAGAGGGGTCCTGGACCCCCACCAATGCTTCAAATCCAACAGAGCAAATCCCCACCGATTTCCCCATGTGGTGGCAGCCAGGCCAGCCCCCCCCATCTCAGTCTGACCAGGGGTATGGCAAATTTGGGAGGCTGCTGCCAGGAACAGCTGGATGTGCTTGGGGTCACCAGGTACGTGGTCCCCAGCACGGGTGACTCAGTGCTTGAAGACCTCATGTGGCTCAGGATGCCCCAAGCCACAGACAGCAGCAGAGCTGAGTAAATACCCTATATTCTCCCTCCCCAGCTCTTAAATGTGTCCTTAAACATCCACCGGCAACCGCCAGTTGGGCGGCTCTTTTTCATGGAAAGTTTTACTTGGCTTTAATTAGATAAACCCTACTTGAAATTCCAGTAAATATTTACAAGACACGATTTCAGCTGATAAAAATCACACGGTGCCGGTAGCTCAGACCTTCCTACGCAGTGCTTACGTCAGGCATCGCTCGCGCTGCCAGTCACTTGGGTTTTGCTGATTTCTAAAACTCAGGTTGGGAGCAAAGCTCAGGGCGGGAGACACGTGTCTTGCCCGACCGATAATGGCAAGGACTAGGCAAATACTGCCCCAAAATTGGAACTGTTGGGTCAGTGATACAAGAGGAAGGCCACCTACAAGGAATGAGGACGGCAGAGAAATACCCTACTGAGAAAAATCAACCTGCAACGTAGAGAATTTTTAAAAAGCCTAAACATTTGTCTTATAAAACCACACACCCACACATTTTATCTCTGTGAAACAAGATGCCGAGACGTTAAGAGACAGGACAAACAGCCAAGGTTAATGCAGAAGGTTTGAAATATGGATGACTCAGATTTATTAACAAAGCTACGAAGAAACTTGGGAAAAAAGGTCAGCATTTGGAGAGAAGTGTCTGATCTCCCTGGAGCCAGCCATTCCCCTCTAACTACGGATTTATACACCCAGATAAACAGCTGCCGTGCCCCATAGAGAGCCAGCACTGGAGGCAGGTTGGGGGCAGACCTGGGGTCGGACCCTGCACCACCGCTTGCATGGCAAACACCGTCCTCTCAAACTAGGGACCTTGCAGAAATTTCAGGCTCTACTCACATTACTTTATCGGAGGATCCAACCATTGAAATTATCTTCAACGGCATGTTTTTAGCACATGGTGTAATCATATGCTGAACCACGAACGATGGGAAACAGTTATTGGGTCTTCATGCAGGATAATCCCAGGCTGTGCAACTGCTCTGTGCCCAGTCTGGGAGGTCCCCCCCTTCTCGAAGAGCCCCAAATCTCATTTCACATTTAGCATCTTGTATGTAGAAAAATGCAGCCACTGGAGGAATTTCAGCTGCCATGAAATCTCTCTCATCGCGGCTCCCCAGCAGCCAGCACCGCAGCAAATCCATTAGCAGCCTGCTGGCATCCCCTCGGTGTTAGGAGGGGTTTGGGACCTGCTGGGGAGTTTCATTCCTAAAGAAGGGAGGAAAACAAAAAACAAAAGGCACACAGATCTCTGTCCCCTCCAACACGAAGGAAAACATTGCCAGTTTGGGTTTTGTAGAGCCACGAGGAGCAGGGTGTGGAGGGAGGTGCTGGTGGCTGACCAAGTGCCTGGCGCAGGAGCTCAGTCCTGACCTGCATGTCCTCAGCTGTGCAAAGTTTGGTCACTTGGTCATGCCAAGACCATGGGTACAGCCATGCTGTGCCCAGAGCAGGGCCTGATCCTGCTCCTGTAGCCTGTCCTGAGCAAACGGACCCATTCTCCTCTTCCACGGGGTGTTTCTCATTCCCTTTTCAACACCACGTCAACCTCATCCTTGAAACCTGCTGCTGTGTACAAGCTCCAACTTGGGCTTGCAAAAACGTATGGAAAGCTGTTATCAGAGCAACACCTGCTCTTCAGAGATACATGCTCCTGATGATGTTTTACGAGGAGTTTGAATGACAGACCAAAAGGCAAGATTTTATTTTGGGTTTTAAAGCAGACAGTCATGTACCAACCGAGACAAGGTGTTTTTGAGCTGCTGCCAGCTTTGGAGCTATTGAGGTTCCTCATTTTCATTTATAAACAATTAAAAAACCAAACCACCTTATAGTGCAGGCTGAGTGGGCTGTAGGTTATTAGCAACCAAGGCTAAAAAGGGTTAGAGAGAGAACATGTTAGCTACCAGGCAAATAGCATTAAACCTTTAGAAGGCTGATGAATATTCATTGACGTGATGGATCAAAGTCAAAACACGGCTCCCTGGCAGGTCGTGAGGAGCTGCAGACAGCGCAGATTGCATCATCAGAACAAAGTCCAGCTACGCAGCCTTCTCCTTCCCTGCAAATCCTACAGAAATCTGTTATTCACGGAGAAAAACTGACAGCCCCTGGCAACCTGGCGGCTTGTGTTAAGGAGAGCAGAAGGGACCAGTTCCACACAGCATCACACGTTAAGTGTCTTGCTCCCACCTCCCATTTATACCTTTGAGTGTTAATTAGATCAATAAATTTAAGTCAGATTGTGATCTAATGGTGCCTTCTGGCCTTTACTATTGAGCAGGCCAGAAGAAATTAAGTTTAATTGCCCCTGTATGTACAGAGCCAGGGAAGATGGGGCGGGAAGGGTCATTGAGGGAACTTCTAGCCAAACCCCAAATCCCAAGGCAGGACTGATGGGGCTGAATCATTCCCAAACAACTTTGCTTTCACAGAAACGAGGGTGGAAACGTGTGTGATGGGCTCAGCCTGGAAGCCCAGGGAGAGGATGACACGGAGGAGGAGGAGAAGGAGCTTAGCCCACCGAGACCAGCCAGGGTCTCTGCACAGGACAGAGGCCTCAGGCTGCAGCTCAGCGATGCACAGAGAGACTAGTTTCGTTGTTTTTCCCAGCCCTAAAAAAAAAGGATCAAGACAACATTGCCCTGAGCAGTACTTAAATGAAATCAGTCATTAGGAGAAAATTGGACCCCGGTGTCGCTTCCGCCCTTGCTTTAAGGAAATGAGAGCAATTACTGCTTGCATATTCAACAGCCTCCTCGGCAAGCTAAATTAGCCCACATGGAGCAGCAGCCGCCAAAGCCTGTCTGTGACCGATGCCCCAACAAGCTGGTTTAAAGCCAGCACCGGTATTGCAGCGTTGCGGTCTGTAGCCTAAAAATACCCAGCAAGGGTACAAACGCACGCAAAGGAGCATGCACGCTCCCCTTCACACCCGCCTCCAAACCCGCCCAGAACCTAGGAGCTAAATCCTCAAATATGAATATTAGCATGTTGTTTGTCTGGCTCCTCTCCCATCCCCTCCCAAAAGAAGGATGCAAGATCCTGAGCGAGCTCTTGCTCAACAGGGAGCTTTATTTCAGCACGTTGCACAAAGGGAACAGTAATTTTGTGCAAGTGCAGTAATGCTCACTGACCGTCTCTGCCGAGCCCTGACCGATTTCGGCATCTTGAGCCACACCAAGCTTTTCATCCTCCCACCCTGCAGAGTTTCGGTGCAGCCTGGGATGCTCCCGACTGATGGAATTTTTCTGACTCTCTTCCATCGCTGCAAAGTGACTTCCTTGGCTGGCAATGGCTGGGAGGTGCTCGGCCTTGGTGGACAAGACACCATCACCCTCACCCAAGTGCTAGAGCCAGGTGTCCTGAACCACTTTTTACAGCACGTAGAAGGCAGAAATTTGGCAACCCGCACATTGCACCCTACGTTTGTCCCATCCCACTGTTGAGCGATGGCTCACTCTCCCTCGGTGCTTCTCCCCACGCAGCGCACAGTGCAGCGCCAGGGTGCACATCAAACCCACTAATTACTTTGCATCATTTTTTTTAAACAAAGAATTCTAGATGATTTTCCTCCAACGATATGTCACATCTAGACCTCCACAGCAATAAAAGCTAGATGCTCTCACAGCACTTTTCAGACCAGCTGTACATTTGAGGCATCCCTTGAGAAACAGCAAAGCCTTCCCTGGACATGTTTTGATTTTTCACCTTACAGATCCAAGACAGCCAGCATCCTCCTTGGCTCTGCTTGCTAACCCAGCCTCTCCTCGGGTTTGGTCCTGATTGTGAGCCCTCCGAAATGTGTGTATGGTGCTCAGCCCATCCCAGCAGGCAGCAGTATTTGGGCGCTTCCCTGTCTCCAGAGTAAGACGCGCTGCTCTGTTTCATATTTGCACCAAAGCCAGAGCAAAGAAACTCTTTTTAATGAGGGGGGACCCAAGTGCTATTTAATTAAAAAAATATATATCAATTGAAATCAATCCCTTGTGCGGATGAAAGGCTAAGAAACAGGATTGCCTTCCCCCAAGCAGGAGCCACCTTCCCTCCAACACAGAAGCCCGGAGATCCTGAGCCAGTCACCAGCACCTCCAGCATGGACCCCGCGCTGCACGTGGTGCCATTCCTGTTAAAAGCAACCAAGATGACTTTTGGCCCACGAGCTCCCATGCACAATTCCAAAACGACCCTTTTTTCGGCGTAAAGCTGTTTTCATGCACAAGGTACACAGGAATGTTTATGTTTGGTGGAAATTCATGCGTATGGGCAGGAAGAGAAAAAAAACAAACAAAAAACACTTGGCTAAAAAGCTTCAAACTGTTTGACGAGTGCCTTTTCCCCCTCCATCCAGCCATGAAACAGCAGTCCGTGAAGGGGGATGGGGCAGAGCTCAGGACCCCTCCTGTGATGCCTCAGGAAAATCAGCTGCCAGGAGGAGCCTGACTCATCTCTAAATCACAAGAGCCGTAATTCTCAGCGTAAGCAAATCTCAAAGACTTGGGTTTCATGGATTTATAAATAGATCTGCCAAATCCTGAATTACTCCACATCCTCCTCCCCCTTCCCAGAAATCCCGTTATACTCCATGAACTCAACGAAGAGGGTTTTGCATCTCCAAATCTTGCTCAGGCTGCCCGGTACCCAAAGGATGCTGGCAGGAGCTGGCTGCAGTCGCAGGCTCTCCACTCATTCCTGGAACGCCCCATCTGCTAGCACCATCAAAACCCCAGCACTCACCTAAAATGTGTCACCTCCTCTTTGTATTCTTTCCTTTTATTGTGGTATTTGTCACAATCTGAAGTGTACATGTGGGCCTGCTGTCCGGCAAGAAGGCATTTTATGCTGCTCAAGGGCAGATGAGCTTTGGGGCCTAGATAGTGAAATTCAGCAAGAAAAATTAAAACTAGTTTATTCACTAGAACCAGTAAACACTTACATGGTCACCAGTGAGGAAAAAAAAAGTCTCACAAATTTGTAACACCTCACAAAAAGTCTTCCTTTTTCCACCTCAACAAAATTTACACCTACTGCAAGCAGCAAAAGTGCTGGGAGAGACTTTTTTGTACATGTCTGCATGTGTTGATGATGCTACTCAGGGAAAAGAGCAACACCCTCCATCGCACTGTAAGAGTATCGTGGTCTGGCTTGCAAGTCGCCTCTCCAGCACGCGAGCGAGCTCCCTGCCAAGGGAAGCACACGCGCTGTTGACTCTACAACCCAGTTTTCGGGAGGAAGAGCGTGGCGGCGCACAGCAGGGTGAGACGGGATCTGTCTTAGTGCTCTCCAGCCGAAATCAATCCTCAGAGCAGTGCCGCTCGGTTTGGCAAGCCAGCAAAAGTCCGGAGCAGGGGATGGTTGCCAGTGTGTTGCAGGACCATGTCTGTCCCGGGGCATGGAGATAAGCCTGGGTCCAAGGAGAAGATGCTGCAGCATCCACCAGGTGCCCCCAGGATAGCCGCACAGTCCTTCAACCCTTGCGCTTACAGAGACCAGCACAGCTCAACGCACAGATGAATCCGAACAGGGAAGATGCTGCTGGAGTAAAACTGGAGTAGAACTCTGTTTAGTTTTCAAGGGTTAAAACTCAAACATTGCCGGAAGCCTCCCAGTCAGCTAGAAAGTCAGCGGCACAGTAACACCGAAGGAGGACACGAGTTGTCCATTAAAAGGGTGAACTTAATCAGTGACGAGCTGAGCACCGGTGCCAGATCCTCTAAACCGCTACAGACCACTTCTTACGGGAGGTCCAGCAGATCAGCTTGGGCAAATGCCATTTATTTCAGGAACAAGGACAACAAGTGTGGAACCACAGACAAGACCCAGTTTGGGAACCTATATTAATGTATATAAATGTTTTAATACTCACTAGGGTGCTAAACGACCCAATTCTACAAATGCACACATGCCATTTTTCCAACAGCCAGGCGGATTTGTGGTCCTTCTTTAGCAAACCAAAAAGCGGGGCGGAGTGGTGGTGGGAGGAAGAAATACTTTTCCACTTGCATATTCCTCCCTTAAATGGCCTGAATGATTTGTATCCCGAAACCCAGGCACAACACTTGTCGGAGGTGGGTTAAGCCTGAAAGGACAGGAGACTTCCCAGAAAGGCGGAGGCGGTGGGGGGTTCTCCAGGAAGGATGCTGGAGCATCTCCCTGCCCTTCTCGTGCCCTGGCCCAGCTTCAAAAGGCAGCACAGAAGAACACATCAGAAAGGAAAGGTGACGCGAAGGGCTGTTCCTCCCAGTGCTCCCCTCACCCTGCTCTTGTTTCATGGTGGCAGCTGCTGGCGCTGCATTGTGGTGGGGCTCAGAGGGGCAGAGACCAAGGTCATGCACGGGGAGGGATTAACGCCGACCTGCAGCTCTCCTGAAAGCCTGCAGCCTTGCAGAGAAGACCCTACAAAAGTTGTTCTTTGCCATTTGAACCCAGTCTCTCTCAAGGAGGCTTTGCAGGCATCTGGCCCCGCAGCACTGCAGATGTCCGGGTTGGGCAATGCCAAACCTTGGCCGGGCAGCCATCAAGGCCAAAAACAGTCAAGAGAGGGATGCAAGATCCCCTGGGCAGCTCGGGGGCTGCTACAGCACCATCGAGCATCCCAGGGTGAGTATTCTCCATCCTCATCACCCAGCACAAGCCAATATCCAGCCTCACTCCATTTCCCTCGCTGGTTTTGGTCCCAGCTGGGGGAAAATGCTCATGAAAAGCACGAAACACCTCCAGGAGGCTGATAATACCAAGCTGTGAAGCCCACTCCAGTGCACCACAAGTTACATCTAATTAGCCAGGAAGAGCAGCTTCAGTGATCAGAAACCTCCTGACACGATGAGCCTTGGGACTACCTCCCAGCCCAGCTGCTGGAAGGAGACCTCCCTCCTCAACGTTTCCCTCTCCATCCAAAAGGAAGTGGATTTAAGCCACTTCATTTCCGAGATCACTCCCAGCTCCCACTACTCCCTTTGACAATGCAAAGCTTCTGTCAATAAGAACTCAACAGCCTGGCAAGCGTGGAGAGAGGAGCTGCATTTCCCACTGGAGGAGGATATTTGTTTGCCAATTAGCCTTTTCCTGGAGAACAATAGTTCAATAAAAACCTTCCTTGATTTTAATTCCCCCTTTTTCCTACCCCCACCCCCCAGCCTCAAGCTCTGCTCCTCCAATGAATATTTGGGCTGTGACTTTGATTTATTGTATGCAAAGCCTCACTGCTGAGCTTTCCATTTCACTGCTCCCTATTTGAGCAGTAATCCCCAGGGCGAGACGGGCTCTCTGAGTATAAAACCGAGGGGGAAAGCAGGCAGGTTTTTCCTCTCTTAAAGCCTCTTAATTAATTTAGCTTTGCAAACTGGAGTTTCCAAGTTGCTCAGCAGCAGATGCTTCCAGTCCATCAACACGACGTCTGCTGTGGGGCCACCACCACGGCGAGGCAACAAGGAGCTACAGCCTGAGTCCCAATGGACTAGTTTTGGGTTGTGTTTGGAGATTTTTTAGGATTATCCATACTTAAGGTAAGGCTACTGGAACCACTGGTGTTTATGCAGCTTGTGGTGTGTAGCAAGCTGGTTTTTTTTCTCTTTCAAAATGGAAACTGGGTGGAGGCTGCTGTAAATAGGAATCCTTCTTAACAGGGACCCTGGTGGGTAGATATCATTAAACCTCAAGATATTATTAAACTTGTAGTCCAGAAAGTGCCCAAAGCAAACAAAACACATTTGTCAAATCTCTCAGCTGGCCTACCCATCTGCAATGCTGATTTCCCTTTAAAAATTTGTAAATCCTGATGTTAATCCACAGTGATTTTTCCCCCTAAAGCATGAACCTGGCGTTGAGAATTCCTTGATAAATGTGTCTGATGGAAGAAACGGCCCGCCGGCCGCTTTCCTTCCAGTACGACACTAATACCTCCCCATGCTTCAGCAGATGAACAGTGAAAACCAGTATGCGTGAGCTTGCATCATGCAAAATGCGATCCCAACAGCTTCAACACAATGCCCGCTCCCACTCGGCCTGGGAAAAAGCAGCAATTTTTATCACATTACACTAAAAGACTGTTTGCATTTAAACATAATGAAGAAAAGCAGGCGAGCACAGCAGGCAAGACTAATTGGAAAGCTTGATTATATATATTTTTTTAATGTAGATGCAGCATGATGTTGCTTATGGCAAAAGCCCTGCTTTGACCAGGATGGAGCCGTACCACCCCATGCCATAGGACAGTGGGACTCCGGTTTCCCTGGAGAGCTGCTCAAACCCATCACCTGCAATTCAGAGAACCCAGCTTAATGGGGGCACATCATTTTAATTGCCTAACTATCCTGCCTCCCATGGATGACAGGGAGCAAGGAAGGGCTCACTCCAAAGTTGCCCAACCCATCACTGCCAGGGATGGACTGAAGGAAGGTCCCTCTTCCATGACAGGAGTATCCAGAGGGGAAACATCCGTCCGGTGGAGATCCCAAGGGGATGCATTTAAAAATCAATAGAGGCTATTTTAATGCTTAATCCAGGAAGGTATCAGCATCATCAGCGTCAATACAAACCAAATTTAAACACACTGAGTACATGCACAGGATTTTTATTTTTTCTTTTGTGCATTGATTTAACCAAATCTGTTTTTCCCCAGAGACTTTGAAGCCCAAACAGGGCATCTGTAGCATCCCTAATGCTTTACGCAACCTACCTGCCTCCATCTCTATATGCTGCTTAAAAACCGACCCTCTCCACCCCACTGGAGCAAATGTTCCAGCGAGGAAACCTCCCCTGAAGATGCAATATCACAGCGACAGGGGCCACCTCCCTGCCAGGGCTACATACAGAAGCAGATTTCTCTTCTTTGCAGGTTTTCACACTGCACCCACCACAAATTGCAATACAAACTTCCCATCCCTTTAGATATTTATATAACGATCTCCCTTTTCATTAAAAAAGAAAAAAAATAATAAAACACCAGCCTCGCAATTGCAAAGAATTGCTTGAAAAAGTGACCCAAGGGGATCCTGAGAGGCTCAGACACCCCAAGAGAAGATAACTGTGTTTGAAGTTTTTAATTTAATCTCATCTGCTGCAGGAGGGCAGTCTGGGTGTTCGTATATTTGGGACTAACCACACTCCAGACACACACACAAGCACAGACGTACCTTCCCTGCCCCATCGCAGGCCCAACACGGATCAGAAAGCCACAATTTGTTTGAGGTACAGCACCGCACTCTGTCCTCTTCCATCCACCAGCTCCCCTTCACGTGCCCACTGTGATCTCTGCAGAGATGCTCCATGGTGCAACATCATCACTTCGCTCGCCTTCCCAAGTCTTCAAACAAGTCCGCAATGCTCCTGGCCCTTTCCAAGCTCACAACTCCTTGCAGATGACTTCTTGCTTGGGGTTGGAGTCCACCACTCTGGCCAGCAAAGTGATAGTACTTCTCCCCATTGACATCAGTCCTGTTTACTCACAATTTGAAGCAATGGAGAACTTCACCTCTTTGAGGGTTCCTAAGTCCTGGTGGTGGCAGGAAGGTGAAGACCTTGCAGAGGTCCTCACATCTGCTACCTGGGTAAGGCTTCATGGTACTGCTGGTGATCAGCACCTTCATGACATTCCTTCAAAGCTCACCTCCTTTCTTGGCTTCATGGCAACATGACATCAGATCTGCCCAGCTCCCCAGTGAGATAGTGCATCCCCAACACCCCAAAACACATCCCATTCCTTTAGGAACTTTGAAGCTGAAATAGCTCTAGCAGCGGAGGTTGTGAGTGAGCTTCTTCCAGAGGAAGCTTTCCATTAACCAGCTCACCAGGTCTTTTAACACGGCCCAGATAACACCACTGATAACGAAGCTGGGCCCAGCAGGTCTAACCAAGCTTGAAACCCAGTGAGCTGAGCCTTATTGCTCGATTCATATTTCCTCATGCCCACACTACGAGGGTCACAAGCTGGCCAAGCACAGACTTCAAGTGCCACATTAATGAAGCCGCTCCTGAAACAGCTAAGCAGAGACCTAACAATAAAAAGGGCAAAGCAAAGCCAGCGGTGATGGTGCTTTCTGGCTCAGGGGCCACAACGACATCAGAGCAGCTCTGCTCAGACACCCAGAGATATTGTGGCCATATGCTTCACCATGAGATGGAGGTTGCCATGAGAATGGGCTGGATAAGGCTGTTTTCTGCTTAGCTCTTAGCACAAGCACACCCATCTCAAATGGAACAAGAACAACCAGAACCTCCAACATCCAGAACCTCCATCTCAAAGCTTTCCCTACAACAGAGAGCCTGTGAGTTTGCTGCCTAGCCACTGCCCTAAACCTTGAAAAACATTTTCCCTCTGCGTCAAACCTTGGTACCCCAGTACTCCAAATAAAAACTGTAGTTAGGATGTCCTAAACGCATGCTAATGAAATACCTCAAAGGGAGAGTGACCTTGAGATCATCCACAATCTCATGACTGTCCACAGGGGAAGGAAATTAAATAACTTTTGGCTAACAAATCTTCACACCATTTTCTAGCACAAGACCTGTAACATTGCAGTGAAAGCTTGAACGAGCTGCACGTTGGATTTAGGTACCTGAAAACTCCAGGTTCACTCCACTACTGCTAATGATGCCACAGGAAGAGAAAACACCTTGAAATAACTCCCTCTACAGACAAAAAAATTTCAAAATCCCATTAATGCAGGGGTTTAGACCTGGCAAGAGCTACCCATCCCTGTCAACTGCAACGTGAGCAGTGAGAGCAGGAGGAGGGGAGAAAAAGCATCTTCCAGGCAATCACAGGCATTTTTCACCCAGCTGACTGCCTCGTGGGGGGGAGCAACCCATGCATCAACAGCAGCACTTGAAGCACGCTCGCTCTTTATAAA
Organism: Aramus guarauna; assembly: GCA_013400195.1. Taxonomy (NCBI): domain Eukaryota; kingdom Metazoa; phylum Chordata; class Aves; order Gruiformes; family Aramidae; genus Aramus; species Aramus guarauna. Next base: position 54,992 of record VXBL01009098.1, on the reverse strand, counting down.
TTCACTTTCAGTAGATTTACCAACACGTCACATGGAGAAGGAATGCGTGCTATGCAAATCCAGCCCCAGACTGCTCCCTGCCTAATCTAGCTTTAGATTCAAATGCTTATTACCATGGCGTCTAATCGGGTAATGCGTAATAGACAGGTTTAGTTTGGGCTCCCAGTCCTTCAGCTGTGTTCTTATTAAGGCACTCAATGGAGAAAATAAAATAGAAATAAAGAAAAACCACAACACTGCAAAGAATTCAAGCTCTGGTGGAAAGCAGAGAACAAAAACGAGGCGTGGAAAAAAGTATTGACACCTACCAGTAAAAGCCAGGCAGATATGCAAACATTTGGCAGCTCATCAAGAACACAATGAATGTTGAGTCCTGCTCGTGCCCCATAGTACCCTGCAGGGAAGTAGGTAGCTAGTCTTTTGGGGTCTCCCCCTTCCTCCCGTGAGACATAAAGTGATGCAAGGTTCTCACACACCCACATAGGACTCACCTACCAGCAGCTAGCTCCCAGCAGCACCAAGCACAGATGGTCACACCATAACCTCCAGACTACCTTATGGATGCTCTGGGCACTCACGTCAGGACTTCCAGAGCCTGGGTAACACGTGCCAAACAGGAGCTCTTTGCTGGTTTGGGGAGGAAGAGGTTCCCTTACTGCATTAGGGTCTGCAGCAGGACATGGGGACCATGGGAACATAGTTCCCAGAGGTCACCACCTCCCTGTTTGCTGGCAGCAGCCCCACAGCAGGGCTCATGCCACAGCCAAAGCCATCTCTGCCCTCACCTGCACTGGACAAGGTGATTCATTTCACTTAAAAGTTTCTCAAATAGTCAGTCTGTCCAAGCCATATGCCACCCTGGTACCTCCAGGATACAACCCAGATACCAACCTTTCACCTCCCCCACGCAGCTATAGCTCAGTCACTGTGCACCAGAAATGACCCTGAGGCAGGGACACAAGGACCCACCACTCAGGCTTGACAGGTCCTCCTCTCCATCTGCTGCTCCTCTACTACACTAAGCTTTCCAGCAGTGGAAGATAGTGAGGTTTTCAACACTGTTGTCCAGCTCTGACCTTCATGATGCCAAATCCCAACAGCTTGTCCTCCTCTGCCTCCACAATGCCGAATGGCACACAGACCTGCCACCAGCTCCAGCAACGGGTCAAGACATGCAAATGTTGCTAACCAGCCTCTGAAGACACTAGAAGACTGCACTGACCCTGCCACGCTACAGAAAGTACACTCGGTGGGGTAGGCAGCACTAGGAATACCAACACTAAGAGGAGATTTCCCTCTGTGAACCTAAGCAATATAAGTCACATTTATACTAAGGCTGCAGGATGAACTTACATTTATTAGACATCAGAGAATTCATATAGGCGAACATCCTCCCTGCAACACCTACATGTCTGTGCAGTCCTGTAGCGTGGGCTCTCTGGTGTCTCGTAATGTGGTAAATCCAACTAAAGCACTCTTTATGGCTTGGATGTTCATAACATTTATGTGTATTCCCTGGTGTCTAGTACAGAGTTTTCATTGCATCCCTTCCCTTAATAAAAAAACTCCACAACACCCTTCTAATGTGATGCCTGCTTTGGCAAAACTTGCAGCAGTGCCAATAGTTGAGATGAAAATCAATCTGGAAGAGAACCAGCCAATGGACTTGATGAATTGTCAGTGATGGGGGAGGAGGAGCAGACAGACAGACCAACTTTAAGGCTTCCTTTTGTTAGGAAACTAAGCTAAAATCATAGGTTAACTTTCAATGATGCACGTTATTACTGAGGAAAGTGAGGCAGCTGATATTCTGCCTCTCAGGCACATGTGCTCTACACTTTATCATTTACTGAATGAATATTCAAATGCTTTGAAAGGAGAAGGAAAACAAACTCAAAGAAACCGGAGATTGCAGCTCGCAGTGTTTTCACAAGCCTGTTCAAAGACCAAGCCAGATTTACCAGCACCCAAGTCCCTGCGCAGCTGCATGGGCGACTGGCCGGGATCTCCCTCAGGCTCCGCACCTCCCCAGCTCACGGCAGTGCCTGGAGATGGTCTGAGGGACTTTTTTTTCCTCACTCCTGTAGCCGGAATGACAGCAGGGATGGTTAAACGAGGTGGAAAGACCCCCTTTCCCATGCAGCCCAGCCCACAGCACAGAGGGAAGAAACCCTTTGTGAGACTCCCTGCCTGAGGACGTGGATGGAGATGCTAGTGGGGGAGTCCTTCCCAGCACCAAAGGAGCCACGCAAATAGTATTCACCTGGCTATGGGGACTGAATACCCCAGCAGAGACATACTCATTTGTGAGTCAAAACCCAAAGAGTTCACATTCCCGCATTTACAGCCACTTTTGGAGCTCTGTCTACAAGTCGCTGGGACAGTCGTTCCCAGTGATGACTGTGAAGAGGTCTCAGTGAAGAGGTCCTTCATCTTCCTGTGGCACAGGGACTCACGGATAGTTCACACACACATATTTCCAAGGGAAAAAAGCATTTCAAAGCCTCAGAAGCTGCATTTCTGGAGCTGTGGATAACACACATGCGAAGAGCATGGTTTGCTTATGATAACCCAGGATGGCAACCCACTTGAGATGTAAAAATAATTTAATGAATAAGTATATTTAGATTTATAACCCCACGGCAGCTTTATTTATAGGGATGCCAATCACTTTTATACAGATATAAAATTGGCTGGCAGAATGCCTTAGACTATATCCAGAAACCCATCTGTAAGAAATCTAAACCGTGATCGCTCTGCATACGTTTAGCCAAACAATAACGCTAATGCCAGCCATCTTGACTTTAAATGTACAGATGGGCCGGGGAGGGGCTCGCCAAGCCTGCCACATGGCCAAAGATGGATGAATTTTGCTATCACCTACTATAAACTGGCTGGGGAAAGGACCAGATGAAGGAAAACCAGTCACTGTCTGGGCTGTGTGGATGCTAATACCAATGCAAGGCTGGCTGGAGAGCAAGCCAGCATCCAGCTGGCTACAGGTGAACCTCTTTCAAAACCTTTCATCACTGAAATGAGGAGCTATGAGCAGAGAAAAACAACTCAACGGAGCTCTGCAGCACCTTTAAAAGGCAAAGGGATTAAGCTAGGGCTCTTCCATACAGATTTTTAGATCCATTGCTCAAGACACAAAGCTGGGATAGAGGAAGATACAGGAGAAATTAATTGAAAATCATCGCTTGGCTCTCGATCTCAAAGCAGACGAGGATTTCTAGTGGGATGTCTCCTCTCCCACCACTGCCCAGGATATCACAGCTTATCTAAACCCGCAGATGTCAAGGGAAGAGGTTGCTGTTGATTTCCACAGGGCTGGCATTGCAGCATCCCAAACTACCTTGTGTTGTTGGGGTGGGTCTGGAGGCTTTCTGTTGCTGCCCCTCCAGCTCAAACAGGGACCACCTGGAGAACTGAAAAGTCGTGTCTAATTCACAAGAAATAAAGAAAAAACTTCTCTTCTTCCCAGTGGGGCTTCTGGAGTCTGGTTGTCTCAGAAATGGGGCAAAACAGGGATGGCTCCACATCAAATACAGACTATGGGTAAATGCATCTCATCCATAAAAGTTGCAGTATTTTGGCAAATGCCAAGGCGGAAACGGTTACTCTGGAATATTACTTTGAATAGCTCTGGGAACAAAACCAGCATTAATTTTCAACACTTATTCAGAAAACGATTTGAATAAACTGAGGGAGGCTTGCACACACATACTGACAGCATTATTTGGTAGATTTTTGCCTCTGCTCCTTAGATAATTTATGAGAAAACAACTCCCAGCAAACACAACTGCCTTCCAGTTCAATGCATGGATTCAACTGACCCTGCCTTGGGGACAAGGTAACCTCTCAAGATCCCTTCCAGCTGAATCCTAATACCATTTTACATCACAAACTGTTTACATGTTGGCATTTGCTCTGATTCATCTCTGGAAATAAATATGTCTAAAAGAGTAATTGATGGAAAGAAAAAACAGAAACCCAACAGCATTTCCCTCTCTCAAGGACAAAGCAAAGGAAAACAACCAGACGTCGAGCTATGACATCCTTGATCCAAATGTTTTCCAAAACAGTTCCAAATGTTTTCCAAAGCTTCCAGCTGAAGCTTTCACAGCTAGGCTGCGACTTCACCAAAGCCTCGGGCTATGGTTGCAGCCCATGCCATTATTTGAGTGCAGCATCACGGTGCATTGCAGCACGCGCTGAGGAGATGGTTGGTGATGACATTTCCAACAAGACACCTGCCAAAACACACCCAAGACTCTTGTGCAGAAAACACAACGTTTCAAAGAAAAACTGCCTCTGCTTTCTCAACGGAGCATCTTCCAACGTGACAGAGCTCAATTGCTACATGGGCTTTCAGGAAGGGAGAGTCAGTGAAGGTGCGTGGCCAGATGTCCTCACCTTCATGGTAGGCTTTTGAGTTTATTCCAAGCACCTTAGGAAATCACTCTTCTGCCTCTAATACTTTGGAATTATGGAAAATAAAAGTCAATAATAAAATAATAAAATAATTCAATTTAAAAAAAAACTATTTTAAAAAAGCACTTATGGAAAGTAAAGAGAGAAAAACATACACTTAAGCAAGAAGTGCTGAAGTTCTGTCCAAACACCAAGAAACGTGGACATTTATGGTTATTACACAGACAGAACTGAGACGGTTGTGGGAGATGCTGGTCTGAGCAGCTGATCCCAACAGCAGCAGCCAAAGGGCAAGCAGCGAGGTCTCAGCAGTGCTCAGCTGCAAGAACCGACCGCTCTGGGGACCAGGGGACTGGCACACAGCAGGTCCCTGTCCTCAGACTTCTCACTCCACTGCTGATACAACAGCTTCCACCCATGCCAGTGGCCTCATCAGAAACAGTAAAGCAGAGTCTCGGAGGTCCTTCAAAGTCCAAAGCTGATCTCTACCTCTTTCAACTTGCTTCTGGACACAATCAAAACCCAAAGCAGGCTCTTTTCCGAAGGAGCCTTTCTATCAACTGTATGTGGGCTTTTGATTAGACCTTTTGTAGAGTTGAAAAGAAAGCCTTGCTTGAGGATGATAAAGTCTAGACACTACAATATATTTTCCAGCTGATCCAGCAAACCTAAAAAACCCTCCCTTGATCTCGGACTGCCACGATCAAAGCCATTATCCCATTCGGAGCCCTTCTGAAACTTTAGCTTCCAAATGTGCAAGTTATTTTTAAAATCTAAACCAGGCCAAGCCTCTTGTTTGGAGTTTTACGAGGAAAACTGGGTGTGCTCCATCCAAACCCTCTCCCCTGCCACATTTGGAAGTGGCTGGTGGGCACGTGGTGGAGGGTGAGAGCAGGGAAGTGGCCCCAGTCCTGGGGGCACCTCAGTGGCACATGGTGGCCATGGTCTGCTTGCATGGGGGGATGCAGCCCATCCCCTGAGGGTGGCTATAGTGTCGGGAAATATTCCCCATCCTTAACTGAGATGAAGTTTTTTGGAGAATAAACATCCTTTGCATCCCATCCTTAGGATCCGTGCCTGCCTTTGGCACCCTCCGTCACAGGGTTGCGTTGTTACGGGGCTCAAGAAGAGGAAACAGCTTGAAATACCTTCATTTTCTATGGGCATTAAATAAAACTAAATGGTACAAGTTTCCTTTACCAGGTAACAGGACGCCCAAGCACACAAAGAACAGCTAGTTCTGCGCCAAGGAACAACCGGGGAAATGTATTCCAGGAAAAAAAAATCATCTTCCGTTTCCTGGAGGATTATTCCAGGTGGCTGAAAGACGAAATGTACAGCCCTGCAAAAGCATAGGCACGCCAAAGGGGCATGAGCTTTGTCTCATGTGGGATGCTCAAAGAGAGGCAACAAAAGACCAGTCAGCCCATCCCAGACCAGCCAGCACCACGTAGTGAGCACCAAACCCTCTGGTGTGCAGTGGCCACCAAGGCAGAGGGAATCTGTGGTGAGTCCTGATGGCCAAGGCTCGCAGCAGCCAGGCTGGGAGAAGTCAAAGGATGGGCAATCCAGAGTCAGGAGGAGCTTGGGGACAACTGGAAGGGCTTTTTGAAAGCACATGGCCACCAAGCTACAGCTCCCACGTCCCAAGGTGGACTTCTAACAGGGGGACATTCTTCAAAGAGAAATGGGGACAGGAAGCAACTCCTGCCACAGAAAGAAGAGAGCAACACGGAGCATTCACATGCTCCAAAGCTATTTAAAAGCCAAATTTAGCTCCCTAGTGAATGCTTCATTTAACTGAGCAGCTTCTAAAGCACCAGGCAAACAAGCCACGTAGTCTCCTTTTCCTCCCAGCATTCGCCTCCATGGAGCTTCCCCTTTCTACTTTCACCCTCCTTAACTCCCAGCAGCTCTGCTCCTCCTCCCCACCTCTCCCTCTTCCAAACCAGTAGATCTGTGAAAAGCTGAGCAAAGCAGGCAGGCACGTGCCAGGAGGATGGGGATCATCCTTCCAGCATCCCTCACTGAGGCTGGAGGGGCCGTACTGGGCAGGAACAATAGCCATGCTGCACATCATACATCCCCAGAGCTTTAGGAGATGTTGTCTGAACCTCCACCAGCTTTCCAGCTGGGTAAGCGTGGAGGAAAAAATCAGGTCGACAGTCTTTCTCAAGAATATTTCCATCAAATTGGACTCTTCCCACCCTGACGCACACCAGAGCGGAAAGTGCAAGAGCCACCGGCAATCCAGCGCCGGCTGCGACAGCCACCACAGCCGTCCCAGAGGGGACAGAGGATTTGCAGGCATATCCCCAAAATGTTGCTTGGGAGCTGGGTGATGTGGACAGGACATGGGAAACCTACTCAGCTTCAGGTCTGCTATGGCACAGAGCCCAACGCAGTAGTACATCTTTACTCTCCCCAACAAATGCAGAAAGGAGATGGACTTCAACCTCAGCCTCCATACAAGTAAGTTTTCCTGGGTCTACTGAAGCCACCAAAGCCCAGTAGATCCTGATGGTCCCACCTTGACCTTGCCCCGGACCCTTCTCTCTAACAAGCTTCTCTCAGGGAAGGGAAAAGCCCAGAGAGCAAAGTCCTGCTGCGCGTCTGTAATCCCTGACAAGGGCTAACATGAAGTTACCGAACTTGAAAATTTCTGGTCCCCATCACATGGGAGAGCAGAAGAGCTGATGGCAATGGTGGCTTCTGGATTTAAAAGGATCTAAATTCATCACAGAAGCAGCATGCATGCCGAACCCTCGCCCCCAGAGTTTGCATGCCTGACATGATAAATGAGGTGGCGAGGGCAGACGATGAGGCAGCATCCTGGCACCCAACCCCTACCACCCCAGCTTAGAAAGAAAGGGAAACCAAGGGAAAAAAAAAAAGCAAATTGTCCAGCCTCTCACTGCCATCAGCACAGCAGGCACCCTCAGCTGCTCTCGGTGGTAAATATTGAAGGGAAAATATCATGTGATTCATTTAGGCGCTGAGCATGAACCAGGGGTGGGTTCAGCACTACATCTGTCTCATTTAGAGGCTTTCCAGCCATCTTGTCCTCTTCTGCAGTGCTTTTCTGTGTCTTTCTCATCTCCTGCGTTAAAGAGATGGGAAATGTGTGTTTCACCAGTCCCTTTCCCAAACCAAACGTACTAATACAGGCAGAAAAACACCCAATTTCCAATCCTGGCAATCTTATAGTTGCAACTGATTTGCAGGCAGAGCTATGATTTTATAAAGGATACCACCAGGTTAAGGAGTCAAAGGCATACTGCACCAGCAAAAGCCCTTTATTTCTGTAAAGCCTTTTTTTTTCCCCTCCTGAAATGACAGGGAGTAACGTGGCTCTTGCCAGTTTAGCGGGGTATACATGAAGGCTTGGCCGAAAGCAACCTCATTAAACCGGCTTGGTTGTTAAGCGCCAATCTAAACATGCAGTCCTCTGATCACCGCATGACGGGCTGGGAACCAAAGGCAGTTCGCAATTAAACCCGTGACAATCAGGAAAAATCCTTACAACCCCTCCCCTCCCCTTGCAAGCAGAATTCACAAACGCTATCCCCACCCTCCCTTCTTTTTTTTTCTTTTTTTTTTATTTACTTACATAAGCAGCATGACAGATAACTTGGAGGAAATCAGACGCTTAAGGATTAAGCGACACTTAGGCAGCACACTGGAAGATAAATACGCCCTTTGGAAACCCTGCAACAAAAACAGAAGGTATAAACAGACAGTAACTAATTATTCTGATTAAATCTTGGAAGACCTGAAATACCCGACTGCAGCAGAACAAAGCCGGTGTGCGCCGGGGCTGCTCACAAAAATAAGTCACACCCTTTTTAAAAAGAATTCACCCAAATAAACCTAAGTGCTTCTGCGTTGTTTTTGTTTGCGTGCGTGTTTCTTAAAGTCTAAGGCTGATAGGAAACCTCAGCCATACCCCTCAGGGATCCCGTCGCCTTCAGCTAAAATTAGATTTCAAGGAAAGCGGGCAAAGGTGGGCGTCTCCAACCTGCGCTGGCATGGCAAGGCTCCCACCGCACGCTTGAGGAGCGGCACGTCGGGGTTTTTCCTCCCCTCCCATCGAAACCAAAAGGAGAGGAGTTTTTGGGATTAAAAGAAATTAAGGAAAAGAAATAAATAAGGCGTGCTCCGAGGGAGAAGGGAGGGGACAGCAGGTCTACCCCGCTGCTGGGCTCAGAGGGACCCAAGCGGGGACCTGGATGCAGGAAGGTGAGGATGCAGCCGAGCCATGGGGACAGGACGGGATGCTCGACCCAGCAGTGAGAGGAACCAGCAAAGCCCACCACAGCAGCTCACCCACCATCACGGGTGCAGAGCAAGGCACCTGCTTTATCGTGATCCATGACACCAGCGCTGGGAGGCTCCGTTACAGCAGACGGAGCACAGACCAAGACAAGGGGATGTGCTCAGTAGACATTCCTCTGCTCTCCTTGCCTTGGAGGAAAACCATCGTTTTCCTCCTCCCCTTCTCTCTGCCCTCCCCCACCACATTAAATGCCAGCAGAGCTCAGGGGAATATTTAATCTCAAACCTCAGTAATCAATCAGTTCACCCTCACGCATGAGAAAGAGTCACAGCAGTAAGCACCAAATCCCATTTATACCCAGCAATGCAACGTTTTAATTACGTAAATAAAATTTCCCTTTTAACATAAATCCTGAACAGATCCAGGCAGCCCCCAGGTGGTGGGTGGGGAAGGACATGGTGCCAGGGAAGAACATGGGGACGTTATATGGCTGCTCCAGTTTGCCATTGGCATGATGATGCTTCGACCTCACGTTCGCCGTCCCAAAGGATGGGCAGCAGCGTGGTGATTAACAAGCCCACATCCAGCCCTGCCACCAGAAGCTGCATCATTTTTATCCCAACATGCCAGCAAGGCTGCATGAAAACAGGGACAGAAAATGCAAAACGGACGCACACGGAAAGGCTTGGGACCGCCTGTGATACCAGTAACAGCAACGGGGCTTCTCCACCCGTGCCGCGAGACTTACTCCAAAGCCCGTTCACATCAGAGGGAGCCTTTATAGCTGGGTTTGAGCAAGTTTGGGATCGCTCCCTGCCCACACTTGTTATTTCCAAGTGCAAGCGCAGCTGGACCAGCAGGACCATCACGCGGCTGCCAGTGCAACAGGTTGGCAGCTACGAGCAAGATCCCTCCTTCGTCCAGCCAGACCAGTCCCGAGTGGCATAGCTCACAAACAGCTATGTTAAAATATATACTTTTTTCTTTTTTTTTAAATATAAACACATGCACAGACTTTTCTAATATCTACGAACAAAAGAGGGGACACCCTGCTGAAACCCCGTGTGCAGCTCAGCTGTTCTCTGCAGTGATGAAGGAAATGAGAAGCAGAGACCAGGCACACACCCGCTTGCCGTGGCGTGGTTTGGCTCTGGGAACGTTTCTGGATTCCCCAGCATGAGCTCTGACCTCCAAGAGCTGGAAAACTGTCTCAGAGCCACTCTGGAAGAGAAGTGGAGGGGTCCCTGGGTGCTCAGCTGGGCAGGCAGAGCAGGATGGAGAGCCAGGCTCCAGCTGCTCACGGGGATGGCTGATCCCCGTCCATGCCCCATCCGCTCAGAGGTCCCCAGAACACCCGGTGTGCCCCAAGAACAAGTCAGAAACCACCTCCCACATATGACAACAGCCTCGCACCCTTCAGCACAAACAAAACACCCCGAATGCATGGCATGTAGCACAAAGCAAGGTCCCCTGCCAGAGGATGAACCCACCCACGACCACCACTCCAGCCCCAGGAGACCACATTAAGGTGCAAGGGAAACAAACTGGGGACTGGGGATCTCGGGGTTATCTTTGACTTCTCTGTGTAGCAGGGATGGGTTTTTGAATCCTCTTTTTTCAGGCAGATCCTGTGGCAGGCTTCTTCAACACGTGTGCATTGCTTTCAGAAGATGTGTGCTCCTTGCCTTACAAAAGCACTTTTTGGAAGGGGAGGTGGCATGGTACAACAGGAATTTTTCAATTCCTCTACACAGGAAACATCATGCAGAGATCTGCAAGGGAAACCTACCTGTAACTGAGATTTCCGCACCGTGGTTTCCTTCCAAAAGCCAACGGTCCCTCCCCTCCTTTATTTTTTGGCTTCAGTTTCCCCAAGACTTGTAACATCAGGAATTGCTTGGCACAAGGGACAAATTCCACAAGCTTCACATGCATACCTAGAGAAACTATTGCACTTACACCCTTCCTAACTTTAGCCCACGTTAGGAGATGCACAATCAAGAGGGATGGGGCACCATCAGCTGCCCGCGGTGTTCCCAGAGGATCCAGCTGTATCCTCATCCTCCCCCAAAGCACAGAACTTTGCAGTGTGATTCAGGACAGAGATACTTGGTGCGGTATCTAGAGCAAATTAAACCTCCCAGGCACAACAGCAAGCATGGATTTATTGATTCATGAAAAACGTCCTTATAAATTACTTCATTCAGATCAACAAGACAAGACAAAACAAGGGCTATCCTTGGCAGTGAGAGGCTGCAGCACTATCATTTCAGTCCCATGCTCCAGAAGAAGCCACTCTTTTGGAGCAGACACTTCTAATAGGGCTTCACAGGGCTGGCAGAGGATGATAGAGGCCAGGGTGGATCTGTGCCACGACTCACCTGGTCCCCATCTCTGTGCCTCATGGCAGGCAGACCTGATGGATGATTTTTGCAAGCAAGTAGGTAAAAATGCTGCTTGACGTCTGCTTCGTATACGCAGAAGCTCCATCCACACTTGCTTGTTAGCCCGTGCAGGGCTGCGGCCACCAGGCAGGGTGGGATGCAGGGTCTGGATGCAGAGGCTGCTGCTGCCAATAGCATCCCATGCGCCACTCTTCCGAATGGGGCTGCCTGCCATGGGACAGGGAGGTGGGCACCGGCTGAGATATGGCACAGGTCGACATTGACCTCTTCTGCATCGTCCTCCTCCAGCCCCATGAAGCCCCATCAGAAGTGCCTGCTCTGAAAGAGTGACTTCTTCTGGAGTATGGGACTCCGAAGCATTGCAGCCTGTTCATCTTAGCCACTTCTCCTGACATGGAGGGCTGAATGCACTTTTGTCAAGCTCAGGCTCCCTCCTGGAGCTGCCAGAGGCCTGGACCCAGGATGTCCAGATGAGGCTGAGGTCATTTTCTGTGAGTGTTTGCGCTTAAATGCAGCTCAGAAATAAATACACAGATGTACCTGTGCCTTGCTCGGATACCACGCATCCAACTTTGGCTTCCAGACGCGGGCAGTTTGCTAGACTAAAGAGCTGCTGGATGCCCACCATGCCCCCCTGACAAAGTGATATAACGCTTACATTTTTAAGCTTCTTGACGAAAAGGCAAGAGGAGCGCTCATGTTCCCCCAGCACAAAGCATTTCCCCAGCTTTTATGCACATGCAGCACTTCCCAGCACTCTTATCAGTCAAACCAGCCCCGCCGACACCGAGGGCAGGGCCAGGTGCTGCCCTTCCACCACCCACGGGCTCAGCACCAGCCCCGCTCCCAAATCACCTTTGGTGGGAACGGTCGCAGCTGATCACGGCTCAAACCGCTTTCCACGGCTTCAAAGCACCTCCTGGGATCACTTTCCAGCATCCCCACCATCAGATCATCTTCTAGTTTTTAAAATTGGCACCAATTTGAGACCTACTTCAAAAAAAGGTCAGTGAAGGTGCTGAGTCACGTTGGATGCCTCCAGGATGGGACCTGTGGAGGTCTTCTAGGAACGCCTCCGCCTTATGCAAACTCCCCCGCTGGTAACACTAAAACTACAATTATCTCTGCTGATTAATAAAGGGTACCGTATCTCTGGCAGCAATCTGAGGCAGGGACTCCCAGCAGCGATGAGTTCAAGTTATCAGGGCGCACAGGCACACACAGCTGTGTTTGCAGTCCCCATCGCTCACAGTCACCCACGCCCTGCCACGCTGCCTCACCCATTCCCCAAAAACACACCCCATCCCCGTGGCACCGATGAATATTTTGATAAACGAACGTGTCTCGTCACATCTATTCCATTAACTTGTCATCAAGGGGTTGCCATTCCCAGGTGCACTGGCTTTGCAGACTAGAACGCTAACGGGATTCGCGTCGCTGGTGTGACACCATCACTCACCTCCTCCCAGTCCCAAGGCACGGCTCCCAGCTCCGCAGCATCCTTCTGGCTCGGAGACTGGGAACCACCACCCTGGATGGACCACCTGCCCCTACCCTGCTATTTCGGGGTGGTGGGGAGAAAACAGCTCCTTTACATGGTAAGAAATAAAAAAAAAAAGATCAAGGGATTTGTATCACTGCAGCAGCCCGGGGCGCCTGCAGTCATCCCCTTGGCTGATGGGCTGTGCACAGTACCGGGGAGCATCCAACACAAATGCGGGTCACCAAAACGGAGGGCACCAGCCGCCGGTCACAGCTCTCAGGGACATAATAGATAACACCACCCAGCCCAGAGCTGGGAAGGCTGCAAGCCCTGTCTGCCCTTCCCAGCCCGGGCGAGAGGCAGCGCGAGCTGGCACGTGTGCTTTGTGCAGGTCCTTATTCTCCTGGCTGCCGGGTCCAAGGGATTTCTGGTTGTGTCGTCTCAGAAATCACCCTCATTGTGAATACCTTTGAGGCCAGCAGCACTTGGGGATTATCGCTGTCTGCTGCAGTCCTAAAACGAGCTCTGCGCTCTTGCCGTGGCACGGCTCGTGCCCAGATGAGGCGGGCGAGCCCATAAGCATCCCCGAGCATCACGTGCTTCCCTTCGGCTGCTGCCCGTGCACGCCCGAAGCGATACAGAACAGGCACGCATATGTCTTTTAAGTCAATGCAACGCAGGGATACGCGGCCAGTAAATACCCGCTTCTTCGCTCACTGGAAATCATTTAAAATAGCAAAGAGGAAAGGCAGAGCGTGGAGCTAGAGCCAACACCAGCAAAAGCTGCAGGGATGAAGGGGCAGAGGATGTGCCAGTACCTGCTGTGGCTTTCACCCTTGCCAGGGGACCTTCTTCCCACCCTACAAGGGCTGCTCTGCTCCTGAGACACCAGGAAAGCACAAACCTCCCTGCCCTTGGAAAGCTGATCTCTGCTTGTCTCACCTAACAAACTCGGGCATTGTCACAAAAGCCAAGGAGTTGATCTTTCAAGGGTAAAGCTGATTCCCCCCGCCTTTTATCTAAAATTTCCCTCCCCTCTCCATCTGTAAGCCAAAGCAGGGATAAAGCAGGTCAGTGGCTCATTCTTTTAGGTACCGTGATGATATATATATATATATTTTTTTTTTTTTAAATTAAAGGGAAATGCATTCACTTAAAAACTTCAGTCAGCTTAATTATCCCTTTCCAGGAGGGCTTTTTTTTTTGCTTTTTTTTTTTTTGGTTTGTGTTTGTTTGGGTTTTTTAAATAACAGAAGCAATCAATCATCCCAGAGAGGGCAAACACCCATTTCCCCCGGAAGCCCCCACCTCCAGCAGCGGCTGCAGCCATCCGGGCACGCTGGGGCGGAGGAGCAGGAGACTGCGGTGGGCCAGCACTGCATGGCACACCACGCTGCCAACACGCAGGCGGGTAAGAGGGTTAAATCCAGCTGCTCAAGGATTAGCTGGTCACATATTGCAGATAAGCAAATGGTGAATAGCAGTTTGCCAGTCTACAGCAAATACTGGCGCAAGTCACTTGCGCGACTGTCACTGGGTATTTAACTCAGAAGTTGCTGATATTGGCAACCCTGAAGCCACATTGCATTAAAGCCCTCCTCATGAACTGCTTTCTTGGCTATTTGGAAGCCTGCAATAAAGAAGGTTGAAAAGATAAAGCAATTCGTGGCTTTGAGGCTGGCACCCTGGAGAAGATGCAGCAGTGCTTTTTTTTTCCCTGTTGTTGTGACTTTTTGGCCTTTTGAGGACTCTCACGGGGCCAAACACAGAAGAATCTGAGATGCTGTCACACAAAATGAACCTTGGGAGATAAAGCCACCAGAGACCCACCCAGCAGCTCTGGCAGAGCACCAACACAGACCAGGGTGCAAACCAGGCAGCTCCCAACACGCACACAACCGCAACCTGGTGACCTTAATCCCAGGCACATAAATTCCCAAGTGGCACCTTTGGACTAATACATTAGATTTCCTCACTGGCATTTAATTTCATTTTTGTCTTCTAAGACTAAAACTTCTTTCAATTCCTGCTCAAGCTGCCTCTGGGAATTCTGCAAAGATGGAGAGGGCCCATTTCTCTGTCCTGAGGCCACCAGCCATGCCCAGGTAGCTGCAGCATGGCAACTAAACTTTAAAACCTATCAGACGATGGAAAGCTTATGGCTACGTTGCAGGACCTCATACTCCCAAAATCTGAAGTGCCTGAAAACCCAGAGCTAGAGATCTCCACGTGGCTTCCTATCGAGCATCCTGCACCTTGGCCGTGGTCCAGATACAGGTTAGCAGGAGAGCACAACATGGGTCTTGGCCATGGGATACCCCATCCTGCTCTCCTCCTGGCTCCCTTCGGAGGCAGTCAGCTGCACCCCACGTTAACGCGTTTTGCATAATCAAAATGGGAGTTAGCCTCCGTAACCACAACTCAAAGGGTATATTTAACTCAACTAGAAGACAAAGGAGATCGGGTCCACCGCAGATTAAATTAGCTGAGCCTGCTTATGCCAGGAGCTCCAGTCTGCCATCGACCACACCTCCCAGGGATTTATTTCTCCTAGCTCCAGAATTTAGTGGATCCCTGAGGAGGAACAGACCTGTTCCATCAAAAGCTCTGAAAAGGAACATACACAGCAAAGAGGTGGCAGAGTGGGTCCAACAGGTTCCCAAAGCCTTGGGCAGGACATGGTCTCGCAAGGGTTTGTATCGTCCATCCAGACCCCGGAGCCACGGCGTGGGATGAGGTACGGTAACCTGCATGGTGCTGCACCTCCTTCAGCCCAAAGGGAGAAAAAGGAGGATGAAGGACAATTGGGGACCCCCTCAAACCACCCCAGAGGCCAGCTCCAATGTGTCCCCTGCACCCCAGCACAGTATGGGAAGAGGGTGAGGACGTTTCCCTTCTGGTCTTCAGGACCTTTGCTTCAGATCTGCCTCCCAGGAAAACACTCGTTTCTCCTGCCTAATTTCCTCTGATAAGATTTCATTCCCCGTCTCCTTTGCTGTGGTCTCACGCAACTCAAAGACGCAGCCAAAGACGTGGTTATTTTTACATCTTCCTCCCAGGAGACGGTATCTCCATGGGGCACGGCTGCCACGCCACATCAGATCACTGCACCGCACTGGCTCAGCCCCATGACAGCAGGATGAAGTCTGCGGGAGACCCCGACGCTGGCTATTTTTCCATCTCACTGGTGTTAAAATTGCTCAGCTTTTCAGGCAAGGGCATCCCAAAATGCAAACCAGTCCCAGCCCTAAAGGTAGCAAGGTGCCGTCCCACCCCCTCTCTCCATAGCACCGAAGCACCAAACCCATCTTCCAGTCATCCCAGCTGTCCAGTCATGACAGCCTCTGAGGCACTTGCCTCACCTGGATTCAGGCCTTTGTGGATCCAGGACTTCCAAGTTGACTCAAACTTCCCACCCACAGAGAGGGACTGGGTTTGGCCATGCCAAGATGTCGAGGTTGACAAGATGACCATCCTCCTTGACATGGCACATGGGCTTCAGCACAACATAGGATTTCTTTAACTTGCATCTCTTACTGGGTACTTTCACACTGGGAGAAGGAAAAAAGAGCACTTTGACAAGTAATCTAAGAGCTTTTGGACTTTAAAGAACAGGGCGATGGAGAGTAAAGCATAGGGCAGGGATGGAGAGGCTGGTTTATACACCCATGGGAGACAACCAAGTGGTGCAGGAGGATGGTCTCCTGCACGCTATGGTGAATCCGTACGGTGCAGCTACGCCCTTGCACGAGCACAACATCGTGATCCTACTGCCAACCTCCCCTAACCTACGGCCAGCAGAGCCCACATTCCTGGCACGGAGTCGGGGTGGCAGCGGTGGGTGGCAGCCAGGAGGGCTGGGATGGGGAAAACAGGATCTTTTCAAACAGAAGGAGCACAATTCATCCAGAGTTTTCTTTCCCTCCTTCCCTTGAGATCACTCTCCCCAGCATTTGGGCATGGCACAGAAGCCCAGTGTTTAGGGAAGAAGATATTAGGCTGTGCACTGCTTGTCTATGATTACTTTACAAATAAAGGTGACCATAAAGAATGTTTACACCCTAAAAAAAAAATAAAAAATCCCAGCACCCTTCCCCCATCTATGTCTCCCACAGCAGAGCATAAATCCAGCTGCTCTGCAATCTTATCTTGATACAGAAGCAGTCTGGGACAGAGATATAAGGGTTCCCTGAAGGCACAGTTTATTAAAAGCATCTTTATTTAGTCGGTTCCCTTCAAAAACGCCACACAGAAGTGCCGTTCCCACACCGGTTTTCATCACAGCGGCAGCAAACATCACCCAGGAAGGGTCCCCCAGGCTGACCGTGCAGTGTGCCCCCCCGGAAAGCTGCAGGGTTTTCCCAGGCTAAAAAGCAACCCAAGACCAGGGGGACAGACCCAGGCCAAGGCGCTTTGGGGGACCCACAGCCGAGAGTCACGAGGAGCTCCCAAACGCGCTCTGGTCTCACCCCAGGGATGGTACAGGGATGGGGACCGGCACATTAATCAAGTCCAGGGGACTTTCCCTATTTATCCAGCAGCTCTGCCTCCGACCCCACGCCGGCTATTGCAGGGGATTGCACGCTAGCAGACAAATACACCTAATCCCAGGTTTCAAGAAACGGAGCTACAAAACAACTGCACAAAGAGGCAGCGGTTCGCACGCATCCCGGGGAACCTCCCCGCAGCCAACGCCTCTCTTTCTTATCCAACACGCGATCTTTACACGTTCAGCTATTTTCATCCCACCCCGCTATTAATGGATGCAAAAGGCAGTTGGGTAAGGCGTTCGACAAAAATCTCATTTAGAGATCAAGACAAGCTTAATTGGTTTCTAGCCAGACCTGCACAAAGATGGGTTACTCCACAAATACAGTTGCTAATCTGCCCATTATACTCCCTAAGCTCCCACCGACAAAGAAAAAGAAAATAAAGAAAAGATGCACAAAGGAATGCAGTATTTTGAGCACTTCCTTCCAGCGAGTAACACATCAGAAGTGATGAATTTGCTTTGAAGGAAAAGGATAACCAAGTGGTAAACAAAATAACAACAAAAAGACCTAACATAGATCAGATCTGCATTTTCCACAGGCAATCTCCATACATTTTGGGTTCTTGAAGAGCATTTCTAGCAGCTATCGTTTCTGCAGGCAGGCAGAAGCAGAGGAAAAGCTTATGCGGCTGAGGAGACATCATGTCACAAGTGACGGAGCAGAAAGGATGGAGAACCTTGTGATTAAAAAGCACAGGACTGAAACCCTGGAGAGCTGAATTCACTTCCTAACTTAGCTGTAAAAAAAAAATTATAAATCGCGAGTTTCCTGTGTGATCACATCCTAGATGATTTATTCAAAAACCTGGTGTTGAAAAGCGAGGGAGGGGGAGGAAGCAAGAGGAGGAAGGGGAAGGCTGGGTCCTGTGGGCTTTTAATAGGCTTGGGATGAAACCAGCACTGGCAAGATGTTAACATCCGTGTTGGGCACCGCATGACCTGGAGCTGGGAACGCAATCGAGCATCGCACAAGTGCAGGTAAGAGACCACCCGGCTCCTCTGCCCAGAAGCGTGGCACAGGCTCACCAACATCACATCACCAACAACAGCGTCCTGCAAGCTTTCGTAACACGGAGCTCCCGACAGAAACAAAACCACTTGCAAAATGGAAAGGTTAGTGATAATTTCCCTTCTTGGAGCTACGCAAGAATTTAGAAACAAGAATATAAAACTGTCCTCCAAACGCAGCATATTATAAATTAGACAGCAATGCAATTACAGCGCTGCGACAGCGGCGTAGGTAGAGAGGCGATGAAAGGGCTGTTTGGTTACAACCTTCTGCCCTTGTGCAACAGCCCGGGACTCCCAGCTCCAGTGTAGGAGGTCTGTTTATTTTCCCGAATCCCAGCCAATTCTGCTTGGCGGGAAGCATCACACCCAAGGGAGAGCGGAGCTGCGGATCCTCCGGTGGGACAGAGCCAAAAGCAAGGCCAGTACCAGAAAGGATGGCGATTGTGTGTTTTGGACTGTTACAGCAAGATCCCTCAAGCTCCAGAGCATCTTTGCAAGAGCCTTTTGCAGCAGGTGGGTTCGCTGTAGGGCAGAGTGCCAGAGAGGTGTTTTTCCAAGACCTTCCTCAACCACAACGAGTGCTCTCAAATCCAAGGCTTGGCACGAGCAAAGGGCAGCCCAGTCCTTGGCCTTGGACAAGGGCTGCCAGGCATAGAGATATGGGGCTTGTGCTGTCCCAAAAAGCTGCCGTGGGAACCTCAGAGTGAACAGATTCAAACTTTTACTTTCAGCAGTGACAGAAGCTGTAATTAGCCACATCGAGTACAGCCTAGGGGCTGGGTACGGACATCCCTGTGACGTTATCTGACAAGGCAGCTGTTGGATATGTTTTGCTTGGCTTACTTCCCCCTCTGGAAAAACGAGCACCCACTTTTCACAGGTCTTTCTCCCCATTCCCTGTGTTGCCCAGAGTCGATTTCCCAGAGCAAGAATGTGCATCTTAGGGCCCATTGCCGAGGCTGGAGCTCAACCCTTGGCATCCCCAGGGATGGGTCCCTCCTTAATTGCTCCAACGCCCCATGGCATACCGGGGATGCCAGACCTCAAAGACACAGTCTCGCCCCTGACTCCCACCAGAATCTATGAAATTTCTATGAAATCTATGAAAATGAAAGACGTAGTCCAAAACACGAGGCAAATGGAAAAAAATGTGGACATGAGGCAACCAAGCTACAGCTGTGAGACACATCACCACTGTCTCACGCATCTCTCACCTAGTTCAGCCTCATCCCTGGTGCAAAGCCAACAGAGCTTCCTCTGATGCAACTACAAGCGATCCTTTGGAAATCCATCTGCTGAGTGTTTTGAGGTTAAAGTCTGTCTTTACTCTCTTCTTCTCACGCTGAAAGCTACAGGATGGCTTAAAAAGCCAGGGAGATCACGTATTTTATGGATGTAAGGGAAGTCCTGGCATGCCAATTGAGGGAATGGTACAATTTCATGACTACACAACCCAAATCACAGCCCATCACTGCAGTTCAAACACAACTACGATCGCCGCTGCATCACTTAAGAAATGGCAAATCTGTTGAACTCTGTGAGTGAAAGAGCAGCATTTAATACAAAAGTAAATGTGATAAAACTATGAGCATAAAGACTCACTTCCAGCTCCATACCCAAAAGCAAACTGACTGTAGGGATTACAATATTTAGCATGCTCCAAAAATTTTCCTCGACATCTTTTTGCTCCATGTGATGGGTAGAGATTTCTCATGGCTCCAGAGCCCCCAGCAATTTTGCATGCGATTTGCCAGGTGGCACTCTCCACAGAAGATAAAAGGAGCTGGAGTTTAAAATGGATCCAAGTTGTCCCCAAAAAACCTCCAGCCTCTTTGCAAGATGCCTCCAAAAGGATGGGGCGAGGAGGCGGCATGTGGGCTGAGGTCTCAAAACCAACCTCTTGTACCCACAGAGCTTTGGTAAGCAAATGGCTTACGTAAAATATCTGTCAGGATACCCATTTGAAGCACCGGCTCTTGTAAACAAGGTTGCTCCGGAGGCACCGGGGATTAGCACAGTTCAAACAGTCCTTGGCGTGACTTACCGGAGCGCCCAGGGACAGATTTGCAAATTCAGCTTTTCTACTGCCTGACGCTCGCCCAGCACTGCCGAGCAACACCCAGGTTCCTGACAGCCTTAACGCTGCTGACTCCTGCACACGGAGGCTGAAAAACAGGGATGGGAGAAGCCCCATGCTTGACCACAGGACCTGACAGCAGAATAAAACCCAAGGCAGCGTCGCTGCTCTTCTCCCTTGCAGCTGGAGGAGCTCCAACACCAGGGTGTCCATGAGCAAGCTGGGCGAGTGTCCCTCGGCAGAGGCACGGCAGCTGAACGTTATGCATGGGATATGCAAGGAGAACAGTGCCAAGCAAAACAGGGCAGCTGAAAATCACCATGCATCCAAAAGACTTAACCTGATATTAAGGCAGAGAGCAGCCTCTCTTCCCTGAACTGGGCACAGAGCCGCAGCCAAGACACTCCTAGCGCCTTGGGGGCAGTGGGGAGAAAACCTCAGCAAATGAGCATCCTTTGCATGTGATTTCTGTGAAAGCTGGGCGCAGTGAGGGTATCCACCTTCCCAGCTGCATCTCCCCCGTCCTCAGCTCTGGGAGAAAGTGCCGCGGTTTCCAGGAGCGGCAGTGTGAAGGAATGGGAGTGCGAAGGGTATCTGGCAGCCATGGGAGACAAAGCTTTACACAGATTTACAGTCACTGATACCCAGGCAAGCATCCTTGAAGGAAACAGCTGCACCAGACCTCAGCTACCGCAGGCTCTCCAGAATGGCATGCGAGAGTTCACAGCTCCTCTAAGCACTGTTCACTTAGAAGATGCTGAGGCCAAGCAAGGAACAGCCACTCAGAAAAAAAAACACCAAAACAAAATAAAAAAAAATTTCACGACTAGGTGAAAGTCAGACGGACACGTGGCTCCAGAAAGCCGCCTTGGAAAGGTCTATACAAAAGAAACACTCAGGAGCAGCAGCGGGGCAGACCTACCACAGCCTAAGCTGAATGTCATGCAACACATCTGAGCCAGAAAACATCCCGGCTGCGCTGCCTCCACGGCCGTGCCATAGCAAGCAATTCATCTTGCTTGTTTGGAGCGGGGGAAATGGTCTCTGGACTGTTCCTCCACCCTTCTCCCCGCTGGAGCTGGGAGCAAGATCTGCTGCTAGCAGTGGTTTCCCGTAACAGGCACGGAGCTGCTAGGACATCACCTGAGCAGCATAAAACACCGTGGGTCTTCCCACCACCCTGACCCACTGCGCTCTCCCTCTTACACCCCAGAACTGAGCAACTGCAAGTCCTACCCCAGAACAATGCACCTCTGCGTCCCTCATTCTCACACTCCAGTTTGCTGTGATTTTTAGGACAAGTACCATCCTCTCCTCCTGGCCCAAGCCGTGCAAAGCTGGTTCCTGGATGCAGAGCACAGCCCCAGCTCCCCTGCCCTGCAGCCTGGGGGCACAGACCATTTTGTTCCTGTCCAAAAACAGTGTGTGCACTTTCCTACTCGTTGATAGTCAACCCTCAAATGCTCAGCCCTGAAATCTCTGAGGATCCCTCACTTGCTAGTAGGACCTCCATTGAGAAGGCAAGCTGATCCTCACTCCTGCGAAGCATCTAAGGAACCAACGTCCTGCCAAGCCTTCCCCAAAAGCTGCCAAGTTCCGCAGCTAAGTTTTGCATATTGGTACAGAGCCCAGGCGCTGGTGTTTCATGCAAACCCCCAAGTCAGCCTCTGACTGGCACAATTTCAAATTGCCTTCCTCCTGCCATAGTGCCCTGGGGCAGGATCTGCCAGCAGCCCAGCCCCTCGTCACAGGGGGACGCACATGAAAGCCCCAAGTGAAAGACGAGCAACAGGGAGCAATGAACACCTGGAGATCCCACCGTGTATTCCTCTGCTCTCCCGAGGATGGGCACAGGTCAGATAAATTAATTGGGTCGTTCCCTCTATGCATCTCACCCATGTCTGGCTGCTGCCAGGTTGCTTCGAGCTTTGGCGCGGCAGCTTTCCACCCAGGGCTTGTGCAAGAAGGGATGAGGAGCCTCAGTGCAAAACTCCTTGCAACAGCCCAAATGCAGAGGCTGGGAATGGGGTCACTGCCTTCTGCTTCTGAAAACTGTCCCTTCAGGAGGCATTGGTAAAAGCAGCAACAGTCACCTTCACCACCGAAGCCAGAGCTGGACACAGCTGCTTCTCCACCACACCCTCCACATGTCGTTTACCCTCTTGTAAAAACGCTTTTGTGTTGATGGAGCAGCCCAGAGAGGGACAGCCCTAACTCCCAGGCGGTGAAGCTACGTGCACAGGGAAAACATGATTCAGGTACGCAGCACGTAGCTGAAAGCGCATCGCTATGCAATGCTCACCCGGAGGAATGCAGAAGGCAAAACATGAAGCCACTTGTCTGGCAAGGCAAATAACTCTTCAATCATCTACCAGGCCCTGCAAGTGCAGGGAAGCCTGGTGCTCTCGGTTGAGGAAGACGAGAAAGCCTCCAACCAGCAACGTACCACCTCTTACTAACCATGCTGCAGACGTGCTGCTGTATTTCCTCAGTGCCGAGTCCAGAAGAGTTCAGCGAGAGCTCCAAAATAACGTAAAAGAAAAATCCAAACAGCAGCGAAGCAACTGGCACGTCCTCTGGGGAGAGATGAGACGTGAAGAACAACCCTGCTCTGGTGGTTTGACACGTTAGCACCAGTCAGCATTGCCTTGATGACCTGCTGATGCATGCCGTGGGGGGTGCGAACACGCCTGTCCACCAACACCACCCTTCCAGTGGGTCAAGGCAATGTTTTGAACCCAGAGACCCTCAAGGCACCTCAGTCCATGAGGAGTAATATACCAAGTAATTTATTGAGTCACGATAATACTGACTCATCAGTATCATATGACTGTCACTAGGTTAGGCCATCCTATCTGACGTAGGCTGAGGCCAGGAGCGACCTCCTTGCCCAGGTGCTTCAAGCAGCACAAACCTCTTCCATTTAGCATATTCACAACAAAATCCCCCAAAGGGCTTGGGGCGAGCGCGGGAGGGAGCACAAACAAGACGGAGTGGTCGGAGATTCATGCAGATCACACAGAGGTTGCTCCAGAGCTGGGCACGGTGTGTGACGGGACACCCTTGGGAATGACCCCACCCAACTTCACCACGAGGAAAACATGGGCCAGATGTTCAGACAACTTCACACATTAATTTGGTTAATTTGCTATAATTCAGGTGGCTTGTGCTCAGGCCACACCAATCATGAAACAAAGCGCTGTCAGCTCAGATCATGAAACTCTCCTGTCAACTAACCACATCTTTATGGTGCCAGGTCGCTTCTCTCATCTCCATCTCCTTTGGTTTTCTTCTCAGAGGCCACAAGGATTTGAAAGCTTTATGACTCAGTCAGCTGAGATTTTCTGTGCTACCCCAGAACTCCTGGTTCTTCAGTGTATTCCAAAATATTACGCCACCGAGGACAGGAGATGCCAAGTGCAAATGATCTCCTGAGAGGGCAGGAGGGCAAGAAGGCACCAGCACAGCTTTTCTCCCAACCCAGCTCAGGTTGAAGAGGTGGCGGGGGGAAAGAAGAATCAAAAGCAAACAGCAAATCACAACCAGTGTCTTGCAAGGGGCTGAGGATACTCTTTTTTTGCATTAATTAGAAAGTCGGAAATTTGTCATTAAGGGTGAGGGAGCTGAGGCAACATGCAGAAAAGCTTCTGCTGGCACATTTAACTATTTTCCAATGCTTTACTAGCTGTTTCTGTCATCCCCCAGTGTGGTAGGCACATAGAGTAAGTAAATCTATATTGCGTAGCATCTAGATTAACAAACACAGAAGTCAGGATCGGACTTTCAGTATTTCTTCCCCCATTTACAGCCCTTTGTTCAGATCCCCTTTTTTTCAGCCCAGCATTGATGTCTGTCATGGTGCAGGAGTCAAAAGTACATATATGATTATCTTAAAAAGGGGGGTGGGGGGGGGGGGAAATCAATATGGAAATTATTTGAATTTTACAGCATTCGGCTGCCACGACTTGCAAATAAACAGCTGTCCCAGCAGGTCCATGCAAGCTTAACAGCACAACAGTAAAACGTAAGATTTTTCTTCCCCTTTTAAGAGAGTTTTACTTAAATTAAAAAAAAAGTGTATTTTTACAAAACATCACAGTGTGAAGAACTGTAGTTAGGTCACACTCAATTTCAGCAGAACAAGTGCATCCTGCTTCACATGGCCTCACCAGTCACTCCATAGCAGTGGCAGCTTTCCGAAGCCAAGTTAAAGATATTTAATTACCAGCATCAAGTCAGAAACCAAAGCGTCCAACAAAATCCTCATTTGTGAGCGAAGCCTGCAGAAATCTCGTTGAGCAGGCTTTGGCAATCTCCAAAGCTGACAGCTGGATGCCCTGGCTTATCGACTGCTAGAGCACACACACACAAAAAAAAAAAAAAAAGAAAAAAAAAAAAAAAAAAAAAAAGAAAAAAAAAAAGCTCTGAATACTTGCAGTGCCGAGCAAGCCTTCAAGGCAGCCCTGCCGGCCTCTTAAAAAGGCTCATATAAATAGGCAAGATTCATTTATTAATACTTCAGAGACAAAAGTGTCTGTGTAGGAGCGGCTCAGTGTGTATCTGTGGAGCAGGAGGATGGGCAGAAGACAACCACCCGCTCTGGGTGGTGCATCTATCAGCGTCCCCAAACAGTTTTTAACCAGCTCAGGTTATAAAGGCAGCAGGTGAATTTACCACCTGTGCATGCTGTGGGTTGCCATAAGCACACCAGTCAAAGACCTTCAAGCAGCAAGCCAGTGGCCATGCTCGACGCACGCAAGCTGCAAAGCAGGAGTACAGAGCAAGAAGGGACCCGCTCCTGGCCGGCAAGTAAACAGTATTTGCAAGTAGCCCGGCTGCCCAACAGCTCTGTGCCTCCCCTGTGCTGGGTTCCTCAGCTGTGGCAATGACAGCCCAGGAGAAGAGGGGGAAGAAACCAAAACAAAGCACAGAAGCAAAGGGAGATAAACATGACCCAGTTAGACCGGCTGTCCCCAGCTCCTGCCCGTCCTCGGCAGGAGGGCTTGTCTGCGACCGGAGGAGCCAGCCCGCCACGGCCATCCCTTTCCTGCTCCCTCCCTCATCCCTGCTGCAAACAAAGGGTCAGATAAGGAGCCAGCTCAGGTCAAGACCGGTTTGACTCCGTTTCGAGCCCAGGGGAGCGGATTCGGCGCTGATTTTACAGCTCACCCATCCTGTTTGCCTCCCCAGGGCGGAGGCCGGGACGCAGAGCAGCGTGCACGCCTGGCTGGCTGGACCCAAAAACCCCGGGGCCGTGGCAGGGGCATCACCAGCAGAGCCACACGCCAGCCAGGAAATGTCAGCGCTTCCTGCTGTCCCGGTGTCACACGTTGTCAGGCTGTCAGAGATCGCGGACTTTGGCTTTTGCTTCCTGCGCCCGATAGAGTAGGGGCAGGTCCCAGCATACGGCCATAAGGAGAGCAAGGTGAGTCACTTATTAATCAAGGAACAGCAAAGCGGATGCCCAGCCCACAGGGCTTGGGGGACAATGCACACCGAAATGAACCCCCGTGCCCACGGAAAAAGGTCCATTGCTGCAGAACCCATTTATTCCTAGCGGGACCAAAAGAGGGGCAGGCAGGGAACACCGATGGCTTTGGCATACGTTGCTTTCAGCAAGGGAGGATAACGAGGTTGCATCGCGGTTCACCGCAGTGGCCTTAATACACACCACCACTCGCTTTTGCACGCAATATCAGAATCAACCTCTAGAGAGGGAAAAAAAATAAAAGAAAAAGCCTTGTTCTGCCATCCCTCTCGGTGCAGCCAGGAGAAGCTGCCTGGCTGTGCAACGCCAAGTGTCTGCAATGCTCTGGCCTGGCCGCAACCACCGGAGCAGCCCATGCCCATGGGCTCCCATCACCCCAGCACCTGGCAAAGGGGGCTCAGGCGCACCCCGTGCTCTCCCACCCACCTCCGATTTCCACGGGGAGCTCCTCGCCCCTGGTTCGGCAGCGCGCAGCCCCATCAGTTCAAGTGGCTTTCATCAGGAGGAGAATTATCATCTGTTTTTGCGCTAAATTAACCTTGATCACTTAAAGATGCAGAAAGCCTGTCTCACGCAGGCACCGACACACGAACCAGCATGGCCATCCGCAAGCAGTTATGGACCCAAAGAACGAAAACACACTGTTAATACTGATGACTTTGTGCCAAGCAAGTCAAGATCAGGCAGGATCCGACCGCAGCCATTGCACACCAGTGGCAGCGGGTGCCAAGCCGAGGCTTGCGTGCAGCGAGGGCATCATCCTTCCTCCGTGCCGGCCCCCTGACCTGAATCTCCCTGAACTTCCAGCCTGATACAGACAGTGACAGATTCAACCTCCCCGTCTGGCAGCTCTCCGGCTGGTGCCCGAGCCACAAACCCACTCGTCCTCCACCGCTGAAGCAGCCGTAGCCCGACACCGAGCCACGCCAAAATTCTACTCCCACTCCGGCTCCCACATCAGAGCATCGAGCTGGACCAAAGCACGCCCGCAGCAAGGTGTTTTACACCAGCGCTGGTGGCTCAGCACCTACAGACGATTAGGCAGCCCCAAACTGCTGTTGCTGTGCCTGGTGGGGAGGCATGGGGGGGGCGGGCAGAGACCCCCTCCAAAACCGCTTTGCTCAGCTGGGGAAGCCCATCGCAGGGGCTCCGTGGTTAAGCAGGGTGGGGGGTCACATCCCGCCCCTGCAGGGCCCAAGCCCGGTTTGGGAGCTGCCGCAGGGGTGGGAGCCGCCGTGCCAGCAGGAGCCGGGGACGAAGCAGCCCTCGGAGGCGTTGCCATGGAGAAGGCAGCGCAGCAGCATCCCGCATCCCACGCCCGCGGGTGGGCGCCCCTGCCCGGCGTCCACAAGGGCGGGCACCGCCCGGGC
>VXBL01009098.1:1426-27469 GCA_013400195.1 Aramus guarauna | reverse complement strand
CAGCGAGCGACAAAGATGAAGTTTCATCCGACTGGCGACACGGGTGATCGCCGACACGCAGGGTCAGCGTCCCAGCGGCCTGACGAAGCTCTCCCAAGCTACAACATTCCCTGCTTGTCAGCTCGGATTTGAGAAATCAATTTTCCAGGGGTTCCCGTTTCACGTAAATCAGAGCGGCTGGATTTCCACATGCGCTGGAATAACCTTGTTGCATGAGATCAGGCTCTGGGCTTCATGCAGAAGTAGTTACTGCTTTTGGTGCAAATCAAAACTGCAGATCTAATTAATAGCATGTAACATTTTAGCTTAAGTAAACTTTTTTTTTTTTTCTTCCCCCTGGATAAGAGGTCAAGCTATTTATATCTTGTATGAATTTTTTTCTCAGCAACAACCGTATGGGAAGGTCTGAAAGGCTGGAAGGGATTTGCAGGGATTGTTTTTCATATGGAGCCCGCACAAATTGATACACAGACAAAGGAAGGGCCAATGATGGGAAAGTAAAGGAAGAGCATCCTTAGGGGAGTTGATACCAAAGCACGGAACGAAATGTAATGTGAGAACCAGGATAGATTTTACATGGCCATCCAGACTCCGCGGTGGCCTTCTGTACAAGGGAGAGAGACAGAAACGTATGTATGTATAGAGTCCATGCAAGTGCTGGACAGTTTAAGCACTTAACAGGCCTGACGCTGGCTTTCTCTGCCCATCTGAGCTCCATCACAGGACTTGATCTGCAAAATAAAACCAGGGTCAGACCCATGGAGTTTCAACCCATCCTACACTGTTTCAGTCCCAAACCTCACACTTTATACCAAAATTCATGTTCCGAACAAGTGGTCTATGCCATCCCCGGAGGAAAAGGCAACAGTCTCAGAAGTAAACTTGCTCGTTAGAGAAATTTGTTAAGACATCAGCTAGACTTTTTTTTTTGCTTTTAAAGCAAGAAGGTATATTTCTCTCAACAAAGCTACCCTTAGATAAAGTGGATTTTCTACTTCTTCTCACCATGCCCTGTCCTTTTCCTAACCTCTTCTGGTGTCCTGTAGCAATGAGCTCCACACAATAAGTGTGACTTGCCAAAGAAAAACTGATTTCCCTTTATTGGTTGTGAATTTCAAAGTCTTCCCAATTCCCTGTTACCGAGCTGGCTTCACCTCTAAGCTTTCTTATATCCCTCTTCACAGCTTGGCAAACAAGCACCAGCCCTTGAGCTGCCATCCTGAGAATGAATCCTTCAGCCAGGAATCCATCCTGCACCTTCCTGGAAACTAGTCAATACTATGAAAATGGAAATAACCCTTTCTGAAACCATCGACACCATTGCCAAGGACTTAACCACTTCCCAGAAGCATGAGAAGATGCAAACTGCTGGAGACTAGTTCCCCAGAACCCACCTCTGTGTCCATGCCAGCCCACATTAGCGTAATTCATGTTCTAATGTGATCCGGTACATGAGGTGTCCCACCTGGGTCACGACGGGGCTTGGGAGATTCCCTTGCCTTCATCTCAAGCTGAAGCTCAAGACAAGTTGGTGCCTTCATCTCAAGCTGAAGTACCAGCAAAAGGGCTCACAGATCATACTAGCAAAAGGAATAACTACAAATTGCCACAACCTGCTGTTTTTTTCACAGGGATACTGCAGGAACCCAAGATGCAAATGGCAACATACTAATCATAGTGTGTGGGTGCTCTCTTAATGTTACCTTGGTGTTGGCTGAATGGGGGGTGGCAACAACAGAGACAGTTTTGGCATAAAAGGTGTCCAGGGTGGGTTATTGGGAATGGTAAGCCCAATGGTGGTGCTATGAAACTGGTGGGACATGAGCGTAAACAAACATATCTCTAAGTGTACTGGGGAAGAGCCAGCACGGCTTTTGGCGAGAGAAATTATAACACAAAATCTACTGCAGTCCTTGGATGGAGCCAAAAATTTGATGGACAACGGAGATCT
This sequence comes from Aramus guarauna, assembly GCA_013400195.1. Lineage (NCBI taxonomy): Eukaryota > Metazoa > Chordata > Aves > Gruiformes > Aramidae > Aramus > Aramus guarauna. The sequence goes on along the minus strand of VXBL01009098.1, from coordinate 25,518 downwards.
ATATAATAGATATGGATTTCTTAAAGGCTCTGACAAAATCCTTCATCAAAGGCTCTTGAGGAGAGTAAGGAACCATGAAAAATTAAGTGGTTTAAAGACAGAAACTACAAAGGCCAGACAGGGACGGTCAGTCTCCGCAGTGAAAGGATGTCGAGGGGAGTTTGGTGGAGATCTGTGCGTGGTCTGTGCTGCTCAGAGTCTTCATCAATGACGTGGAAGTGGGGGTGGGTGGGGAGGTGGTGATGGTTGCTAGTGACATCGAGCTGCTCAGAAAGGCCGACGGCAGCAAACTGCAGCAGGACCTCAGGACAGTTGGTGGTAAAATGTCAGATGAAATTCAGTGGAGGTCAATGAAAATGATGAATCTCAGGGGAAGCACTCCTAACATCATGCACACAGTGATGGGCTCTGAACCGACCATCACCCCACAGGAATAGGATCCTGGGGTTATCACAGGAAATTTAATGAAAGCATCAATTCATTGCTGAGCAGCAGTCAAGAAAGCAAATAGGTAGGAGTTAATGAGGAAAGAGAAAAAAATACTGTAGAAATTCCCGGTTTGCTCTCCTTCTGAATACTGTGAACAGTTCTGGTCTCTGTTCTCACCAAAGAACTAATGACCAGAGATATGAAGCATTTTTCACCTAGGTAACTGGCCAGGCTAGGACTATGCCTTACAGTATTTCTATACAAGCCTCAGGCTCAGGAAGTCCTGGAGCTACAGCCTGCTGCAGGCTTGGAGAGTTTACAGGGAAATACCCCTGTACACTTCTCATAGCCTTGGTTTGTCATGCGCTTTTGGCTCTGGGAGAGAGAGGATGCCGGGCAGGATGGTCCCCGTGTCCAACCTGGCACAGCTTTTCTTACGCTCTTGCATTCATCTTTTTTCCTCTGCAAAATGTCCTTCCAGGACTCCCCTTTCCACTCCCCTCCTCAGGGACATTTATTAACCATGTTTGGTGGTTGATGGTTCGATCTGGAGGCTCCCAGCCTGGGCAAGCAGCTGTGTAACGGTTGGCATCTGGAAATGCATCTTCCTCATCAAAACGACTCAGCCATTTTCTTGTAATTGCCTCCTTGGAGCTTGTTTGGAGGCTGCTTATCATGTCCCATTGTGTTGCTTTTCTGCTTGTTTTTCCAACAGCTGCCTATTAAATTAAGCTCCTATATTCAGAGAGGAAAGCCCAGGAACCAGCTGCCCAGAGCCTCTGTGGCTAAGTAGGACACATGCAATAGTCATCCTGCAAGACAGATGAGCGTCCAGCCCTGAGAAGGGGAGAATGTGGGTACCAGGCCTGCCTGGAGAATAATCCCTGTAATGCCTTGTAATAGGAGGTTTTTGATAGGGTTTGTTCATTGGATGCAAAATTAAACCAGGACTTTGTCTGACTTGAGGGAAAGAAAATGGGTTTCTTGTTCTAAATCTGTAAGAATATACTTAGTAGAGTTCATCGTTAGCGGCTCACTAGACCCTATAGATGTTCTGGGAGCTGAATCTGTGTGAGATCAATACTGTCTTTTCCCTGGGGGAGAGTTTTTATGTGTCTGCTCCAGGGAAACTTAAAAGGACACTCTTGATTCAGCTGAGAGTAATGGAATATGGAACCCATCCCCTTACAAAAATTAAATAAAATTGATTTTAGAAGAAAAAAGCCCTCTCTTCTTGAGGTTATAGTCTTTCATGTTGCACAGATGATGCGCTCAGCAGAAAAATGGGCTGTAGCTTTTATGTAATTGTTGTTTTGGTCTAAGATGAAGACTTGCCGCCAAACGAACAAAACCACACTCTGAGCTGCTACCACCATCCTGCTCCACTGGAGCTTACAGGAAGATTTCCATCAACTGCAATCAGGGCTGGTTTTAGCTCAAAGATAGGAGACAGCATTATGCTTTTTGCTCTTTCTTTGATACGAGGCTTTTAGAGTATGTCAAGGACCTTTTGCGGCTCTGTATCTGAGCTGGGAGGTTCTGCTTGAAAACAAACCGCACCCTAAGCCAGCATTATCTCTAACAGCACCGAGCCCCAGCTCACCCCAGGATTCACATCAGCTCCCGGCAGCTGGCAGGGGGAGACGAAGCTTTGGCGTAATGTTTCATAGCCTCAAAAGGGAAAATAAATGCATTCCCAAGGCAGGACTCAGCCGTGCCTGTGTTGGCTGGGAGTGTTAGCAGAGACTCAGTGGATTTAGGCCCTGATTCTGCAAAGTCCTTAAGCTTGTAAGGAATTTGTAATTTGCTTGTAAGCAAATTCCCGTTCGCTTCAATGGCATTTAATCACATGCACATAAATGCTTTATGGTGTGCAAGGGAGTTGTACCTTGGTGGGGATAGCAACTGACTTCTTTTCCAACACGTTCAGAGAAGGGTAAAATGTAAGAAATAATTAGAGAGCAGATTGTGAGACTTCTTACAAACAGCTACTGCCTCTTGTTGAGGTCTTCCTTCAGACCTGCTCTGTCCAAGCCCACTCTCTGCAGGGAGATGCTGGGAGAGCGCAGCCTCTGCCGGCTGCTTCCCCTGCCCAAACCACTGTGCCCTGTGGGGAATGGAAGACATGGACAAGTGGCAGTGAGATATAAAGCACCTGCAGGCGAGCTGAGGGTGAAGGAAGCCATTAATAATCTCAGTGCCTTGGCTGGGGTCTTTCACCCTGCACCTCTCCGCAGCTCCTGCGGTTGCCTTCCTCCCCTCTCATCTGCTTTCTGCAGCTGCCAGAAGCACCTCGTGCTTCCCTTGCCATCCATCCTCCCGGCTGTCTCCCATGAGATGCTGCACGTGTGGCCATGCCCTGGTTTGGATCATCCTGCTTGTGCCTGGCCTGTCTTCAGCAGGATCCTGCCGCGCAGCTCCTGACTGCCTGTGAAGCCAAGGATGAATCCTCCTCCCTGGATCCTCCTGCCAGTGCCAAGCTTCACTCGCAGCCTTGTGCAGCATCAGATGCTGGATCTGGGGTAAAATGTGCTGCTCAGGGTGGGTCGAGGGGATTATGTCTTCCCCCTTAGACTCCTCAACCCTGCTAGAAAACAAACTGTTCCTGATTAGGGATCTGTAACTTTGCCCATGTCTTTTTTCTCCTCCCTGTTCCTGGAGATGTCTTCCCTTGCACTGAATTGCTATCAAACTTACCAGACCAAAAAAGCTCCAAAACTATTTCAAGGTAGATGGAGCAAATTCTCAACAGCTGGAAGTTTAGTGCCCCGTTATCTTCCTCACATCCAGAGTTCTTTAACTCCTGAGAGCAGGGAAAGAAGTAAGGTGAGGGGTAGTAGCCAGGGATGAGGTGAAGCAGGAGGAAGAGGAGAGAAGGGGTGGGAGAGGGGTGTAAATCAGTGCCTCTCTCTCAAGCCCAGAGACTGCTGCAGATTTACACCAGCTGTTGCTCAGGCTGTCAGAGAAGGGTTTAACAGGGATGCGTGCACACACAGCCTACAGGGAGAGCTGCTTTTATTTGTTCGTATCTAGCAGGGGTTGAATTTATTGCCTTTGCAGAGGGGCCAGCAAAAAGCCAGGGCGTCACTTAAATCCCAGTTAAAACCTCAGATTAAGGCTTTGCAGGAAGTGCAAATGGGGAGGTGGAAGTGGCCTGACCAGATGCTGGCTCCATTGCTTGGGGGAGTGGGCTACAAACTCACCTCGCCATTGCAGCCAGGGAGCGAAGTGAGGCTGTTGTGTTATCAATAGAAGGTCTTTTGCTCCAGAGCTGTAGCAGAGACAGAGTGAGGAAGTGCCAAGTCGCCTTAGGCTCATGCTGAGCCTCCATCCTCTTAATGGAGCATAAAACAGTTAACCCCCAGGTCACCAGGTGGGTCCCAGCCCAACTGTGACATCCGTTAGGGAGAGGAGCTTATCTGATGGGAATTAGGAGGCCTCATCAAGGGCCTAACACCATTTGAAATATCTTAATCCTCCTGATTTTTGATACAATTCAATCTTCTAAGCACCTATCTTACTTTTGCAGGATGCATAAGCCAATTCTTGGCAGTGTTTGTCCCTAGTGACTCAGTCAAGGTCACACGTGGAGCCTGTGGTTGACCTGGCAATGGCTCCCAGATACCCCGAGCCCTGGCCGAGCACATTAAATCACAAGATCGTCTCTGTCTTGCTCGCTATTTTGGTCACCCTGATTTGTCCTGCATCATTAAATTTTTACAGTGCCTGACTCCAGATGACTTCAAGTTTGTGCCTCCTGTCTCCAGTAAGTGCAGAGCTAAGGGTTTTGTTCCTCCCAGCACAAGGGCTGGAATGTGAAGACTCAGCGACCAGGACAGGCAGGAAAATGTCTCCCATCCCTGATGGCTGTTTAACTGGACGTACATGCTCCCAGTATCTTTCAAAGCACCGGTGTGGTTTTTGCAGGTCCTGGTACTGCATTTCTTTCTAATATGCAGAATTCAGGACAGATCTGGTACCAGACTTGAACAACCATGTTACAGCCAGCAAAGCAGTGGGTCCTGTCACATCCCTGTTGAGGTATCACAGGGCAGGTCTCTTACATGGATGGAGCAAGCACAGGACTGCTCCAGCCTCCCTGCTCCATCCCTGGGCACTTCTGGGGTGACATCAGTGCCCTGAGATCACCTCTCTTGGCTGGGTATGTTTGCTTATAGGATTTCCCTGGAGGGCTTCTGGTTGCTTTCCAGTTGCAGTTTCTCTGCTGGGAGGACTTTCGCAGGCTCGCATGCCCTTTTCCATGGTGCCCAGGTGCTGGTCCGCCCTAGGGTCTCTGTGCTGCTGTGGCTTCATCAGCTCGTCAGAGCGGTGGGGAAGGAGAGGTATTGCAGCTACCTCTGGCTGCTCTGGACTGTACCCATAGGAACAGCGCTACTGGAAAGATTTCCTGGCTGGGCACAAGGTTGGAGACCGCAGGAAAGCTTTTCTCTTTCCTCTGCTCAGCCTTTTTCCTGGTTGCCCAAGCACATAAAACCTCTCCTTCTCCTTCTCCTCCTCCCACTTTGCAATAATTTTAGGTCCATGCAAAAGCTCTGGCCGATATCCTAGCAGGACTGATGTCCTCAGTATCTAAAAGCTGTCCATGTCTGGTGCTGCTCAGAGGTCTCAAAGTCAGATTGCAGCCTTGGGAAAGCACCACCTCCCTGGCCCAGAAGGAGCCCCTGGGAGAGCAGAGATGAGGGGCTCTGCCGTGCAGTGGGGGGTTGGGGGCAGTAGGAGATGTGGCAGTGACAGCAGCCTCCTTGCACCACCATCCAGTGAGCTGGATGGACTGCAGCCATGCCCTCCCTGCCCTGAATCACTGGTGACACAAGGGTGTTGCCAAGCTGGCAGAGAGGGAAATCATGGTCACATCAACAGCAAGGGGGACCTCCCCAGTTGCAACCTCCTTAGTCACAGCTGGATTACTAACCCCATTCTTATATTTTCCACGGGGGCGGCATGAGTAAGAGCTTACTCCTAGGGCTCGTTGTTGCCTCCAGAAACCCTTAAGGAGAGAAATGCTGACGGGACTATCAGGCTGTTTAAGTTTCGGGCCAAATCAGGGGAGCTGAACAGTTGCGCTAGGAGTGGGATGCTGACTCAGGCACAGGACAGAGCCTGCCCAGGGGGGCCAGGATGGAGAGGGCTGCCCCAAGCATCTTCCAAGACAGTGTCACTAGGAGGGGATGGGCATGTATAGCTCAGTCTTTTCCACCATCTTTGAAACACCTCTGTGCCTCCAGAGATCAAATTTGGGACACGGACTTGGAGAAGAGCCCCCAGCTCCTGCAGCAAGCCTGGTCTGTTCATGGCTCTCCTGTTCTGACCCATGATGAGTTAGCGATGAGATCAGGTCTTGAGACTGTTTTTACACCTCCCAGATGCCTGGCTTATATATAAGGAACAACACAAATGATGAGCATAGGTTATAGGTTTCAGGGCTCAAAACCACACCAAGTCCCACATGTCTCCTGCAGCTCCCAGCCGTGGGTATCACAGCAGCCCCAGGCTCCTGGCTCCAGGCTCCCTGCAGTGCAGGAGGTGGGAGACGGCGGTCACCCAGCTCCCTCCAGGGCTGCAGTCAGAGTCTGCCCCCAGACCCCAGGGCAATTCCCTTCCCTGTGCAGATCTGGGAAGGGGAGAAAGGGGGAAGAATAACTTTCCCACTTGGGCTGAGACGATGGGAACGAAACTTCGCTCCCCGGCACTGACTGCCGAGGCGGTGGGAACGTGAGCTCAGCCCCTAGGCGACTTAATGGGCTTTTAAAAAAACCCTTTGTATTGGATCCATTCTTCTTCCCAAAGCTTGCTGGCTCCGCTCCAAGGGGAAACCTTTGATTCTGCAAATACACCACAATAATCATCCCGAGGAGTCTCAGCTATTGGGCTCCCCCCCTCCGAAAGATCAGCAGGATGTCGGAGAGGTGCTTAAATCATTTCATCCTAAGAAAGCCTTGGGCTGTAACAGCTTCCCTGTTGCTCGAAAAAGCCACCCCTCTCCCAACAGCTTGGCTCCATTTTTCTTCCAATGATACCGTCGCTAGTGGAGGCAGGGCAGGCAGCGCTGCGGAAACCAGGCCACCGGGGTTCCCGGTGATTTCATCAGTCCCAAGACCCGGGCTTGCAGTGATTTATGAGCTTGCAAGAATCTCGCCGTGGAGTTATCTCCCCCTCCCCACTTTTTATTGCATGCAGATAGGGATTCAGCGATAGAGCTCTTCTGGGTACCGTAGCAAGCTCTCTCTGTTTGACAGTTGCAAATAGTTTTCTTCAACATTGCGCAGGTCCATGTGCACAGGCTGCTCTCACCAGCGTCACCACCACTCAGCACTGAGAAGCTCAGCTTGGCCCGGGGGAGCCCAAAACCAAAAGCTTGCCAAGCACAGCACCCACTCCCTGACTCCTATCCCTTGCTCGAGATTCCCCTAAGCTCTTCCCTTCTCCTCAAGGTAGGTTTTTATTACTTTTAAATTGCTGGATTTTTTTCTTTTTCAGAAGTATTTTTATTTTCCTCAGATTATATAAATCCTGCCCTTCTGCAATGCTCCCCAGTCTAAGGCTAGGATTTTTGAAGGGGATTTCGGGGAGTTAGGTGCTCTGCTTCCAGGAAGACCCCAGCGCTTCTCTTGTTGTTGAAATCCCCCTTTAAAGCAGGTCATCAGTATTTTTCTGCAGCTGTTTTTCTTAGCAGTCTAAATAAAGCTTTCAAGTTACGACTCATTGATGTGAGGCCAGATTCAGAGGCTGTCGGTTCCTTTGTGTATCCTCAACTTGTCCGGGGGTGTTTTGTTTTATTTTGGGATGGCTGCTTGCTTCTGGGGCTTGCTGCAAAGCTGTGCATTTAGCAGCCCCCTCCTGCCATGTTCTTCTGCTTGCCAGTGACGGCATAAGCTCACAGTGTTGCTGAATCCAGCCCCTGCAACTCCCTTATGCTGTGCCTGCCTTTCTGCAAAGGCAAAGGATTTTGCAAGCAGGAATTCACTCTGGCTGCTGGATGTCCCTCCCTTTGGCATGGCAGGAGCCCAGAGAAAGGTGTGCTTCACTCCAGCTAAGTAGCCAAGGCCAGCATCCCTCTCAAGCTGCATCACAGCCTTCACAGCCCCTGGACACAGATGGAATTTCTTCCTCGTGGAAATTAATTATATGTGGAAGTCTGATCCCCTTTGGTGACACACAGCTATTGCCATGTGGGTCCAGCAGAGGCTGAAAAGGGGGCTGAAACCATGCATCATCCCCTTCTCCTCCTCATCCCCGTCCTGTCTCCACGTGCTCGCCCTGGCCATGTGCCACTCGCTTGGTCACGCTGGTGTGGCCAAGCCAGCCACTTCCTCAGGCCAGCCCAAGCTGAAGGCGATGGGAGTGCAGGAGGCTGAGCCAGCTCTGCCGCCAGGAGAAACATGGACCCACAGCTTAGAGACCAACACAGCTCACCCCAGAAATCTATAGACAAGCAACAGGCTGATAGAAAAAATCCACTCCTATCCTTTATCAAAACCATTGACACTTATTTAGGATGCTCCAGGCATGATTCAACACTCATTATCTTCATTGTGCTGGAGATTAGGCTGCAATCTTTCCAGATAATAGCTTTATTAGCTCTGTATTATTCTTTCTACATTATTTATTTACACTAAGTCCAGAGCATTCAAAGCTTTCACTGGGAGAGCAAGATCAGTTCAGTGGATGACATTTTATGCTGTATTTTTTACACTAGCAAAGATCCTGTGTAGAAGGAACTATCCCAGGCGAAACGTGCTCTTGCCGATGAGGTGTCTTTGGCTCAAGGAAGCTGTGCATGTTATGGACACCCTACCAGATGCTAATGGTGACGAAGGATAATTTTCTAGGGTTCCAGCACAGGCAACGAACGGGCTGTTGTGTTCCTTTACCTATCATGCTGGGCAAATAGCTCTGCCAGGGCTGCTCCTGGCCAAGGGCCAACCAACATCTGTGGTGCAGTTCACTGGGGGCTCTTTCTTGGGCTCCCACGACCTGTCTGCCTCCAGCCATCCATCCTGCTCTGGCATGGGCTGGCACCAGTCCTCTTTTGGCTGGGACAAGCTTGCACTCTCCCCCACCTCTCCTGAAGCAAGGCCTGGAAAAGAATTTAGACTCCACTAAGTACTGATTTCATGGTAATTGCATGGGGTCCTGGCTTTGGCCTTGCTCATCAGAAAAGATAATGCATGGGCCACTGCAAACCCATGGCAAACCCACTGTACCAGTCCTGGGTATGGAGAGCTGATTTGAGTCAGCCTCAGGAAGGGCTGCCCAGAGATCCTGTTGTATGTGATAGTGGGATTACCCAGCCCAGATTTTCCTCTGACATGACATCACTGCAGAGGATGACTGTGGGAGATGATGGCAGATGAGTCTCCATTTACCTTTGCCCTGTCCTTGACGACCTTGGCAGGAGAAGGAGATGACAACCTGACCCTCTGGACAACCAGCTTCTCTCTGGAATGCAAGGGTCTTTTTCTGGCACAGGGTACTCGAGTCCCTCCATTCTCTTCTAAGCGACTCTCTTTGCAATTAGAGGTGCCAACCATGCTATTAGTCTGGATTAAAAGGGCCAACATGAGGCTGGCTGGTTTTTTGGCTCACATAATTGGTACCCATTGCTTCTGGCACTGAGCACTGCCCCACATAACACCTGAAGCGGTCCCTGGGAAGGATACTCCAGGAATGTCCTACCACCCACCTGAGTTCAATAATTACAAAAGCAGAGCTGGAGACAGGCGCATCGTGCATGTTCTTGATGGCCCCAGATGGCCCTGTTCTCCCCCGTTCGCTCCTGAAAGAGGGATTCCCACTCAGGGAGTGAACACTTGCGATGTACCCATGACACAGGTGCTGCAGCTCCCCCAACAAACCTGGCAGATGCTGTGGGCTAGCTTTGATGTGTATTTCTTTGCTATTCATAACAGTCTCTCCTGCAAGGGCTTAGACTGGAGGCTGTATATAAAAGCTGCTGTTGTTTTTATTGGGCTTCCATCCATCTGTTTAAAACACAAATGCCCTGAGCGATTCTGCTGATGGGAAGCGGAGGTGAAGAGGCTCCTTTGGACGTACTCAGAAATTGTCTCTGCATCCAGGACTCCTTTTATAGATGTACATCATCCATCTTTCAAGCCTCTCAAAGCACTGCCACGTCTCTGGAGTTTGGTATAAACACTCAGCTTCAGAGGTGGTGAGAGAGAGCGGGACAGGCGGCAGAGTTACGAGATGACCTGTGTCAGAAGTGGTGCAATTTGTAGCTGTGTGGAAATGCCCTGGCAGAGAAACAGGGGTTCTGGGAGACGCACCTCTCTGTTCCCGTCCCAGCCCAGAGGCAGCCTGCCAGCCCCAGAGCTGGTGCAGAAATGCTGCCCACTGCTCTGGGAGCCCAGGGACGAAGCTCTAATGGAGCTACAATAGAGACCGTGTTCATTTGTCTTTGCTTGCTGTCTGTATTCCATATCAACCACAGCTGCCTGGAAGCAAGCTGGATGATATTTCCTGGACTGTTCCTCTTCAAAAGCCCAGCTCCAGCCTTCTGGAGCTGCCAGCAATGCACTGCCCTGGCACTGCCTCTAACTCTAGTCAGCCAAGAAGGTACAAGTTGGCTGGTACCTCCTTTTGAACCACAGGAGGGGAGTCTCCATCCCTCTCCCCACCTGCGATCCACCTGCCTGTATCCCACCTCAGACTCCGCTACCCAACAGCCAGCTGCCACCACACAGCCCAGCTCCATCTGCCCCTCTCTGCCATACCTGTCCCTTTGCTGTCAGGACATACCTTCCCTGGGTGCAGATGTGCAGGGAGGCTGCACGGCAGCACGAAGAGAGTCCTGGTCCCCCTTACGCCTCCTGCAGCCACGCTCCTGGGACTCAAACTGAAACTGGATGACTTGCCCAAGACCAAAGAGTGGATCAGTGTCAGAGGGGGGACATGGACATCCCTCCCTGCGCTGTGCCTCCCACCCGGCCTCGTTCTATATGGAAAAGCACACAAACCGGACATTCAACTTACCATGTCTTTGCACAAGGCTGTCCACAGCCCGGGCTGCCAGGGAATTATCAGATGCTCTTGTGGCTCTGCAGAGAAGCCAGGAGTCTAAGGGAAGGGTTACTGATTGCATTTTGGCCCTGGGGAGCTGTGTTGGACAAACTGCTGTATAATCACTGCACAATCCAGCCTGCAGAACAGCATTGTAATATTTTTCTCTTATCATCGTGCAGCTTTGGAGGCTCTTATTTGATCTCCTTTATCCATGTGAATGCGTCCAAGAACACAGCAGCCCCTGCCTGCAGAATGGCTCCTATTGTTCCCTTTGTTTGTGTGTCTGGGCTGTTCCTCAGCCTCCTCTCTCCCTTTCTGCAAAGGGACAAACTCTGCGTGGTCAGAAAGTATCTTTGCAGCTTGATCTTAAATACGAGCTTAGCCATGGAAAAGGTAGAGGGTATACCTTCCTGAATATTACAGATAGGCTTCCTGTGATCCAGAGGGGAGCACGGTAAAGGTACCTTGAGCTCACATGGATTATCTGCGTTTAACTTCAACCAGGATCTACTCACCCACGCTCACTGCAAGCTGCTCTGAACTAATGCTGAAAATAGATGACATTGGATTGGGCATTTTGGCTGATCTCTCTGTTCCTCCTGAAGTGCTGCCCCTTTTTGTTTGAATAAATCCACAGTAACACAGTAAATCAGCTTGGAAGAGAAACAAAGAATCTGAGGGACATGAGAAATACAGCTCCGCATTTCAAATTTTTTCCCTGCTTTTTCAGACACAAAAGCTTTTACATGCCTTCATGCTGAAGACAGGCTGGAGTCAACTTAGATTTTAAATGTATTTAACTCAGAGATGCTTTTTTGTGAGCGTGGAACTGAATCCAGTGCTTTTCAAAACCAGGCCTCCAGCTTTGCAAAAAAAATTCTCTCCGATTTCTAGATCAGCCTTTTCCACTTCTCATTTTGGACAAGTATGCAGCAGCTTATCCTAACACAAACTGCACAATCTTTACACCCTGTTGAGTGCGCAGTTTCAAAACAAACCTCAAACAAACCTCAGCTCCCTCTGAAAACCCATCTTCTCTTAATCTTCCTCACAGAGAGCCTGTAGGAAGATGTCAAATTATACAAATGGGAACTTTGGCACAGCTGGGTTAGAGTAGGCTGAATTAGTCATCAAAGTTACAGCTGGAGGTTGTTTATCTGTTGGTAACTTCCAAGCAAATTATTTTTATTTTCTGTTTACAAAATAAGAGAATGAGACTATTGGTTAGGCCTTGAGGTGCAATGCGTCACCAGCAATGGTAAAACAAAGATGACGGTGTGCTCCTTCAACAAGCCTGAGTCATCACTTCCATTAGGAGCGGGATTGAAGGATGGTGCAGAAAGGCTGGGCATGCACCAGAGCCGCTCGCTGCCAAGGCGCTGCTGGCAGCAGCCAGTGCCTGCTCAAAGCCCTGATCCTGCACTTTGCAACGCTCTGGCTGTGGCACGCACAACTGGTTGGAAATGGCTGGCTCAAGGCTGAATGCGTGCTTCGACTTTCCCATCTGCCTCGCTGGGAATTGCTCTTCGAACTGAGATTGTGTGGGCAGGAGGCTGAAGATTATTTTTTAATTTTTTTTTTTTTAGGACTTGTTACTTTTTTGTACTGAATTAAGCAGGGGAAATCACTTACTACTGTTCAAGTCTCATGGATATGCAGTGCTATTAATCTCAGACTTCACAAACTGTAAATTAAATCATGAGATTTTTTTTTTTATTTATTTTTTTTAAATAACAGAAGTTGGTTCCCTTAATTGGAGTTTTGTGCTTTCAGGACATGTCTTGGCTTTTTTAAACCTGTAACACAATTGCCTGACTCCAGAAACCGAATTTAGAAAATACCCACTTCCTAAAGACCCAAATTAAATCTTTGTACATGGGAAGTATAGGAAGGAGCAGTCATTTTGGTTCCAAACTCTTTCTGACCTGATCTCATTGCTCTTACCAGAGGACTCTCTGAGACTGCCATTGCTGAGCACCCATTACTTGATCTGCAGACTGAGAAGGAAAAAACTCCAAAGAGCAGCTGATTTTCAACGTGGCCTCTCCTCTGTCTTGTGCAAAGCCCCTTCCTGCAGTGCAGAAAGCAGCAAACCCCTCCCAACCTGGTAATTCTATTTTCAAGCAATGTTAAAGTGAACTGTCCCCTAAGGTAATGCATTTTGCACATTGGCAACCCATTTTTCACCTGCTTGCCTGCTGGTGGAGCCTGTGCTGCATTCCCCAAACTGGTTTCTGGAATGGGAGGACAGAGGTGAGCGAAACACCTCAGCAGAGGGACAAAGGAGCGAATAACCACCAGCTGGCCGAGTCCCAAGTGACTCTTTCCTCTGCTCAGCTCACAAAGCGAGAGCAAAGAACAAACCTTCTTTCCCAAGTGACTCTTTCCTCTGCTCAGCTCACAAAGCGAGAGCAAAGAACAAACCTTCTTTCCTGTCCACCTCCCTGAATCCCTTCTCATTAAGGAAAGAAAAGGTCAATATTGACAGTGTTGAAATGAAGCACAAGGACCAAAATGCCTCCCGTGCCTGGTGCAGGGTGCTGAAAGAGCCAAGCATGAACCAACATTTTCCAGAGCTCTATCAGCTCAGGGTCACTGTTTTGGCTTGTCAGTGTGCAAGAAAGGAGCCTGATTTCAGGAAGCAATTTGCAACCAGGCCCTTAGGAGGCTAGGGGAAAAAAAAGGATCTGTGAGTGGGTCATAGCTTGGCCTCCCCAGACAGAGGTTTGAAAAATGTCTGGCAATTTGGGAAATTCAAGAAGTGGTGAACAACCCCCACCAGGAGGATGTTGAGGAAATGTGAGGCTTGCCACACCAGAGAGTCCTTGGAGAGACTTCCCCAGCTTGGCCCAAGGCACCCGCTTCCCTCCTCACAGCATCTGATTGCCAATCTATTCATGCATCAAAGCCTCCACCTTGGCTTGTGTCTTCCTCAGCACGATCGCGTCTTCTCAAATGCTGCATGATGAGATGGTGTTCCCCACCCCACCACTTTACTCACCCACCTCATCGCTGCTCTCTGCCAGCTCAGTTCTACCCAGCCCATCACAGCTTCTTGCTTCATCTCCATGGCCCAGCAGATGCTCTCCTAGCCAAGCATGAATTTGGTCAATGGTAACCATCTTGCACTACTTTCATTTCACTGCCTTCCTGTTTTCTCCTGCGCTTCCCCTCACACTTCCCATTAACATCTTGTTAATCCCATCTTTGAGATGGCTGCAGAGATCACAGCTCGTAGCAGGACCTAAGGTGTTGAGGCTGTACCCTCACGGAGAGTAGACTCTTCTATGTCCTTGTGCTTTTCTGTCTGTCCATTTCCTTCCACTTGCCTCTGTTCTTAAATCCCTATGCACCCTGGGTGGAAAGCAATGCCCCTTTGCTCTGTATGTGTCCATCATCGCTTACGATACTGTCCTGGGTCCCAAGCGGAGCCTGTCGGGCTCTGTGCAATGTAAACCTCAAGGATGACTTGAAGCGGTGGAGCGCCAGGCTCGCACATTTGTGCTGAGCAATTAGCTGGAGCTCACTTTCTCCTACAGCTGGTCAAGGACATCCTGCTGAAAGGCATCTTGCGAGGGAAATGCCTGTTGCTGCAAACAGATACATCCTATGGGATGGTGCCAGTTTTGCTGACATTTTCCCAGTCCTTATCTTAGCCTGAAAATAAAACATTTTTTCCCCATTTGGTCATTCCAGGCTTCACCGTTTCAGTTTGGCCAATTGCTTTTAGTTGCTGTGAGTTTGATGCTAATCTGTGTCCATCTGAGTTGCTTTTTACTTTGGTGCATTGTGAGAGATAGTGCCTGAGCCTGAGTGAAAAACAGGGGCAAAACCTCCTTGGGAACAGTTTGCAGTGAACAGCCTGCATGCTGCAAACTGAGCAGGGCTGGAAGGTTTAAACGTGCCCAGAACTTTGTGACAAATGCTGCTCTGTGAAAAATAGGAATATTTTCCCTTTTCTTGCCCTGATTTAGTATCAAACAAAGGGTTTAAAGAATGGGACTTTTCCTTAGGAATGGAAACTTTGCTTTTCGACCAACCTCCCACTTGCAACCATCAATCTGTTTTAGAAGGAACCTTTTTTTTTTTTTTTATTAAGTGAAAACAAACATAATTGCTATACCCCCCAAATATTCCTTTCTTGTGTACCAACAACACGACATTTAACTTGGCCTACCAGGTACAATGATGCCCCGAAGGAAACTGAATCAAGCCCTGGTGATGACTTAGAGTGCATAACATTTCCCAAATACAATCACTTTGATTTATGACCGCTGACATGACAAAGATTTTGTTTTGTAGTGAGGAGTGATGGCTGATGTCCCTCTAAATGCTTATCATTTCTGGCAGCTTAATTGAATCCCGTTAACAGATGCGATGCAACTGAGAAACATTTCTCCTGCTAGCAGTCCTCACTGGACCAGCAAAGCCCATTGGGGTGGCCTTATTTCCCTGTTTTCAGGTACTTGCCTTTCAAATCAGAGGGTGAAGAAATGATCTTCCTAAAAGAAATATGCTACAAAAGGAGCATATTATTCATGTATTTGCTGTTAGGAGACCCTGGCAGGAGACCAGCCTCCCGTGATGAGTGGTAAGAGGAGACCCTCGGGGAGCTGCTGCTGTTTTCCACCGTGGATTGGTGTGTCCCTTATTCAGCATGCAGAGGACTTGGGCTTAAGTCTGACTCAGATCCTTGCCCTCCTCTTGGGGATTTTGAAGCTCTTCAGACCAGTTGAGCAAAACCCCAGATAACTGTGACAGATAGGGCATCCAGCCCTGGCCTGTGAGGCGTTTTGGGAGCAGCTCTGCAACACAAGATCTCTGGCAGATGGGGTGGTGGAAGCCAGGCATTTCTGGCAGACATGCAGGCAGCTGGGAGCTGTGCGGGAGATCCCACTCCCTTTGGGTGGCCTGAGCGCTGAAGGAAGGCAGCTTTTGCTCAGCACCCAAGAGAGCAGCGAACCCAAGCCCACCAGATGCAGATGGAGGGAGAAAGTTCAATACCTCAAAGCTGCTGTGTACAGGAAGAGGCTAAAACGTGGGAGATGGTTTTTAAGAGGGTTCATCTATAGCAGCAATGGATGCCTGTGGCCCAGAGTGACTTTCAGGAAAGATTAAGTTATGCATGCAGCGAGTCCGCTTGCAGCAGCTGTGCTGGGCTAGTGTCTCATCCAACTTCATGCACCAGGGTGTTATCTTTTTCTCGGGAAAGCCATGGAACTGGGTAGAATTTAAATTATACCCCAGAGAAGTTGGCTCACTTTTCTGACAGAGGTCGTAATGAGGGAGTCGGGATTCCAGTTATAGCTCGGCACAGCAGATGTAGCTGGTTTTGCAGATGATAAAAATACAGCCTTGTCTCAGGAATGCTGCAGAAGTGAGGCACGCGTATGGTTTGGTTTTTGTTTTTTTTTTCTTTTCAGAACAGTTCTTTAACTCTGGCTGTACTGTACAACAGTTGTTCCCATTGGGAAATCGATATTTACAGAGTAGACAGCAATGACACGTGGGCTGGGTGCCATCCAAGCACGTAGCAGGACCTGCTCTGCTGAACGCCCGCACCTCAAACTATGGAAAAAGTTACTCTTCTCTCTTTTGAGATAGGAGTAGTTTTTCATTACGGTTTTTGAATATTGTTTTTTTTGTTTGTTTTTTTTTACTCTGCTCTGTATGCTTTTCAAGGCCTGCTTGCAAGGAAGGAGACAGCCACTGAAATACAGGAAGCTACACTCTATACTCTCCTATATCACACACAACTCACCTCTTCTGATCAGAATTCAAGGCCTGGTGCACAGAATTAGCCATCCCCTCAAATAAAAGCAATTTATTGCAGAAAGCAATCAGAACCGGCACTTCAAATATACTAAGCATCCATCACAACTTGAGCTCCTGCTGGATCTCATCTGCATATCAGGGACCTCCTGAGGGCTCCTGCAACTCCACAGCCTACAGAGACTTTCACCAAGGGGACAAACACTGCCCTGCAAGGAGCACGATACTGCTGCGGTGAGGCTCCGCTGGGACTGACACAAACCCAGCTCTGTGGGCTTGGTGCCTTGCTGGTCCACAGGGCATTGCCAATGGAGGAGTGGACTGCAGGCAGAGCAGCACTGCCATTCTCACCTTACCTGGATGCTACGATGAGTCCATGTCCTCCTGTTTTGCAAAAGCACTCTTGAAGCTGGCTATGTAATACTGCCTAGTGCTGTACTCCTTCCTGTTTGCAGAAGTGGCTCATAGCTGTAAGAAAAACTTACTGTTCTGTCTCTAATCTCTATTTACACAGGATGGTGATAAAGAAATTCCTCAACAATCACTTAATCTCTCTTTGGGCTGACACCACCATCTCTGCTCAGCCCAGCTCCAAAGCAGCAACACATGCAAACACACCACAGTGCTTTGTGGTCTAGGGCAGGATCATCAGATGAAAACAGGCTCTGTACCAAAGTTTTTTTGCCGAGCGTGATGAGTAAGCAGCCTTGTGCCCTGCAAATGTCCCCCAAAACAGGCAGGATGATGCTGAGAGGAAGGGCAGCTCCATCTTCTGGAAGCTGACATCTGTTTGCCCATTTTTGGCATGTGATTTGAAGCAAGAAGCCTGCTTTTGGGTGGGTTTCTGCTGTAAATTCTGCTGGTCATCCACAGCAGCAAGGCACCGCTAGCAGACATGCCGTCCCCACTGCGAACTGGCCTACTCGTGTAAGTAAGCTCTGAGCAAGCTCTGTGTGAACTCACCGCCTGGCCCTAAAGGATTGGAAAAACAGGAAACTCTTTCAAAGGTGTCTAAGGATTTGATGTTGACGTTTGAATTTCCCTTTCATATCACTGCAACATTTTTGTCCAGGCACTTCATCCCCGCACTGCGAAGATGTCATTTATTTCCAGTCAGAGATTTTGTGCTTTTGAAAATAAAGCCAAGGAGGACAGAAAATAGAAGTATTCCAAAACACTTTAGTGCATTAGACAAGTGTATATTATGGGAAACTGAGCCTTTCCAACCCTTGGGGAAAAGCATATCTTCCATACAAACAACTTAGCAAAAAGACAAAGCTGTTCTGCCTAGTGAGATTTTTGGTGCTGTACAGTTTGAGGAAAAACCAGAACGTTTTCATCAGCAGAAACACATTTATAACACAGTGACAATAACCTAGAAGGAGCTGAAGGAGAGACCAAGAACAATGCACACTGCATGGACACGCAGCTGGGAAAGCGGCATTCTTGGTCAACCAGGCCCTGAAGCAAGCAGATGGGCTGAGAAAACATGGCAGGGTTATTGTGGGGGCTCCTCTGGTGACAGTCTCACCTGTGAAATGGGCTCCGTTTGCTGGCAGCTTGTGATCACGGAGGCTGCAGGCACGGGAGCAGGCAGATAGCATCTCGTCCTCTTCACAGGAGCTGCTGGGAATCAGCTCCCAGAGCAGCAACTGTCAGCGACGGTTGTTTAAAAATGCACCCTTGATGCTGGAGCTGGCCACATTTTCCTGCCAGTAAATTGTGCACTGGGAGGAGCTGTGGAAAAAAAATCCACCAAGAATCTATGACTGTAATCCCTTAGGTGAAACTTCATCCCACTTGTAACCCAACTCAGCAAATGTTAATGCCCTGCCCCTGCATTCACATTTCCATCAGAGCCATTTTCCCCAGACAATGGCCTTCTTTGCCCTGTTAAACACAGAAAGTAGGCATTTCCTCAGAGGAAGTTAATTTGGATTAGATCAAAAAAAAATAAGAAGAGTGGGAAACAAAATCTTTTCAGTAATCTGGGAAAGTATTATCAGACAAGACCTTTTCTGCTGAAGGGAAACAGTTTCCCCAGGCCATTGAGAAGCTAAGGACCAACACATTACTTTAACATTATCTTTAAATGAGGAAGATTAGATGGCCTTGCATTTAATTTTACCAATACACATACCATAGTCATTGAAGCCATGACTTTATTTTAAGAGTGATTCACGCATTTAGCTTTTGGTTCATTTCTGTCTTAGTTTTGCAGCCATAATAAATCTAACTTTGGAGGTGCAGAATGATTAATTTCTCAACCACATTTTTGCTTTGAAGTGTCTATTAGCTGTTAAAAAAATAAGCCCTTTTACATTTTCTTCAAAGTCACAAACCACAAACACACACGGATGCTTTGGGCCAAAGGAGGGAGCTGAAAATCTGGCAGTGAGAATTTAGCTGAAATGAGGAGGGGGACCGCCCCGGGGAAGAGTGCTGCATTTGTTCAACCAAAACTGCTGCGTGTGGAGGCAATGGGAAAGTCAAGACTCCAGGTCTCCGGAGCTTCTGATTTAGAGGGTGGAGTCTAGGGGAATGAACATTACATTTTGTTAGGAAACCACTAGTGTTTTTACAGCACAGATTTAATAAAGCTAATTTATGTCTGACTGAAAGTTAAATACCTTACAACCCTGCACTTAGCGTTTGCTTAGTGGCACATACTGTAGGCTCTGTGTCTGACCCACGGCTGGTTTAACGGTGTTGTCTAGAAAAGACTTGTGCCTCTGAGACATGGAGAAACACGCGGCAATCAGAGGAGCAAATTCCCAGCTGGCATAGCTGGGCAGTCACCCTCTGAAGCCACCAGCTCAGGATGGCTGGGAACCTGCTTCAGGCACTCGGGGTTAGATTTTTTACAAAGGGCAGTTAAGAACAGAATGTTTAACTCAAGCGCTGATGCTCTGGGCCGTTGGGCCATTTCAGTTGTGCAAATGTCCCTCCGTGCTATGGGAAGGATTTCTCTGGGAAAACCGGCAGTGCACAGAAACCTACAACCCAGGTCAGCAGCTGTACTGCCAGCACGGCTCAGAACGGGGAAGAAGGGGAAAAAATCAAAGCAAGCTGGAATTAAGGCAGGGATATCCTATCAAAATGGCTATCTCTGGAAGATGCAGTTCTCAAAAAAAAAATAAAAAAAAAAATAGAACCTTCCTTTTGCTAAACTATTTCCCTTTAGGGAAAGCCACATTTAGCTGTTTCATTTCAGTCACTTAGCTCTAAACCAGAATGTGCCACTGAACATGATATGTTTCAGTTTTAAAAGAGCTTAAGATCATCTGACAGTATTTTGCCATGATGCATCTGATCTACAAGACCTACTTTCCAGAGTTCAAGCCCCTTCTTAGTGGCAGGACACTTTGGAAGGCTACATGTCCTAAAATTATCCCACTGCTAAAATTGTGTGATGCAGTATGGGAACTGCCTGACTTTTGGAGTATGGTGGGAGAGGAGGTTTGGGCTGGTAAGCCAGGTCACCACAGAGAAGGGGAAGATGATGCTCTTGGACTACAGTTCCCATGACCCAGTGCGAAATGGGGTGGAAGAGAAGAGATTCAGGCTGCCAAAAAGTGTTTCCATGTGAGGAGAACGTTTCTACTAAATACATGAAATAAGGGAATCCATCACTATAAAAGCAGAAGGAATTATCTGAATTTTCCTTGTACAAAATTTTAGGGTTTGGAGAGAAAGTAAGTGCTGGAATGTCCCAGGATGTCAGTAGGAATTTTGCTAACCTGCAAGGCCAGATTTTGCAGATGGGGTCCCTGCACCCAAGAAATCCCCACTTGTTCTGTCGCCTTCCATGGGACTTCCAACTGCCAGCACAAGTGAGAGTCCTTCCTTGGTCTGGGCGTTCAGCAAGGCCCCAGTTTGGGCAAACCCTAAATTCCTTATCAAAGCATGTGAGATTTACACTGGCATGAAGGACAACGACAGAGGACAGGCAAGCTCAACAAGCTGCTAATGCAATACAGCTTAGGCTACAGCTTTGTGCCTTTATATCTCTGGAGCCTTATAGGGGAAGGCTGTCTCATACATGGGGTAGGCTGACTTTCATCAGCTCTCCTGCTAACAGCACAGGGCACCCTAAGGGTGCTTTGTCTCTCCTGGTGTCTCAGCACAGACAAGAGCCTAAGTAAACCTACAGGGGCTTTCCCATTTGCAGCAACCAGAGCTTCAACCAAAGCAGTGCCAGCAGCAGCAGCCATGAACCACAGCAGATGCTGAGCACCGCTGCCAAAATTAACCAAAGGGCCTGTATAAGACCCTCACACCCACCCTGCTGTACAAATGTGCCTTCCACGTGCTCTCAACATGTCCATTTTCTCCAGCTGAGGGTCACCTGGGGGATGGGTCCTAACCTGGGTGATCCAAGAAGCCCCACAGCTGAGCTAACCAGAGACCCTTACCCAAATCTTACACTCAGGCACTGGTGAACATCTGTGAAATCACTCAGCAGCAAACATCCCGCCATATTAGCAACTGTGAGTATTTAGACACATCAGAGCAATAGAAGGTGCACTGTGTGCTGCAGGACCGTCTCAGACCTATAGCTGGAGAAGCAGGAGAAATGATAGGGACATTATTTATTAAGGACTTAGCAAAAAAAAAACCCCAAAAAAACAACCCACCCTCCAGGCCCAAGTGTTTCATTTGTTCCACTGCTAAAGAGAAGCCACTGCTAATAACAGGATCAACAACTCAAGAAAATATATACTATGGAGCCAAAGGTCCTCATTACAGAGAAACCTGACTCCCTTGTCGCAGAGCAAGGCTGCAATGAACATTACCTGTGCTGCTGCAGGTCCAGTGTCCTTTCCCTGAGAGGTGTCCAGCACTGCTTCAGCCTCCTGCCTGCCTGGCAGGGAGGACATGGGTGAATTCCTCTCCTGCCTTCATGGACTAGAGCCAACCAAGGAAGAGGAGTGTGCAGGGAAGAGGCCATCAGCAGTGCGCAGCAGCTTCTCACAGCCATAAATCTCAGAAATTGCAAACATTTATTAATGTTTGTTGGGGTTTGTTTTTGGTTGGTGGGGGTTTTTTTTAGACAATAAGATCTGTGGCATTTTCGTTCAGTGTTGGAGACCTGAATTTAACTTTTCCGCTCTCAGTCCTGCTTAGATCAGTCTCAAAAAGGTGCCTCTGCCCCTCTCTTTCCTCTGTTATGGTATGTGATTTTAAGGTTTTTAATGGGTAACACCAATTCTCTCTCCCCAACTTCTGCTCAGGAACTGGGAGACCAGCTGACCACCCCTAAACGCCCCCCCCAGCCTCAACGTGAAAGCAGGCAGGATTGTAAAATAGGGAAACTGAGCTGTGGCGTGTTGCCAGCAGGTTAGCTGCCAGCACCATTCCCAAAGCCATGTCCTAGCCTATCTGGAAGGCTCATCTGTATGGCTGGAGTCAACTCACAGCTGCCAGCATCTGGGCTATATCCTGCCCCAGATTCATCCTGCCAACAATTTGGAGGGCTGCAGCAGGATGGCAGGGTGGCAATCAAAAGGGAGTTCAGCAAATCAAGTCTCCTTTATGCCTAGGCTGTCTCTGTCTTCCTCTGCTCCCACACCCAGCTTGTCAAAGCCTTACCCTATGTAAGAAATATTGAAATAATATTGTAATAATTTTAATAGTACATAATAATACACAATAATAATATTGTAATAACTCTATTGTATGCTAAACAATATTGAAACAATACAGGGTCATAACACTCGCACAGCAGTTTCCATTAATTGTTACATGAAACATGCATGATTCCAGGAAGCATGTAGTTTGGAAATAGCAACTTTTCCACCATTCCCTACCAGCGTTTTGTGTACATGTCATTTTAATCTGCTTGGCAAACACAGGCTGTGATTGATGTGGCCAAGAGACTTTATCCATTCAATCATTCACCCTGTTTTTAGATCTGTGCTTTCTGTGATCTGCCTTCAGCTTGCCAAACATCTCTTGCAGCTTGTAACTCAACTTGGAGCAGTCAAAGCATGTGAACAGGAACTACAGGGATCACAGCGTTTTCTTGAGAAAGGTCTAGCCCTGGCAGTAATAAACCAACCCACTGCTCTCTGGCTTGAGACTTTCCCACTGTCTCTGACCCCACCGAAACCTATTCTCCTGTCCCAAGGGTGAGGGTAGAAATCAAGATAAGAGTTTGTGCAAAACGAGCTGCATAAGTTGCTGCTAATGACTTTATGAAATGACTCTGCAAAACACTATTTTGGTCAAAACCTGCTCCCCATCATGCCTCTAGCTTTCACCCACAGTTTGCCAAAGTCATTGGGAAAGCTTCAGCAGTGTCATTAGCCACTAGTTTCAATAGTCTCCTGCAGAAATACAAAGACATATTCTCCTCTGAAGTGATGCTTTGGCCAGAACTTAACCCTGAAGAGATGCCAGTGTCCAAAGGCAGCAGGTGCTGTGGACAACTCAGTATAGCATCATGAGGGGTATTGCTGTATCGTGCTTGCACAGAGAGGAATTTGAGCCACAGTGGTTGCACTCAAGCCAGGATTCAGCTTTGCCACCCTGCCAAAGTCTGGAGACCTCAGTCTGGTTCAAGTTTGTCCTTGGGAGCTGCCAATCGCACCTCCAGTGGGACTGGCTCAGTGGTGACCAAAAGCCCCTGGCAGCGCTTGTGTGTGCTCTTCTCCTTCCTTGTGCTGGGGCGGTCAGGTCTTTCATGCCACTGCTGCTGTGGCCTGTTACAGTGCTCCACGCTTGACACAGGCATGTTTCACTCTACCCTGTCCTTTGCAATGGATTAATGGATTAACCCCTGATCTTTGCAGTGACCTAACTTGTAGTCTGATTGATGGCTCTACTTGTTCTCTTGCATTTTGCATCACCAGCACAAGAGAAAGGATCACCATACAAAAGAAGCAGCTGCTAGAGAGGAGGAAAGAAACTTAGCAAGTATTTTATGGGCAATTCCCATCCTTTGTTCCACAGTAGGTGCAATTTGGAGTAGCCAAACATTTGGAAATGGCTGTTTCTCTCTCTTCCTCAGCTCATGTTGCTTTAACAAGACTAGGGACCAACTATAGACAATGGAGGATTGATGTTTTGGAGAGGGCAAGAATGTCTTTAGCTATTCACTTGTTATACTTCTTCAGGACCACAGTGGAATACATAGATCTCTGGCTCCTGCTAGAGGCCATTCATGGCTCAGTTTTTAACCTGAAAGGAGCTCTCATTATGAAGTATTGCTATGCTGTATTAAGGTGCATGGTGCAAGATACCCAATATACCAAAGAGAATGAGAAGAACAGAGACAACGGAGACTTTCACATGCTGTCCATCCCAGACAGCAGGACCTTCCTCCTTGTCTATCAGGCAACAAGATGGGATGTTACTCACTTCTGTCCATCTATGTTATCAAGCCAATGTGCCTTGTAATGTATTAACCCTACTCAATGTTGTAAAACAGGACCTCTGTTTGAGTGAGCTATTGCCCTGGTAGTTAAGCACAAAATTTGGTTGCTCTATTAAAGGTGAAGGCCTGCAAGTGCAGTACCTGCCTTCCCTAGCTGGGTGGGAATCAGGTAGGACTTGATTCCTGAGCAAGACTTGCAGTATTGCTCAAGCCTCACTGTGCATAGCAAGCAGGGTGCCCCAGCTAAAGACCAGCACCATTAAGGAGGGCTGATGGCCGGCCGGTTCAGGCCCGTTTTGTGTCTTCTGATGGGCTAAGCAGTGCCTGGGAAAGGGCATGTGCTGAGGGGTGCTGGCACACAAAGTCCCACTCTGGCGAGTAGTAGCCAGTCAGTCGCCGAGGGGAGCTGCTCCGGTGCCAGCCCAACGCGCAGCGGAGCAGCATATCTTGGAGCACAGGGGGTTTTCCT
>VXBL01009097.1:242890-255775 GCA_013400195.1 Aramus guarauna | reverse complement strand
CAAGCCACACGAAGATGCCAACAACATTCACTCCCGACCAGCCTTGCAGCCACCCCGCAGCCCCACGGGACATTGTCACCCAGCTCCAGGTGCTGCCCAGCACCGTGACACCCCCAGCAAGGTGTTGCCAGTGTCACCAGCTGCCCCTACCCACTGTGTCCGGGACACCTTGGTGCAGCTTGATCTCCTCAGCTCAGTGCCAGCAGTGCCAGCGGGTCCTGCCCGGCACACTTGGCATGGGAATAGCCCAGTGTGGGACAGCCCAGCTGAGGACAGAGGAGGAGGAGAGAAGAAACAACAAAGCAAAGAGCTTCCCCAGCGTCACCACAAGCAGGCAGCACGAGGGTGAACCAGCTGTGAGGGCTAAGTCCCCAGTGGGCACCCTCGTGGCTCCTGCTGCCACCCTGGCACACGCTCCCCTTACCTGGGCTTTTGAACAAGCTCATCCTTATGATCCTCCACTGAGAGCAGCAGGAGAGAAAGGAAGAGGCAGAGTCAGTCTGCGGCAACCAAGGCCCAGGGAGAGCAGAAAGGGAAGGCAAAAGAGGAAAACCGACCTCTTCTCCCACCTCAACATCCCAGTCTCATACCCCCACCCAGCAGTGGGGCAGAGCATGGCCCCAGCCCAGCAGCACCACGAGCCCCGACACGGCCCCACTCCATGCAGAGCCCTGAGCAGCTCCTGCCAGCTCAACCCTGCCCAGAGTTGCCACACAGGGCCAAAAATCAATTCTCCAGTGCCACATAAACCCTAGGCCTCCACTGGGTTCTGGCTACCATGGCAAAGCCCAGCACTCCCAGCCAANGACCCCACGCACAGCCCCGGGCAGTTCCCGACAGCTCAGCCTCCCTGGAGGGTTGACTTGGAGCTAAAAAGAACCACTCACTGCTACATCACCCCACAGCCTCTACCAGATCCTGGTTACCCCAGCAAACTCCAGCACCCCCAGCCAGCACCAGTCCCTGCAGGAACTCACTGCCATCTGTGCCCGTCAGCCGGGCCAGTTTGCGGAAGGAGCGGGACTGGGAGGTCCCAGTGCGGGGCTGCCAGTCCTCAGCGTCCTCTATCAGCCGCAACTTCCCGGGGTCACACACAGGGGTGCTGGGGGCCTCCAGCGGCTGCGGGGGCTGCCTACGAGTGACAGAAGGCAGGCGCTCAGCCGGCACAAAGCATGGACCCTGCTTTAGTACACGGAAGCGCTCCCAAAGGGGCCCTCGCACACGCTGACTCCCTTCCCAGGCCCCAGCACTCACCATGGCTCCCCTGTGCCCCAGCTGGACCCACGGGCATCCCTGCGGCATCAGAAAAAACGGCGGCACAACAGTCAATGGTTGACCCATGCTCAGTGCATCGTTCCTGTACCTATCCCCAGCTCCGCAAGCCACACGAAGATGCCAACAACATTCACTCCCGACCAGCCTTGCAGCCACCCCGCAGCCCCACGGGACATTGTCACCCAGCTCCAGGTGCTGCCCAGCACCGTGACACCCCCAGCAAGGTGTTGCCAGTGCCACCAGCTGCCCCTACCCACTGTGTCCGGGACACCTCGGTGCAGCTTGATCTCCTCAGCTCAGTGCCAGCAGTGCCAGCGGGTCCTGCCCGGCACACTTGGCATGGGAATAGCCCAGTGTGGGACAGCCCAGCTGAGGACAGAGGAGGAGGAGAGAAGAAACAACAAAGCAAAGAGCTTCCCCAGCGTCACCACAAGCAGGCAGCACGAGGGTGAACCAGCTGTGAGGGCTAAGTCCCCAGTGGGCACCCTCGTGGCTCCTGCTGCCACCCTGGCACACGCTCCCCTTACCTGGGCTTTTGAACAAGCTCATCCTTATGATCCTCCACTGAGAGCAGCAGGAGAGAAAGGAAGAGGCAGAGTCAGTCTGCGGCAACCAAGGCCCAGGGAGAGCAGAAAGGGAAGGCAAAAGAGGAAAACCGACCTCTTCTCCCACCTCAACATCCCAGTCTCATACCCCCACCCATCAGTGGGGCAGAGCATGGCCCCAGCCCAGCAGCACCACGAGCCCCGACACGGCCCCACTCCATGCAGAGCCCTGAGCAGCTCCTGCCAGCTCAACCCTGCCCAGAGTTGCCACACAGGGCCAAAAATCAATTCTCCAGTGCCACATAAACCCTAGGCCTCCACTGGGTTCTGGCTACCATGGCAAAGCCCAGCACTCCCAGCCAACACCAGTCCCTGCAGGAACTCACTGCCGTCTGTGCCCGTCAGCTGGGCCAGTTTGCGGAAGGAGCGGGACTGGGAGGTCCCAGTGCGGGGCTGCCAGTTCTCAGCATCCTCTATCAGCCGCAACTTCCCGGGGTCGCACGTGGGGGTGCTGGGGGGCTCCAGTGGCTGCGGGAGCTGCCTGCGAGTGACAGAAGGCAGGCGCTCAGCTGGCACCAAGCGTGGATCCTGCCTGGCACTGCAGCACAGGGTGGCTCTCCCAAAGCTGCCCTCACACACACCAACCCCTTGCCAGACCCTGGTACTCACCGCTGCTCCCCCGTGCCCCAGCTGGACCCACGAGTATCCCTGTGGCACCAGAAAAAACGGCGGCACAACAGTCAACGGCTGACCCATAGCTCAGCACACCCCTCCCATAGGCACCTCCAGCCTCACAGAGACACAAGCCACACGAAGATGCCAACAACATTCACTCCCGACCAGCCTTGCAGCCACCCCACAGCCCCACGGGACATTGTCACCCAGCTCCAGGTGCTGCCCAGCACCTCCTGACACCCCCAGCAAGGTGTTGCCAGTGCCACCAGCTGCCCCTACCCACTGTGTCCGGGACACCTCGGTGCAGCTTGATCTCCTCAGCTCAGTGCCAGCAGTGCCAGCGGGTCCTGCCCGGCATACACACCATGGGGACATTCCCCTGTAAGAACATCCCCGTTGGGGACACCCACAGCCTGCCTGGCAGGTGGATGCCCGGGCAGGACCCTCACGAAGTGACAGTCAGAGCAGTGGCTGAGCACTATCAGTGCCCATTGTGGGACGAGTGCAGGGCAGGCTCTGCAGCTCTGCCGACAGCTCAGCTCTGGTGAGAGCAAGAGGACAGAGAGGGAACAGGAGGATGGAGGAGGACGACAGAGAAGAAACAGCAACAGGGCAAAGGGCTTCCAGAGTCACCACAAGTACCAAGGCTGAACCAGCCAGGGGGGCTGAGCCAGGGCTCAGTGGGCACCCTCGTGGCTCCTGCTGCCACCCTGGCACACGCTCCCCTTACCTGGGCTTTTTAACAAGCTCATCCTTACGATCCTCCACTGAGAGCAGCAGGAGAGAAAGGAGACAGAGTCAGTCTGCGGCAACCAAGGCCCAGGGACAGCAGGAAGGCAAAGGCAGGAAAACCGACCTCTCCTCCCGCCACCCTCCTGCCCCAACGCCCAGCCCTGCAATGGGGCAGAGCACGGCCCCAGCCCTGCGGAACCACCACGACCCCACGCACAGCCCCGGGCAGTTCCCGACAGCTCAGCCTCCCTGGAGGGGCCACACAGGCCCAAAACCAACACTCCAGTGCCACGATGCACCATGGCCTTTATCCAGCACCAGTTGCCCTGGCAAAACCAGGCAGTCAGGCAGTGCCAGGCCCCGCGGGAACTCACTGCCATCTGTGCCCGTCAGCCGGGCCAGTTTGCGGAAGGAGCGGGACTGGGAGGTCCCGGTGCGGGGCTGCCAGTCCTCAGCGTCCTCTATCAGCCGCAACTTCCCGGGGTCGCACACAGGGGTGCTGGGGGCCTCTGGCATCTGCATGGACTGCCTGTGAGTGACAGAGCGCAGGCACTTAGCCGGCACCAAGCATGCACCCTGCCTGGCGCTGCAGTACGGGGCAGCTCTCCCAAAGGTGCCCTCACACACACCAACCCCTCGCCAGACCCCAGAACTCACCACTGCTCCCATATGCCCCAGCCAAACCCCTGGGCATCCCTGTGGCATCAGAAAAAACGGCGACACAACAGTCAATGGTTGACCCATGGCTCAGTGCATCCCTCCCATATGCACCCCCAGCCCCATGGAGAAGCCAGCAGCATTCACACCAGACCAGCTTCCTAGCCACAATTCAGCCCCCCGGAAAAGCCAGCGACACTCACCCAAGCTCTACCTAGCCACTCTGCAGCCCCACACCAGGCTCACAAGACAGCGTGTCCCAGGTCCAGGAGCTGCCCAGTACCTCCTGACACCCCCAGCAAGGTGTTCCCAGTGCCAGCAGCCTCTTCCAGATGCCATTGGCTCAGAAAGCAGCATTGCAGCTTGGCCTCCTCAGCTCAGTGCCAGCAGTGCCCAGCAGGTCCTGCCCAGCACACCCAGCATGGGGACACCCTGTTGGGGACAGCCTGCCTGGCAGGTGGGTGCCCAGGCAGGACCCTCCCGAGGTGACGGTCAGAGCAGTGGCTGAGCGCTGGCAACACCCATCGTGAGGCAAGCACAGGGTGGGCTCTGCGGTTCTGCCAACAGCTTGGCTTTGGGGAGAGGCCAGAAAGGGAACGGGAGGACAGGGAAGGAGAGGAAAGAAAAAACAACAGGGCAAAGAGCTTCAGTGGCATCACTGCAAGCAGTGAGTGCAAACCAGCCACATAGGCTGAGCCCCGAGTGGGCATCTCTGTGGCTCCTGCTGCTGCCCTGGCACACGCTCCCCTTACCTGGGCTTTTTAACAAGCTCATCCTCATGATCCTCCACTGAGTGCAGTAGGAGAGAAAGGAGGAGACAGAGTCAGTCAGTGGCGACCGAGACCCAGGGACAGCAGGAAGGCAAAGGCAGGAAAACCGACCTCCCCTCCCGCCACCCTCCTGCCCCAACGCCCAGCCCTGCCTGGCCACGGGGCAGAGCACGGCCCCAGCCCTGCGGCACCACCACGACCCCACGCACAGCCCCGGGCAGTTCCCGACAGCTCAGCCTCCCTGGAGGGGCCACACAGGCCCAAAACCAACACTTTGGTGCCACAATGCACCATGGCCTTTATCCAGCACCACTTGCCCCAGCTAAGTCCTGGCAGAACCAGGCAGTCAGGCAGCGCTGGGCCCTGCAGGAACTCACTGCTGTCTGTGCCCGTCAGCCGGGCCAGTTTGCGGAAGGAGCGGGACTGGGAGGTCCCGGTGCGGGGCTGCCAGTTCTCAGCATCCTCTATCAGCCGCAACTTCACAGGGTCACACGTGGGGGTGCTGGGGGGCTCCAGCGGCTGCGGGGGCTGCCTGCGAGCAACAGAGTTGTCTGTCAAGTCTGACAGATCCCCACAGCATCACCTCCTTGGGGCGGCCCCACACTTTCCCTGACACAGAACCCACAGCACACCCCAGAACCTGAGACGCTGCACGGTGCCTTCCTCCCCACCTCCCCTGCTCCTCCTCTGCATAGAAAGGGCCCATTAAGGACTGACTCAGGACTGACCACCGTTCCTGGCAGTCTAAGACTGGCCCCCAAGGGCCAGGAGGGGAAAGGACAGGGCAAGAACAAGCCAAGGTCAAAAAAATCACCATCAGAGTATCAGAGGAGCTGCACAAGTGCCCAGTGAACACCTGTGGTGCCCATGGTAGTGCCACCCGCCTGTCTGGCCCTGGTGAGGGCCCTCACCCAGCTGAGCCACATCTCAGGGAGGAGGGAAGGGACCACACGTGAGGACACTCCAGGGCCCCAGCAGCCAGCAGAGACAGGCAGCGCTCGTCCTTTAGGAACAGCGTGCTGCCAGGAATGACCCACCCCCATGGGCAGAGCAGCGTGAGCTGCCTGTCCCCGGGCTGGCCCGGCCCTGGAGAACGGGGCGCTAGCAGGGAAGATGCATGCAGGAAAAATAGAGAGAGCAGGTAAAAGGCTTACTGACTTGTCAAGGCTCAGCACCTGTAGGGGAGAGGGAAAGAGAAAGGGAAGAGAGAAAGAAAGAAAAAGGAAGGTGAAATTAGACCCGCAGTACCTGAGAAGCTTCCAGAGCTCACCTATGGCCTGCACCAGTCCCCCTACCCCAGAGAACTATGCCCAGCTCTCCCAGGGCTGGGAGCACACTGGGACGCAGGGCCAGATGCCTCCCTCAGCCCCCCAAAAACACTCCTGGGTGCCCAGGATAGCCAAGGCTGCATCCCTCCCCATTGCCCAGTTTCAGGGCACCACAGCAGCTCTCGGCAGGGACCAGCAGCTGCCAGACACACGGCAGCCGGGTGGGCAGCCTGCAGAGGTGGGAGCTTCTTCCCTGCAAGCAGGGTGAGGACGGTGCTGTGCAGGGCTCGGGGGCTTCCCTTTGTCCAACCCATCCCGGCAGCTGGGGGGACTGGCAGGACGTCCCTGGGCAGGCACTGGCTGGCGGCCACAACTCAGCCACTGCTTCCCTGCTGCCGCAGATGCCAGCGGGCGTCCTGCTACAACCACCATGTCATTCCCTGCAGGACTCCCCACAGGCTGACACATCCCTGAGCGAGGGACCAGCATGTGCGTGGCTGTGTACCCCCACATGTGACAGTCCTGTCGTGCCACCTCAGCACCAGCCATCAGGGGACCCTGGCACAGGCACCATCACCCACTCCCACCCACGGGTGCCTGGCATGCAAGGCACAGCAGGACCAGGCAGCAGGTTCCCCCTGATCGTCAGGGAGCAGGACGGACAGCAACATACCCATTGTGCTGGGGGGTGCAGGTGGGCGCCAGGGGCGTGTACGTCACGGGTTTCGTCACCAGCCCAGGCCGTGGGTTCGGAGGCGAGCCGGCCCCAAAGGGCCGAGCTGTTTTGTTGAGGGCGGTGCTGGGAGCGAAGTTATATTTCAGGGGTTCAGAGCAGGGGAGTGAGTCCTGAGCGAGACAAAACATACAGACACGGGCTCACACGTCAAGCAGCATGCAAGGGGCAGCCCTGGGCCAGGGAGCACAGCAGGCAGCCAGGTAGGGAAGTCAGACAGCACGTGCACCTCAGATACCAGCTCTGCCAGGCTGGCACCTCTCTCCACAGGGCTCCCAGCCCAGCAACAGCAGTCACAAGCCCAGCCTGACGGTCGCTGGAGGATTAGTAGAGTGCCCTGGATGCTCACTACTGCCCGCGGCGGGGTGGTGCATGCACACACACCGATTGTAACCGTCCCGTGGCATGAAGCTGAATGCACATAGGTGGTTTCCATCCAGGAGCCACCGGTCACTGGCCCCAGGCCCTGCCTCCCTGTGCCAGGGCACTCCCCAGCACTAGCAAACATGAGGCCCTGAGGCTGTGCTTGCGGCTGCCTGGCCTCCTCCCCTGCATCAGCCTCTCTGCACCCCTGCCCGCACCCAGCACCAGCAGGGGCACAGACAGGCAGCAGCCAGGGTCCAGACACCCACTGGACAGACCCCGCTCCCTCTGATCCCGTAGTGCCAGGGGTCAGAGCTGTTCCTCCAGTGGGGAATTTTCCAGCCCTCCAAACACACCCCAGTCCCTCAGAAGCCTTCAGGCCCCAGGAGCAAAGTTCATTTGTCCATCTATGTTCAGGGATTCCCCTCCCCTGAGACGAGGCTGAGCTGTCGCTGCAGCGCCAGGAGCAACACGTACCTTCTGCGGCTTCCCCAGGTGGTTCTGGGCTCTGCAAGAGAGGAGACAGCTGGGCAGGTGTGGGAACTGGTCCAGCCACCACTGGGATGCTGGTAGCCCAGGGATGCAGCACCCACCTGAGGGGAGCCACGGCTGGCTGGCACTGCCCCATGGCTCCTGGGTGAGGACCAGCAGCCAGGCTGAGCCTCATCCAGCCAAGCAGAGCCAGGGGCTGCCAGGCTCTGAGCAAAGAGCAGTGATGCCGGGAGATGGTGATGCCAGGAGATGGCACTAGGCAGAGGGCCCTGGCTCTGCTCTGGCCACACCGGGACCCCAGGTTTGCAGGACCCACAAATCGTACCTGCTCAGGGTGAGGCAGAGCCTGTCCCCGCAGGCGCGGATCCTGTTCTGGGCCTCGATGTGCGTCATGGAGCTGGTGCTCTCCCCGTCGATGTACAGCACCCAGTCGCCCACTCCCACACCAGCCTGGGCCGCCTTCCCACCCGGCGTCAGCTGCAGGACAGACAGAGTCAGGGAGAGCCAGGCCGGCTGAGCGGCAACACGGGAGCAGAGGGACACCCTCGTCCTCATGATAGCAAGGGTCTGCTGGGGCCCAGGCTCGCTCATGCAAGGCCCAGCCCAGAACACACACACAGGCCAGGCCCGGGGGAGGTAGGGACCCACAGCTAGTGGCCATGCCAGCACCCCGGTTTCCCGTCCCCACGATGCTGAACGGCAGAGGCAGCTGGCTCAGCCTCAGCAGGAGGCCTGGCCGCCCCTCAGAGCCATCCCCACGGTCCCGGGGCAGGAAGGAGTGTATGAGTCAGGGCCCGTCAGGCAGCCCACGTCTCGCTGCGAACCACAGGCACGTCCAACCCTCCGCCTGGGGCAAGGAGGCAGACAGGGGACGCACCTGCAGGTGCTCCCCCCAGCCGTCCGCACTCCTGTCCCGTTCCCGTTCCCCTCCCGGTACCAGCAGGCACAGACATTACCTCATCCCCACAGAGAGGCGGGAGCCCCCCCGGGGCAGGGAGACACCCGCCCCCACCCACGCTGCTCCCCAGACCTCACCCCGCTGGGGCAGCCAGGAGCATGGCCACGGGTTCTCCTGCCCGGCCACGGTGCCGGGAATGCGCCTTGCCCCCGCCCCAGCACGGCTCTACGGCATGGCTCTACGTCAGCCTCGCGCTGGGAAGCAGAGACTGCCCTCCCCTCCCACCAGGGACGCGCTGCTGAAGGCAAGCAGGGCCCCGAGCGCCGCACGCAGCACCCAGGCTCTGACAGACAGACAGACGTGGGCAGGCTGCAGCCATTCCTGCTCCTCCAGCGCGGAAGAACTTGAGGCGCTTGGACCCAGACCAAGTATTTCCTCAAGTCCTGTTCAACATGAACATAAAAGGAGCGAGCCAGATTCCCAGCGCCGTCAGAGGGCTGAAAAATCCCTGCCACCGAGCCCCAGCCCCTCCTTGCCTGTGCACAGGGCCCAGCTCGCCCCAGAGCTGTGCTCCCCTTCCTGGGGCCAGCACCAGCCCTCCACTTGAGGCCAAACCCCGCACCCAGACTGGATGTGGTCCAGCTCCACCTGCATCCCACCGCCATCCCCAGCAGGCCATAGCTATCCCCTCCAGTGCCCCCACTCCTCCTGCCTGGCACAGGAGGGTGCCCTGGGTGGCAAATGGCAACACCCAGCTCCTGGCCACGCTGCTACAAACCCCAGGCTCACTGCCCTGGAGGGCTGGGGAAGGTACAGGGCAGCTGCGTGGATTTGGAGGCAGGAGCAGGAGCTGGGAGAGGTTTTCACATGGCTGCCCGGGAAGGGGAGAGCACAGCAGGCTGCGTCATGCAGCCGCACCCAGCCTGGCCAGCACCGCCATTCTCCCCTTCCCTCTCTGCACCAGGAAACCCCTTTGGCAGGTGCCAGCTCAGCTGGGAGTCACGGCAGCGCCAACCCTCCTGCTTCCCGCCTGGCCCTGCTAACCAGGGCTTCCTTCCTCCTCTCTCCGCCCAGCCAGTCCTTTGTTCTCCATCCCTCCATCGCTGCACTGAGCAAGGTGCCCACCAGCTGCCCCCATCCAGGGCTCAGGCACCCCAGACAGAGTATCACTCAGCATGGAGGGGAGTTGGGTGCCTGCACAAGGGCCTACACAGCATCCCCCAGCACCATCCTGCCTGCAGCACCAAGGGTGTCTCCTCTTCCCTGGATGGCAGATGCCAGGATGTGCCACACAGCACCCAGCTCCCCAGACACCAGCCCTTACCCCGGCTCCACCACAAGCAGCTCAGGACCACGGTCTTATCCACCACAAGTAGCTCAGGACCACGGTCTTGCAGCCTGCCTAGCCAAGGTGTCAGGAGCAGCCCCTTGCCATGAGAGGACCAGGGTGGCACCTCTTTCGTGTGACCACCAAGCTGAAGCAGCCTTGCAGCTCACCCAGTAGTGTCATAGCAATGGATGCAGCTGAGAGCCAAAGCACGCACCAGTACTGCTTTCCCCTGTGCTCCCCAGCTCCACAGAGCAGGACCCCACTGCAGCCCTTAAAGCCAGGACAGGACACCTCCTTCCAGCCCACTGTGGCAGCCCTGAGGCCTGGCAGGACAGCCTGCCCTGCCAGCAGCACCCTTGCTCAAAGAAGCCATGGCCAAGGCCAGCAGCATGCTCCAGGCAGGAGCTCTAGTGCTGGGGATGGCTCCAGGGCGTAGAGCAGCACAGGATCACTCCTTCCCATCAGTCAGGGCCCACTGCCCCACAGCCCAGCCTTGCCAGAGAGCCCCCCTAAAGCTGCCTACATCCCCTGGGAATGGCCTCGCTGCTCCTGCCTGCCCTGCCCAGGACAGCAGCATTCCCAAGCCGAGGGCAGCACTGGCCTGTGCACACAGCGGGCTGTTGCTTCACAAGGCCCCTGCCCTGGGAGGCTCCTCCATCCGACCAGACCCTTTGTTAAGCGCTGGCTCACAGCCAAGAGAAACATATTTTAGAGAATAAACTCGCTGAAGCCGTCTCTGCGTGCTCGGCAGAGATCGGCAGGCCCTAGGGCAGCAGCCCTGGTGACTCCAGCCTCGCACAGTGCCCTCAGGGTCCGTGCTCTGTGCTGGGGTGCTGTGGAGACACACGCCCCTCTGGGACAGACGCACGGTGCCAGGCTCGTGCCGGGGGCAGGTCCCCACGCAGCACCACAAGCAAAGCTGTCCTTTGAGAAGCAGCCTCCGTGCCAGCTGCCCAAGCGTCAGCAGCGTGGGCAATGCAGTTGCATTCCAAGGCTTATAAGGCAATTGCGTGGCCGGAGCCACGGCCAGCACCCACTTGGGTGACCAGACCATCCAGGGACAGAGACCCGCACGCACCCGGGGCCAGACTTGGCCTCAGTGAGTATCACATCAGGAGCTCACACCAGGCACTTCAGCCACGAGCAGCCAGCAGCACAACGGCTCTCACTCAAGCTAGAGAAATAGGCTGGTTTTGTGGAGGAAACTGTGTCCCAGTGCAGGCAGCAGTGTGGGCAGCAGCGCAGGCTTCTTTACTTCCCCTCCCTGCCTGATTCAGGGCCAGCTCAGGTACAGAGCTGGGAGCTGCACAGTGGGAGGGAGAGCAGAAGGGCACAAGTCAGGTCCCAGGATGTGAGCCCAGTGTTGTGGTGCAGAATGGGAAACTGGCCCGGTGGCTCAGAGACAGTGAGAGCGGCTCTCCTCCCCCTGCGGTGGGCACACTCCGGAAGGGGCCTCCCCTGCACCCTCCCCAACAGCTCGAATGACTCTGCAGAGGCTGTACAGTGTTTCCCATCTGCGGTCCTCTGCCTGGAACACCCCCATGCTGGACCACAGCTGATAAGGCTCTGAGGAGGCTACGCAGAGCCAAGCAGAACAGGACGCAGTGTTCCTGGGGCCCTGGCTCATCCACATCCCCCATGTGGCTCTGCCTCAGCCACCCAGGCGCACCGCCATAGCTCCCACCCGCAAAGCCAAGGGAAGAATGGGTGTCGCTGGTCTCAACTTCTCTTACCCTAGAGATGGAGAGCGGCATGCTGAAATCCTTCCCTCCCTGCAGCCTGAAGCCCCAGGGCGCTGGCCCGTTCAGCATCACCTTGTAGGACTCCATATCGCCCATCTCTGCAAGGGAAGAGGGTGTGAACCTGGTGTTAGGGTACGCAGGAACAACGTGGGGAGAACAGACGAGGAGGGGGCCCAGTGCCTAGCAGGATGGGGCAGGAGGAGACAGGTCACACTTCCAGCAGTAACTCCACCCTGACCATCCTACACTACACTGTGGTTAGAGACGCACCCCAAATCTATCAGCATCTCCTCCAACAGCGTCAGAGCTGAGGGGCCCAGGCTAACGCTGACAAGTGCCAGGGAGCCAGGCACAGCCCCGCTGCCACCCACAGTGGAGCGGCTGCAGGCTCTGCTCTCCCTCTCCCAAACCTGAGACGTGCTAACCCTTGCGGCACCCCAGAAACTCACCCTACTGAAAGCCAAGACCGCTGCAGACCACAGAGAAGCAGCAGCAGGTACAGAAGGATGGGAACCAGAAGCATTTTTGCCGGATGAATTACCACCAGCAGCGCAGGAGCTGTGAGATGCCACCCGAGGCGCCTGGCAGAGCAGCCAGGCTGGCGCTCCGGCAGTCAGCCGAGCAGATGCTGCCTGGGAGCGAGCCCATCTCTGCACACAGAGCCAGGGTTTCTGCGGAGAGGGAATCCCGGCGCTCCCCTGCCTGCCAGGGCCACGCTGACAGCTGACAGCCCCGGCCTCCCAGCCACCCCTCACCTGAAGGAGACACCAGGCCCCTGCGAAGCCCTCCAGGACCTTTCTCGGCGCTGCCAGGCGGGGGAACAGGGCCGGCTCCGGGCTCCGGGGCCCTCCCCACCGCTCGCAAGGGACCGCGGGCTCCCAGCTGGGAGGCGGCAGAGGCTGCAGGGCCAGGGGCCAGCGTGCCCCCGCTCTCCCCGGGCCGGAGCGGGCTATATAAGGCGTGTAAGACGACACCAGCCCGCTCCCCGCTCGGGAGGGCCAGGGGAAGGCTGCGTGTCAGGCATTCCCGGCGGCCGCGCAAGTCTCAGCGAGACGCCGGCACCGGGGCGGCCCGGAGCGGACAGGCAGCTCCCCACAGGGCTGGGGCTGGGCGGGACCGGGGGTGCCCGGCAGCCTCGGGCCGGGCAGATCTCCTACTCCCGAGGGGCCGCCGGGTCGGGCCGCCAGCCTGGCCCCACGGGGGGCCCCGGGCTCCGCTCCGCATCCGGCCCCACGGGGAGCCCCAGTCTCCCTCCCCATCCCATCCCACGCAGCCTGCCTTCTCCGGGGTCAGAGACCCCAGCCCTGCCCCACGGGGCACCCCGCCTTGCCCCACGGCGACCCCGACCCTAGGCCCAGCCCCGCCCCACGGAGACCCCGACCCTGCCCCGCCCGGGCCCGGGCCC
>VXBL01009097.1:232799-242831 GCA_013400195.1 Aramus guarauna | reverse complement strand
TGCCCTCAAACCCCGGCAGAGGACGGACACCCCAGCCCTGCCGCGGACCACCCCGACCCTCCCGCACTCACTCACCCGCAGCCAGCCGGGCCCCCGGCGGAGCGGGGTCGAGCGGGCGGCGCCGCAGCGGGGAGCGGAGCAAAGCGGACGGACCCGGGACTCGAACTAGAGGCACCGCCCCCTCCCGGCCCGGCCTCGCCTGATATAGGATTGGGTGGGCGGAGCCTGCGGACGACTCAGCCAATCACCACGTGCGCCTGCTTTGCCGGGGTGGGCACCGCGGCGCCCCCTGGCGGGGGCCCACACCCGCCCCCCGCGACCGATCCCCGCCTACCCCCGCAGCACCGGTAGAACCGAGTCCAGCTCAGGCTGTTTATTCACCGCACCACCGAACCACATCCAGCCCGGGATCAGGCCCAGTCTCTCGGGCCGGAGGTCTCCCTGCTGAGCAGCCGCACCAGCTTGGCCCGGAGGTTGCTCTGGGGCTTGTGCCCGGGGCGCCCCGGCAGTGGCTCCTGCCCCCCATGGCTCCAGTGCTGCTCGGGGGGCTGGGGGCTGCCCCGCGGCAGCTGGGCCAGGGCAGCCCGGTTGTCATAGAGGGGGCCTGCCTCATTGCTGTGGCCCTCAGGGGCCTGCCGGCACCCCAGCTCCCACCGCCTTTCCTCCTCTTCCTCCTCCTCCTGTGCCCCAGCTGGACGTGGCTCTGCAGTGAATATGTTCTCATAGAGATGCTCAGGGGGTGGCTTCCCTGTGGCCCAGGGCTCACTGAGACCCAGCTGCCCTGGCCCAAAGAGGGACTGCTGGCCCCGGGCAATGGAGGCATAGACGATGGGGCCTGGGGCCTCTGGCTCCAGGGTGGGGAAGTGGAGAAGGCTGGTGAGGGGGTGAGAGGCAAGCTGTGCCCCCCCCAGGGCCGGGCAGGGCTGGGGCTCCTCAGCCCCAGAGCTCCAGGGCTGGGGCTCAAGGCCTTGTGCAGAGAGCTGGGTGTCCGGGGCATCCTTGCCCTGCTGCTGACAGCTGATGGCGGCAGACACAGCCCGGCAGAGTTCCGAGGCCCTTGGGGTGCTGAAGGTGAAGGTCCCCTCGCCAGACTCGCTGCGGCGGCCAGCCTCAAAGGAGAAGACGGTCTGTGGGACCAAGATGGCAAGGGTGAGGGGCTGGCACCTACCCTGAACAGCCAGCAGTCCCAGGGAGCAGGGGGGAGGCACGCACCTGATCCTGGCCAAACTTGCGGAGGAAGGAGTAAGGCCAGGTGAGCAGGGGCTGGCGGGACTGCGGGTCCTTCAGCGTCAGGCTCTGGGGAAGGGCCGAGAGCACATAGTGCCCATGCA
This sequence comes from Aramus guarauna, assembly GCA_013400195.1. Taxonomy (NCBI): domain Eukaryota; kingdom Metazoa; phylum Chordata; class Aves; order Gruiformes; family Aramidae; genus Aramus; species Aramus guarauna. The sequence goes on along the minus strand of VXBL01009097.1, from coordinate 241,500 downwards.
GGCCACAGCGAGTGGCTGCATCCGTCTGGACCACCAGTACCGGGAATTCAGTCACTACAGGAGCAGAGCAAGGCAGGAGTCAGCACCGCAGCGCTGAGCCAGAGCCCACCTTGGCCCCATCTGCCACCCCTGCACGTACGGTCCTGCCAGGAGGAGTAGAGGGAGTTCTCCTCCATAGGGACAGCAGGGCTGGGCTGGGTCCTGGCACTGCTCTGCGCTGTCTGCTTTGCGCCCTGGAACAGAGGGATGTGAGCACAGCCCCCGGATCGGGGGAGCACGAGCCCCCCAGCCTGCCCACTCACTCCAAACCCCCCTGGCTCACCTGAGCCAGGAGCAGGGTGAGGGGTCCCGGCTGTGCCAGACCCCGTGGTACCTGGAAGGCCAGCTGGCAGAGCTGAGTGATCCACTCATCCCGCTGCTCAGCCGCCAGCACGTAGCTCTTCTCCGTGGTAGTGAGGTAGAAGGCGGCGGTGGCTTTAGGGCAGCTCTCTGTGCCTGCAGGGCCTACGGAAACGCAGTCTGAGAGGCGGATCACCCGTCGGGCACACCGCCGTAGGGAGGTCTTCTCTAGTGCCGTGCCGTCATCCCGCACATCAAACTTCTCCATACGGGCCACACCGGACGGACTGGCAGCGAACAGCTGGGCTCGCATCTTCCTCCAGGACCTCTGGGGTGTGGGAAGGGCACAGGCAGGGGAAAAAAAGGGTCAGCAAGGAGCTGCTTGCTGCGTTGTCACAGCGCTGCCCTCCATGCGGGGCCAGCAGTGCTCGGGAAGAGCCGTGCAGGGCAGGAAAGGGCACGGGGGAACCCTACCCACACCCGCCAGGTGCTGCAGGAGAGCATGGAGAGCTGGGGCCAGCACAGACCCCCAGGGCTGTGGGGCAGGGCAGGCCCAAAGTTAGGTCGAGGGGAGGCCTTTGCCCTGAGCAAGCTCAGCGTGGCTTGCTGGGTGAGTCATGCTCGCTCCCAGCTCGTCGAGCATCAGGTCCTGCTCTTTGTTCCCCACTGCAAGTGCTGGCCTGCCGTCACTGCAGCTGAGCTCTCAAGCTGTTCTCAGGACAGACCCTGATGCAAATTAAAGCCATTTTGAGCTGCTTGAGGCTCCTGCTGGCAGCCTCGCATCTGCTAAGCACGGTCAGGCCCTGCAGCTCGCAGCCCGCTTCCTCCCAGGGGAGGCTCTGCAGCACCAGCACCTTCCCAGCCTGTCATGGGATAGAGGGGACGCGTGCCCCCACGCACCTCAAAAGTGCAACAGAGCCTCCGCCCTGCAGAAACCAGATGCAGCCGAGCACCCAAAATACCCACCACTGCCTGCCTGCCTGCCTCCTACGCCCAGGGCATCAGCTCTGCGGCTGCAGGGCCTGCCTGCTTTGGCTTTGGGACTTGGCTCTCACTGGCGGGCAGGTCAGAGTGCGATCGTAGCCCGGCACATCCACCAAGCCCCCTGCGGGGGCACAGCCACGCCGCCATGGCGGAGGGGATGCCGCTAAGGCAAGGCCAGCAGGACCTGCTTCACCAATGCCCATCGCACAGCTCCCTAGAGCTGGCTCGACTCTGCAGGGACTCCCATCACGTCGTGCTGCCCGGAGTGCTGCGGCACTCAGTGCCCACCCTGAGGACCCAGGGCAGCAGCCAAGCCACGAGGGGTGCCCCACGGATGGCACTGGCACCCCAGGACCAGGCTGATGGAGGGCTAGGCACAGAGCCATGGCCCGCACACTGCCCCGGTGCCCCGCTCCCACACACACGCTGGAGCTGCGCCTCATTAACACACGTTTATTGTTTCATTGCGAATCGCGCGGTGACCAAGCGAGAAGAGGGACCCCGTGTGCAGGGGCGAGCCTGAGCAGGTGCCTGCACGGATGAGTCCCCTCAGCCGCAGGGAGAGCCCCGCTCTTGGGGTGTGGAGCCCAGGGCCTCCCGGGGCAGCTCCAAGGACTCTGGCTCCAGTTCCCCCTTCCCAGACTGCTGAAGTGTGGCCCCAAGCCTGGTGTGAAGATAGATCAGGGCAAGCCCTGTACCCAGCCCCAAATCCACCCTTTACCTTTCCAAATTTGCAGTGCTGCACATAGAGGATCCCATCCTTCACCGGTTTCTCCATGGGCCCAGCGTCGCCCTGGCAGCCAGTGCAAGGATCGGGGACTCGGGCTGCCAGCAGTGGAGAAAATGTGACTGCTGCTGCCGAAGCAACTGCATAGGGCAGACTTCCTTCTCTAGCAACTTCCCCTTTTTGGTGTGTGGGATGAGTGGCAGAGGCTGGGCCGCAGGAGGTGTCCCTCCATGCGCCCTCCCCTCGCAGAGGGGCAGTGAGGCAGAACGCGTGCAGGCAGAGCACAGGAAACACCTAGGGGACCGCCCGATGGAGTGCGGCACACTCTGCCTCGCCCCGGCTGCATCAGAGCACGTTTGGGGGTAAATGGAGCAGCTGCTAGCTGAGGATGCACAAATCCAGGTAAGGGGGATGGTCCCAGAGGAATCGAGGGGCTTTGGAGGGGAGCGATGTTAAGACCCTGGCCATGCCACTGCAGGGGCCTGGTAGGGAAGGCAGGCAGCTAGCCCCAGGCCAGTCACCACACCTGGGGCTTCCTCCTCCCCTTGGGCACCGCTATCTGCTTGCCCAACACACTGCTGATGAAACAGGCTGTTGCAGCACAGCTCCACACGTTTTCTCCCAGGGCAGAAGCTTCACAGGCTGACCTGGTAACATCCCTGGTGGCCACAGCAGTGCAGGACAGGCTGCTGGGCTTGGGAAAGGTGAGGGCAGCTGGGGCGCTGCCCCGGTTAAATGGGAACCAAGGCCCACGCAGGGGGAGCACTGGGCAGCACGCTCCCCAGGCTAGAAGTCCATAGAGCTGTGGGCCAGGTAGTCCTTGCGGCCGATGTTGCTGACTTGCTTGGTCTGCATCGCCTCCAGCTTGGGGCAGTCGGTGATGCGATGGCCCAGGCCGCCGCAGAAGGCGCAGCCCCGCTCACCTGCAACAGGAGGGATGAGGTCAGGGCAAGCTGTGCCATGCCAGGAGAGCATCCCAGAAGCAGAGGGGCTCCGCTAGCGTCTCCCCCCGCTGCCACAGCGCTAGGCTGCCCACACGGCCAGGCAACGGCAGCCCCGCAGCAGGCAGGAACCGCTCCGGAAGCCTGGAGCAAGGAGAACTAGGGGTCCTGTCTGTAGCCCAGGTCTCTCAGCAGCCCTGCAGGAGGTCCCCGTGCCCATCTGGGGTCTCTCACCTCCGATATCCAGCATGGTCTCATCCCCGCAGTGCAGCACCTGGAGCACAGGCGGCACCTTCTGCTTTGCCTCCAGGAGCAGGGCCTTCAGGTCCATCAGCACCGACTCATCTGGGGGCAGAGACGCGGGTTAGACACAGCCCTAGCAGGGCTGGGGAACGCTGCCCCACACCCCCATCTCCCCTCCACAGGCCACCATGACCTGTCCCTGCTTGCTTGGGATCACCCCCCTTGCCGAGGCAGAGGCAGCTCCATTGCCCAGCTGCCTCCTACAGCTGCAGCCCCCCCACAGGCAGCCCCCAGCCGCACGCTGTTTCTCACCACAGGCCTTGTTGATGAAGGTGGTGGCAATGCCAGTGTTGCCTGAACGGCCTGTACGCCCAATACGGTGAACTGTGGAGAAAGAGACAGGATCAGGCCTGGGTGAACGCAATGTGACAGGCCATCCCTGCCCCCAGCCACTGCAGAGACAAGCACAGAGCCCTGCTGGCCTCTGCACCCACCCTGCCGCACCCTCGCTGGTCCCCCATGAGGCCCAGTGCCCACCATAGTTCTCAATCTCCTCCGGCATATCATAGTTGATGACATGTTGGATGGCTGGGAAGTCCAGGCCCTTGGAAGCAACATCAGTGGCAACCAGGACATCCTTCTTCCCATCCCGGAAGGCCTCGATGGCTTTTGTCCGTTCCTCCTGATCTGCAAAGGCCCAGCAGAGAAGATCAGCAAGGGCAGAGCTCGCACTCCTACCTCTCGCAACAACCACCATGGCCTCAGAGCCAAGCAGCGCTCAACAGGGCTCCCCCAGTGAGGGGACCTACACAGCCCATCCCCAAGTAAAGGAGCAGAGGAACCTCTAGGTCCCATAGAAAACCGCACAGTGTTTATGACTACAACATGCAACGTGGCGTTCACTCCTGACACTGCCACAGCCCTTCTGCACACCACCACAAACTGCTGCATGCTGGGACCTCCTGTGGCCACCTACAACCCTGGCAGGAGCAGAGTCAGGCAGTGCCACACCGTGGTCCAAACCTCCCCGACACCCTCACTGACCTTTCCCTCCATGGATGGCCACAGCTTCCACACCCTTGAGCAGCAGGTACTCGTGGATCGCATCGACATCTGCCTTCTTCTCTGCAAAGATCAGCACCTGGGGCAGCACAGACATCATGGAAAAGCCGCCTTTCTGCGGGCTGGCACCAGCACAACCCCCCGGGAAACCCACTCCCTCTTTCCAAGCAGAGCACACAACAGCTCTGGGCCCAGGACCTGCTCGTACGTGGAGCACGGCTCGCTCACACGCCTAACCCACACACGGCAGAGCCCTGCAGCATCACAGTCGTGGCCCCACTGACAGCTCCACCCGTGCCCCGGGGCTGTGGTGCGCCCACGCTGCCCCCAGCCGTGCTGCCAGAGCAGCCGGAACGCACTACTCACAGGTGGAGGAGTCTTCTGCAGGCACTCGAGGAGGTACACCATCTTGGCCTCCTCTTTCACATACTCCACCTCCTAGGAACAAGCACAGGTATGGGTCAGGAAAGCAGCAGAGAAACTGCCATTACTCAGTATCCCTTATCTTATTGGGCAGGAGGGCCATGAACCCCAGCTCCCTAACAAGGAATGCACCAAGTGTCCTCACAAACAGGGCTGGCCTCCCACACAGGCTTTGGGGAGCACCCAACTACCTCACCTGCACAACATCCAGGCTGGCAGCACCTGCTCGCCCAACGTTAATGGTGATGGGCTTCACCAGGGCGCTCTTGGCAAAGTTCTGGATCTTCTTGGGCATTGTGGCACTGAAGAGGAGGGTCTGCCGCTGGCCCTGCACAGGGAAAACAGTGCAGGCAAGGATTTAGCACGCACCCAACCAGGCGGATGCAGGGATTGAGCTTCAGGGTGCCTGTATCGTGCCAGCTCGGTACCTTGAAGTAGGAGAAGATGGTACGGATGTCCCCCTCAAAGCCCATATCAATCATCCTGTCAGCTTCATCCAAGGCCAAGTAACGGCAGATGTCCAGGCTCACCATCTTCTTCTGCAGCAGGTCCATCAGGCGGCCAGGGGTTGCCACCATCATGTGTACACCACTGCGGGATGAGAGAAGGTCACGGTCAGGCACTGGGATCCCTGCCTCACGCAGCGACACACAGGGAAGGCAACACCCACTTGGCACGTCACCTTCGCCCCCACACCTTCCTGAAACCATCCAGCCAGGGTGTCACCCCTTAGTCCCCTGCCAGAAAACAGAGTACAGCTCCAGCCGCACAACCCCCACCCAGGTCTTACTGTTTGATTGTCTCCATCTGCTCCTTGACAGACATGCCCCCGATGCAGAGGGCACAGCGCAGTGGGGGCAGGCCATCCTCCTGCAGCAGGCGACAGTAGTACTCAATGATGCCGTGGGTCTGCCGAGCCAGCTCCCGCTGCAGAGACAAAACTCACTCATTCCCATACCTCCATGCAGGAAGGATCTGGGATTGCCACCAAATATCCATCAAAGCTTCCTCCCACGTGTCACCGTGGCCCCGATACTCACTGAGGGACAGATGATGAGTCCGTAGGGTCCCTCTCGCTTGGAAAACGGCAGCCTCTTCTCCTGCTCCAGGCAGAACATGATGACCGGGAGGGTGAACACCAAGGTCTTCCCAGAGCCAGTGAATGCAATGCCGATCATGTCCCTTCCTGAGAGGCTGGCAGAGAACGGGGCCGAAGGTGAGGAGGAGCATCACAGAACAGCTCAGACCTCCAGGGCCAAGCCAGGTGGCAGGGCGCATCTACCACCAGGGAAGAGCATCTGGCACCCAACACTGGGTGGGCCGTAGGGAGCAACCGCTCCCTGCTCTGGGATGGGGACAGAGCACTCACATAGTGGGGATGCCCTGGATCTGTATGGGTGTTGGCTGCTGGATTCCTTTTTTCTTCAGGCCCCTCAGGATAGCTGTCAGAGAACAAGGGCGGGGGGGACACATTCAGGAGCTGAAGTCTTCTCCTTCTTTCCCTCTTCCTCACATCCCAGCAGCAGCTCTTCCACCAGTGACAATCACCCCTTGGGCCAGCAGCTAGGTGACACAGCCACCGCTGGGAATTTAAGCTGCGACCCTGCTAACGCTAAGCATTAAAGATTCGACTGCTTCACTTGCTGATGTGCGCTTCCCAAAAAACACCGCTGTCCCTGCCCTGCCAGCCTCCTCTCCCGGCCCACCTGCTGGGAACTTCATCTCCTTGAAGCTCTTGATGGGGGGCGGGATGCCTTCACCCTCCACCAGAATGTGGTACTTCTTGCGCACGCGATCGTGCCGTGCCTCCGACATGCCCAGGATGTAACGGGGCGCTCTCCAGCTGCGAAGGCAACAGAGAAAGGTCGTGGTGCAGACTGAGGCTGGGGCTCCAGAGGCAGCAGCCCCTACAGAGGTGCAGGGGAGCTTCAACATCCCACCAGGGAAAACAGGCAACTCTGAGGGGCTTTCATGGTGCGAGCACGGGAGAGATCCACACCAGTTCCATGCATTAAACCTTTCCCCAAAGCCTCAGTAGGAAGTCCCAAGCTAACAGCTGAGAAGTCTATGGATGGTGGACAGAAGATGCCAAAAGCTTTTGGACACATCTCTATCATGTCTGTGACACTGCCTTGAGCACTGCTGGCTCTGTAGGCTGCCCCAGTCTCTTCTCTAGCTTAGTCACCTCCAAGGTCTGAACACCAACCTCAATTCTTCAAGTTTAACATAAACGTACTCTAGAAAATCTTAACTGTATATAAAATAAGGTTCAAGGTGACTCAACAGCTTTCAATCTTATGCACAGCCATAAGAAGGCAGGCAGTGGAGCAAGAGAGAAGGCAGCAGCTGCAGAGCAGTGCTCCTCCTGCAAGGAGGCTGCATGGCTTCTAGCTCTCTTCAGCTGCAAGGAAGCGATGTTTTTGGGAAGACAACCTGTGTACTGTGAAACACACCTGGTTTTAATTGGATCATCGTAGGTGATGCCCTTCGCCATCTCCTTCACCGACATCAAAGCTGTAAGAACAAAGCCGATGAGGTCAGGGCAAGCTCTCTGTCTCCAGATGCGCTTAAACCCAGCGGAGAACTACTCAGGCAAACAGTTTGGGAGACCGTGCCCAGAGACGGGAGGAAAAGCAGCACCCCTGAGAGCCCCTCTGGGTACAGACACACCAAACACCGCAGCCTGCCATGCCTAGGGGCCGGCCGCAGCACCGCCTCCGCTAAGCCAGGCGGCTGGATGTTGGCTGAAGGATCCTGCTGTGATCTCCTGTCCCATCCCGGGAGCGAACATCCCGGAGTGTTGTAGGTGCGTAACACCCCTACTGCTGCCCTACAGCTCTGAGAGACACGGAGCTCCCACCACTCACCTCGGCCCTCTGCCACGCTCTCCAGGATCTTCTCTTCCTCCTTCAGCTGCTTCTCCTTGGCTGACTCCTTCCGAGCTGGGGGGAGAGTCAAGGAAACAGTGAGGAGGTCTCAGTCCCTCCGGAAAGCCGCCCAGCGCGACTGCCAGGCACTGCCCCACCTTCCGCCTTCTCTTTGAGGTGCTGATGCTGGTCCAGGAGGCTGATGTTGGACTGGGGCCCCAAGGGGATGTCATCCTCGTCACCCCGCTGCTCGCTCCCGCTGTCCCGTTGCTCCTCCTCCGACACCACCTTCCGCCGCATCTGCAGCAGCTTCTGCAGCTGGAAGGAAGTGGGTGAAGGTGGAGTGAGAGGCCCCGCGTCGGGAGGGACGCCCAGAGCCCTCCCCCGGCAGCACCGGGCCCCGTTACTCCGTTACCATCTGCTGCTTGCGCTGCTTGACAGGCACGTAGGGCACATAGTCGTCATCCTCCTCCCCGGACAGATCGGACGTCTCCGCCGCCTCCTCCCGCTGCCTCTGTGGAGAGACGCGAGGTGAGGCCAGCCCGGAACGGTACCAGCCCCGCCCGGCACCCCAGGACTGTCGGTACCGGCCAGGCTGGGCCCGGCCCTACCTTCCTGTCAGCCCCGGCCTCCATGGCGCCGTCTCTACGCAACAGCCGCGCCGCCCCGGATGTAAATCCCACGCGCCGGAAGCGATGGCTACGGAGCCTGGCGCCGTTGCCTAGCAACGCGTTACCACGCCCCCTTCCCGCGCGGGACGCGGCGGGAGCAGAGACAGGGCCCGACGGGGCGCCTCGAGGGCCAAACTTGTGCAGACGGCGCAGGGCGACGCCCGCCTCCCCGGGTCCCACGCGGCAGAAAGCAGCAGACAGCGGGGTTTAAATAAAATAAAAAATTAAAAAGTTCTTTATTGGGTCCAGCACGGTCCTTCCCTGCGGCGCAGGGAGCCGGGCACCCGCGGANCTGCCACAGGGTGGGGGGCTGGCAGGGCAGGACCAGGGGGGCAAGGGGACACCGCAAGGATGGCGGCGCGGAGCGCTGCTCCCAGCACTCACCAATCGAGGTATTGGATTTCTCCACCCTGTTCCGGCTCTTCCTGCTCTTGCCCTTGGGCT
>VXBL01009097.1:222568-232621 GCA_013400195.1 Aramus guarauna | reverse complement strand
AGGGGGGGCAGGCAGCTGCCGATCCCCTGTGGCCGGGGCAGGCGGTTGCTGCTGCGTCATCTCCTGCAGCTCCGCTTTGCCCTCTCCCCTCCGGCCTTTCCACTCGCTGCTTCTCTCCTTCTCCAGCCTGGCACCGCCACAGCCCCAGAGCTGCCCCTTGGCACTCTCCCCCAGCTCAGCGCAGCCACCCAGCCGCTGCGGCTCTGCGGCACCGGCCTTGGAAGGGTGCTTGGTTCCCAGCACCGGTCCCTTCACACCAGGGCTGTCCAGCCGGGGCTGGCCGCTGGGCACCACGGAAGCACTCTCCCCTTTCTTCACCTGCCCGCTCTGCCGCTTGTTCTTCCGCTGCCGGCTCCCAGCAGGCACCAGGTCCGGCCCCTTGGGCTGCGGTCCCTCCTTGGGCTCTGGGCTCAGCCCGCTGCCATCCACAGCAGAGTCTGCAGCCTTGGACTGCACCCAGATCATGCGGGAGAGGCTGGGCACGGCGCTGAGGCGCTTCACCACACCGTTCTCGGCCGCAGGGGCTGGTGGCGGATCCCCAGGTCCCTCACCCCATCGGGGGCCCAGCTCACCCCGCAGCAGCGCGTGGCTCTTGGCAGGGCCCAGGCTGAGCGGGGCCAGCGCCAGGTCTATGTCCTGCAGGTCAGAGGAACCGTTGAGGTGGGAGAGCAGATTTTTCTGCTCCAGGACAGCTGCCTTTTTGGGGAAGTCGTTGACATCCAGGTTGAGGTCGTAGACGCTGAAGCTGGCCCGGATGGAGTCCTTGATGGTGTTCTTGATCTCCTGCAGCCGGCTGCTGAGGAAGCTGTTCACTCGCTCCAGCTCCAGCTCCGGCCACTCCAGCAGCTTCTCCTCGGCCGGCTCCCTGGCCTGGCTGGCTGCGGGGGCACGCTCTGCTCGCTTCTGAGCCTCCGCCTCCAGCTGGGCTTTCTCCTTCTCCTGCAACAGAGGTGCCATGAGGATCGCGTGGCCTGGGATACCGAGCCACGCACGCAGGCCGCAGGGCTGGCCGTACACTAGCCTTCTACAGGCAGCAAACCCACGGGCTGACTGGCTCAGCACAGCCACCCCACGTCTTCCACAGCCCCCAAACTGTCACATGTCCTCTGCAGGCCTTGCACCAGCTGCCACACTGCGCACTGCTCTGGACATGAGGCACCAGCACAAGCCATCACGGCACTGCCTCTCCCCGCCACAGACACATGGCTTTTGTCAAAGACGCAGCACAGAGCGGGTAGGATGCAGCGGCCCAAAGCGCCCAGGAGGGCTGGGCCACACTCTGCAAGAACAGAGGCGGGGGAAGCCCCGCATGGAGCTGGGCACTGCTGTTCACCTCAGAGGTGGCAGCAAAGGACACAGAGCTCAAGAAACCAAACGGAAGTGAGGGAAAGAAGGTAATGCCCTGCAAGGGGCACGGTCTCGCCCTGACCTCCCTCCTGCAGCCTGCTTCAGGCAGCGCTTCCCTCTGGCCAGCCTCACCTTCTTCTTCTGCTTGTGCCGCGCCCGCTTAGCCGCCTTGGCACTGTTCAAGGGCTTGGGCTCCGTGCTGTTGATGTAATCCAGCAGCTCATCCACGTTGCGGTGGTCCACAGCAGGCTCTCCTGAGCTGCTGTTGTGTCCTAGTTTCTGTGGTAGCTCCTCTTTCCTCTTGGTGAGGCGCGAACGCAGCTTCTCCCGGATCTCAGCGTAGTTGCGGCTCGTGGGAGCGGCCGGGGGCTGCAGAAGGCGAGCGCTGTCAGCCAGGCAGGCACGCAAAGCTGGCGTGATGCGTGGGCAGCCCCGGCTCCCCCACCGACCTCCCCAACCACTCCCTTCCCCGAGGTCTCCACGAAACAAGTCGGCACAGCCGCCACCGAACTCCTTTTTTCCACTGTGAAGCCACAGGGTCTGGCTGGCTGCGCCAACCCCCAGGGCTGGGCAGGCAGCTGCAAGCTGGGAGCAAGGGGACCAGCAGGCTGATGAGGCAGGATGGAAATGAAGAGGGGGGGATGCACATGCTGGTAGGGAACAGCTGTGGCCAGACCTTCCCACCTCTGCACTCTCGGCACACGGACCGCGTGACGTCTCACCGCAGAGCGGAGCGCAAGGACCGGGGGTGGTTGCAGACCAGCCCCTCACTCACCGCGTTGTGGCCGAAGAACTCACAGTAGCAGCAGTCGCAGAACTTCCCATCTTTCTGGTTGGTGGAGGAGGAGGTGCAGGAACTGCGCTCCGAGCTGCTGTCCTCATCCTCCCCGAGCCCCTCATCTGCCTCACACGGCTGTGGTGGGTGGCAGCTGGTACCGTTTGGGAATTTGTGCCCTTTGCAAGAGGGGTCCCTGAGGAGAAGGGGAAAAGGGCGAGACGTGAGCAGGAGCCAGAAGGGCCCAAAATTGCCCCAGACAACGCACGTAGGAACATCCCTCCCAGGGCAGCCTGTGCCCAAGCAGAAGGATTTGCAGGGGCAGACAAACCCCCTCCCCTGCATCCTCCTCCAGGGGAGATGCTGGAGGAGCCCACGGCAGAAGACATCTGTAGCTCCTCGCCCCCCAGGGCCTCTGGCAGGCAGGAGGCTGGCACACCAGAGCTCCAAAAAGCAGTGTCCCCCTGCCAGGCCACAAGCTGATTCCAGGGCAGGGAGCGGTACTCACTGGGGGTGGCAGGTAGCACAGGTGAGAAACGCTGGAACTGCATGCAGCTGCCAGACATCCCCACGTGCAGGCAGGCCCGGCTCCCACAGGCACAGACTACCCAGCTCAGAGACAGGGAGGCCAGGGCACGGCCCACAGCGCCATTCCTCAAGCTCCAGCTCGGGACCTGGCTGGCCCTCCGCAGGGAGCGAGCGCTAATCAGTGGAGAGGAACCAGCACCCGCGACTCAGCGTGCTCTCTTCCAGGGCACAGGCAGCCCAGAGAGGGCCAGGGGAGCAGGCGAGCAGAACAAGTCCACAGGCTTCATCTTCTCGAGGACCTTTGCTCAGTGCCACAGCTGCCCGACGGGTCTCACTGACAAAGGTCCTGTTGGCCAACAGCAGGTTGACCGGGCGGTTCCTTTGGGTCTTTTAGCTGGAGGAGGAGCAAGCACAGTCTCTTCTGCACCACAGTACTAAAGGACAACCGCAGGGTGAAGACACATAGGGAGAGAAAGAGCTCAACCCTCAGAGACCAGGGGTCTGCAGCAGTGGAACTGGCCCACAAACACAGCGGCTCTCCACACCACCACACGAGGGCAGCCGGTCCCTCCGCAGGGAAAAGCGCATCCGTGGGCAGGGGTGGGAGAAAGGGCACGTTGCCCAGCGAGGAGAGGCTGGAAGCAGGCAGGGCTGCTCTACTCACCTGTTTGTGCTGGGCAGCTGGTGGGATGCAGGAGGAGGGATGAGCGAAGTACTGCAGTGTCCGTTGCAGGGATGAGTGCAGCCCGACAGCGGAGGTGGCATCTTCAGCAGCGGCACGTTGGCAGGGGGCAGGTGAGGGCTCTTACACGACCCCGGGCTGTGCGAGACCGTGCCAGCGGGAGGGGACTCGGACACCGGCTTCGGGGCTGCCACCTGCGCGCTGGGTGCAGGGAAGAGCGCAGCCTGTGGGGAGGTGCCCAGAGGGATGTGGGGGGGGGAGCCGAAGGGCCCTGGATGGGCAGATGTCTGCTTGGAGGGGATCAGCGCTGGCGGCTGGGAGGGGACGCCGGTGGGACTGTTGGGAGGAGCAGTGAGGTCCGAGTGCTGATGATGCTCTGAGGAGTGGAAGGCCTCACCTGCAGAGGAGCAGGAGCAGAGATGGTCAGACACCGGCTGTCCCATTTGGGCCAGGCTTGGAGCCACCCACCACCTCTGCACAGGCCGCTTCTCCGTGGGACAAACCCCGTCTCCCCCCAGGCAGCGGGACACTCATGCTAGAAGCCATCCCTGCTCGTAAGGGGCCTCGGCAGCACCCCATCTCCCCCACAGGATTCAGCCCTGCCCCACAGAGAACAGAGCAAGGGGAAGGCACTGAGGCAGCGAGGGCTACGTGGAGCAGCGGGCTGGGAGAAGGCCAGCCCTGCCCCTGGGCACGCACCTGGCGGGGTGGCCCTCCGGCACATGCTTTTGAACTGCTTCGGCAGCGTCTTGCAGAAGTCAAGTGAGGTAGGCAGAGGTGAGCCCGGGGCGGCGCTGCTGGAGGTGGGGGAGGCTGCGTGGCTGTAGGGACAGGCCTTGAGCCCCGGCGCCATGGCAGGCGCCTGGCTGGCGCACTCTGGAGAGAGAGCGAGGCCGGGGTGCTTGTCACCTGGAAGGAAAGCGGAGCTAAGGCCGGCTTCCAGCACCCTCTGCCTTTGCAAAGGTACCCAGGCACCCCGTTGGCACTGGCACTCAAGAGGCCCAACCTGCCCACCCCTACCCACCAGCTGGGTGCCCACAAGGAAACCACCTAGGCTGAGGACTGGGCAGAAAGCTCTGCTCAACCCCGTGGTCAACTTCAACTCACCTAGTGCTGCAGGGGGGGCCCCAAGGGGGCTGCCCTGTGCAGCCCCATTGGTGTGCTGCGAGTTCCAGAGGCCCGAGAGCTTGTGAGCAGACAAGAAAGAGCTGGGGTCCCAGTCCCCTGAGTTCCCGTGGCACGAGGAGGAAGAAGAGGAGGAGGAGGAGGAAGAGGAGTGGGAGCCACCCCCACAAGACTGCGACTTGCAGGATGTGTGGGATAATGAGACCTGGTGAGGAAAACAGAGAGTGAAGCAGCAGCAGGCTGGGAGGGGAGGCCCTTGGCCCCGGAGCATCAGCACCAAGGCCTCTTCCACTGCCCCAAGGCAGGGGCTCCACACATGGGAACCGCTCCTGTCACTGTCTCGGGGACGGCAAACAGCGTGTCCGTCCAGCGGCAACACAGTCTGGCTCCCAGGCCCCCGCCAGCACAGCTGGGCTGTGCCAACAGCCACACACCTGCTCTGATCCCACTCAAACCAGGCCAGGGTTAAACAGAGCCAAGCAGGAGAGAGCTTCTCTTCCCCCAAGCTCCACGCATGGGCAGGCACTTGCCCCGGCACACACCGCTGCTCTGGGGAGACCCAGCGCAATGGCAGGGAGCAGCCTGGGGCCGGAGGGGGATGCAGCACAATGCACGGTGGAGCGGGGCTGGCAGAGAAGCAGCAGCACTGCCGGCCTCGCCAGGCAGGCAGCTCCAACCCAACACAGGCTGCTGGAGACGGCACCGTGCTCTGCCCCACCGTGGCCTCTCCCTGAGGAGCCAGCAGCAGCCCTGGGGAGGGCGATGTGGCTGCAGAGAGCAGCGAGGCTGGGATGTCTGAGGCACTTAGCTCCAAGCGAGAAGGGGACCCGCACACCTCGCCAGCGCCATAGGGTGCTCAACCGCTGCGGTCCCAGGAGCTACAGCCCTGGCCTTTCCAACCCCAGCTCCGTAACCACTTACCGCCAGGGCCTGCTCCTGCACTGCCCGTCGCTCTTCCTCCTCCACGCTCTTCCGGCAGCTCTGGCAGATCCACAGTGGCATTTCTCCCAGGAGGTTCTGCACGAGCGTTGGCACGAAGTCCGGTGGCAGCCTCTCACCCGGGGAAACCAGCCCATTGTGGGACGGCCCTCCCCAGTCCTTGCGCTCCCGGTGACAGAGCAGGCAGCACGTCTGCACCGACTGGTTGGCGGTGGGCAGCACCTGCAGAAGGACACACGGAGCACGAGTCACCCCAGGTGTGAACCACCGCACAGCAGTGCCCCAGCCCGGTGCAGGTGCGGGGCAGATGAGACAGCAAATGAGACCTCAGGACACTGACACCAAACTAGAAAATCTCTTGTAGGCTGCATGTGGGACTGCACCTCTTCCCACTGGAGGACAGCAGCCTGGGGCTGCCCAGCTGCTGCCAGCCTGCCACATGCCAGCTGGGAGCATTTTGGACCCTTGGGAAGATCACACCGTGCTAAAGAGCCAGCCCCACCACCAGCACAACAGGCTGGGAGGCCACCAGCAGCTCCCATTTGTACCTCCAGTACACTGGGACTGAGGAGACTCACAGGGCAAAGCAAGACCCACAAAAATCACCACACAGGGATACAAAGGGGGGTCCGGCAGCCACAACCCCCCTCCTCGCCCACCACAGATCCCCCACTGCGTTATCCGAGAGCCCCAGGCCCTCCCGCCCGCCTCTTTGTTCTGCGCAGCCGGCGGCGCAGATGCGCTGGGGTGGGGTGCAGCCCCCGGCGCTGCTTCATGCTCTCCTCGCACAGGGCAGCCAGGTCGGGGCTTCCCGCCTGGCGCTATGGCAGGAGCCAGGCTGCAGCCCATGGGCTCGCCGGAGGCCTGACAGCCGTGACGAGCCCAGCGTGGCACGGGCGAGGGGGCCCCATTGTCTGCCACTGTGGCGGGGCCCTGCAACAATGAGCTGCACATTGAACTGCTGCTGTGAAACAGATGGCGTCTCCCAGGCTCAAGGTGAAGCAAAGGTCAGAGGCCAAGGAGAGCAGAGGGGGGGTACAGCTCCCCTGCCCACCCGCCCAGCCGGCCACGGGGAGGAGGGGGCTCCCAAGCCACCCCGTGTCTCAGCAGGGGCAGACGTGGCCACCGCCACGCACAGCGGGCGAGAGGACGGCTCTCCTCAACCCACCCAGTGCATCCAGACCCACCCCCGGGCTCCCTGCCCGCGACCCAGAGCAGGCAGCAGCAGCCAGGCGTGATGAGGGATGTCAGGCAGCAAGAGGCGCGGGAGCCAGCCCGCAGTCTGTTCAGCAGATGCTCGAGCCACCTGCCATCGCCCCGTGGAAGGGCTGGACCCTCCAGCAAGAAGGAGCTGTGGGAACACCCCCTGAAGCACACACACCATACCACCCGGGCAAGAGCGCCTGTCCTCGAGCCTGGGGCTCTGCCCTGCAGAGCGCACATGGGTCTCCTGAGCAGACCTGCAAGATCTCCCTACACACAGGGACAGGGTAAGGGACGCACAGACCCTGGGGCTGGAAGAGCCCTTTGCTCTCACGCTGCTAGTCATGCCAGGGGCAGCAGCAATGGTGGGGGACAGGCTCGTTGGCCAATTCACCCTTCCCAGCAAAGGCTGAGATCAGCTCTCCCCAGCTGCTGAAAGAGATGAGTCCTCAGGACACTACACACCACTGAGAGCCCCCCAACACTCCGGCCACCTGCCAGAGGCACCCCAAAACCCTGCTGCAGCTCAACACATCCGCAACCCAAGGCCACAAACCAGCTCCACCACCCAGCTCAGCAAAACCAAGGGCAGGCCCTGCCCGCGCACCCATCCCAATCCCACACGTGCCTCAGGATGCTGTAAAAAAAAAAAAGTGTCTTCCACACCCCAAGACAACCAACACCCCCAGAGAAAGATCTGGGTTTCACCTCCCACCTTCCCAACTCATCTCAGCACGGCCCCCACCACAAAGATACACCCCAATAGCCTTGGCTCCACCGGAGCTTCCCCACCACCACTCCCCAAAGCGTAGTGGATCCTCCAAAACTGGGAAGAGGGAGATGGGGAGGCACCAGGGCCTCAAAGGGGAGAAGTGCCTCAGGGATGNGAAATCCCCACAGAGACAGCCCCTTCCCCACCACAGGGCCTAACCCGGTACCTGAGCGGTGGCTCTGCCCGGCTCCCCGCTGCTGCCCGCCGCCACCACCACCTCAGGCGGGGCGGGCGGTTCCGGTGGCGGCGGCNCGGCGGAGGAGGGGGAGGAGGAGGAGGACCAGCGTCGGAACCCCCCACCCTCTCACGACGAGTCCCGGTGCCACTCGCTGCTGCCGCCGCCACCGCTGCTGCCTTATTCCGCCTGCGAGTCATGGCGAGCGCGGCCCGCCGCCCGCCGCAGCCAGGACAACAGCCAATATGGCGGCACGGCCCGTCCGGCCCCTGCCCGGGGGGGAAGGAGGGAGGAGGGAAAGGCCCGGCGAGGCGAAGCCGCTGCCGCCATTTTGAAAGAGGGCAACAACGCGCCACAGCGCGCCGCCTAGCGGGAGGGAGGTGACGGTGTCGTCACGGATCCTGACTCCGCCCCCTTCTCACACTCCCCCGGGTCTTAAAGAGCGCCGGTGCCTTCGGGGCGTCCCAGCCCCAGACAGCGCACCCCAGCCCTGGCACCCCGGTACCCCGCTGAGGATGAGCAGCACACTGCCCACTGCCCCGGCCTTCCTGGTGGTGCAGTATCCCGCAAGGCACGCCTGGGTTCCAGCCCCTGTGCACCCCCCCCATTCCCGTGTAACAGAGCTCTCCCGGGACCCAGGGCGCGTCCCAGCGCTGCAGCGCCCTCAGCCCCACACAGTCACGTAGGCGTTGGCAGCTCCCCCGCACCCCAATCCTGGCACACTGGTACCCCCAGTCCATTGAGGCTGTGCACCACGCTGCCTGCTGCCCACTGCCCCGGCCTTCCCGCATGACCCGGGGTGCACGTCGGTTCCAGCCCCCATCCCCGTGTAAAGATGCTCTCCCGGTATCTTAGGGGCACCTTGGCCGTGCAGGACCATGCTCAGCACCACGGCATGACCCCAGTCACACAAGCTCGGACCCACGCATGGGTTGCAGCTCCCCTGCACTCCAACCCTGGCACACACGTACCTCTGTTGCAGTGTGCATCAGCAACACACTGCCCACTGCTCCAGCCGTCCCGCTGGTGAAAGACCCCATGGCACACATGTGGGTTTCCAGCCCCTCTGCGCCCCATCCCCGTGTAGCGGTCCTCTCCCAGTACCCGGGGTGCCTCCTGGCCACGCAGCGCCATGCTCAGCACCACGGCATCCTTGGAGCTGCGTGACCCGCCCAGGCAGGGCAAGCCTGGCACACCGGCATGCTGCACCCTGTGCTCCCCCCGTGCGGTGCCCACTGCCCCGACCTTCCCACTGCTGCCTGATCCCAGGCTGCCCCTCCGTGCAGTCCCACTGCACCAGGTCCTCCAGCCCTGGTCTGCCCCCTCCAGGGAACCCCCTTAAGAGAGACGGGGGCTGGCTCAGCCCCGCTCCTCCCTGCCAGCCTCGTGCCATGCATCACCCCAAAACCCACCATCATGGGACTGGTCTGCACGAAGCTGGGTCTCACTCTGTGCCACACCTCATGTCACCAGAGCTGTCCTCCTGTGGTGGGGCAGAGCGTGGTGCTGGTGATACGGGGATGTGGGGAGCACTTGGCTGCCAAGGAAAGCCCCTGCGCGCCCAAAAATGCCATGGCAGCGTGTGCACCCAAAAATGCTGCGGCAGCGCTGCCCGCAGATGTGGGACAGGCAGGGCTCCAGGCTCACTGTGCGCACAGGGCCCCCCGGCCATGGGATGCGGGACACGCTGCCCAGGCAAAACCAGAGCTGGACCCACGGAGCCCCAGCACCGGGGCCAGTCCCACACCCGGCCAACTCAGCCCAGGTGCTGTGGGGCCGCTGTGACTCAGGGACTTCCTCAAGCCAAGGTGGTGCCTCCATGTTTATGTAATCATCCTTGGTGGATTTTTTATCCGTGAATCCACCCCACTACGCTTTCAGCCACCTGAATTATCGGCACCCACATCCTGTGGCTGGCAGCGCCAGGCCTGGCACGGCACAGGAGCGGCCGTTTCCTCTTGTGTGGCCAGGACAGTTTGTTGTGCCCAGCGCCCCGAGCACTCCCTGGGACACCTCCTTGGCCACTCGGCCCCTTCTGCTCCCACTGAGGGGCTGCTTTGCCCCCCTTCCACTGCAGCACCCCACCCTGCACCCCGTGCCCTGCACAGCCCATGCAGCAGAGAGCAGGGAATGCCTGTGGGTGCCTCCCCCCGGCGCCGCCCCCACCAGCCCGGGGATGCTCGGGGGGCTGCAGGGCCGGATCTCTGGGGTGTCCCTGTCCCCTGGGCCTCGGGGGCTGCGGGGAGAGCGGAACCGGGAGGGAAGAGTCAGGGAACTGGGCGGGGAGGGCCTGGGCACCGCGAGGGGAGAACCGGGAGCCCGGGAGTTGCAGTCGGGGATTGGAGCCAGGAACGGAAACCGAGACGCGGCACCGGGAGGGGGAACCGGGGCAGCTGGCGAGGGCACCTCGTCCGCCTCACGAGGGACGCGCTCCCGCCCGCCCCGGCACAGGGAACCGGCCCGTCGAGCGGCGGCCGCCTCCCGCCACCCGGCAGCGGGAAAGCCCC
>VXBL01009097.1:181352-212933 GCA_013400195.1 Aramus guarauna | reverse complement strand
GTCCTCGGGCCGGTGCCCGCTGCCCGCCGCATCCCCGGTCGGTCCCCTCGTTTCCGCACCGCGTCCCCGGCGTGGTGCCTCCCACGCCCCCGGTGGGTTTCCCCGGGTGCCCGGGCCGGTTCCCCCCCCCGTGGCCCCGGGCCAGATGCCCCCCCGCATCCCTGGGCAGGATCCCAGCACGTCCCCGGGCCGGTGCCCCGGTGTCCCCGGGCCGATGCCCACCGCTCCTCCCGCTTCTCTTCCAGACGATCGGGGCCGCCTTCGTGGCCAAGGTGATGTCCGTGGGGGACCAGACCGTGACCCTGGGGATCTGGGTAAGCGCGGGGGCGAGGGCTCTGCCACCGCCCGGTGCCGNGGCCGGCTCCTAGCGCTACGAGGCCAGGAGCCGCATCTACTACCGCGGGGCACGGGCCGCCATCGTCTGCTACGGTAAGGGCCCGGTGCCGACGGTAAGGGCCCGGTGCCGTGGGAAGAGGACGGGGCCGGGCTGGGGTGGGTGCTGCGGTGGGGGGTGGGCGCAGAAGGAAGGGGCAGAGCCTGACCCCTCTCCCCCAGATCTCACCGACAGCAGCAGTTTCCAGCGAGCCAAGTTCTGGGTGAACGAGCTGCAGAACTGCGAGGAGGTATGGCCGGGCTGGGGGGCCGGGGGGGCCTCGCCCGAGGGGAAGGGGAGCCGGTGGGGGTGCCGGGCTCCGGGGTTCGTCCCTCCCGCCGCTCTGCCTGCCGCAGGGCTGCCGGATCTACCTGTGCGGCACCAAGAGCGACCTGCTGGAGGAGGACAGGAGGAAGCGGGGGGTCGACTTCCACGATGTGCAGGACTACGCCGACGGTACGGCTGGGCACCGCACGGGTCCGGGATGCTCGTGGCCGGGCAGCGCCGGCTTTTCCCAGGCTCCCGTGGCACCAAGGGGGTGGGGAGCGAGGGGCTCTGCCCCTGCCCTGGACCCGCAGCAGATCCGCTGGGTCCGAGCACCGGAGGTCCCTGCGCGGTGAGGCCCCAGCTCTGCCAGGGACCTCCCTGGGCACGGCATGTCCTGACACGAGCGGGCACACGGCCAACTGGCCCGAGGGGATGGGAGCGTGGAACTCTGCCCTGGGCCCCTGCCAGCCTGCTGATGGCAGCCGTGCTTGAGGGGTGACTGTGCGGGGAGCCAAGCCTGCAGGGCCACATCCTGCACCCACAGCAGGCGCTAACCCAGACGCTCGTTTCAGAGATCAAGGCTGAGCTCTTCGAGACCTCCAGTAAGACAGGCCAGAGTGTGGGTGAGTAGCCCTGTCGCTGCAGGCTGTGGCCCCGTCCAAGTAGGACCTGGGGGGCCCTGCCTCACAGTGGGGCTGCCCGCACCCACCCTGCCCGCTCTCCCCCCAGACGAGCTGTTCCAGAAGGTGGCTGAGGACTACGTCCACTTCACCGCGTTCCAGGTGATGACAGGTGAGTGGGATCCATCCCTCCCCAAGCACCCTTTCCCTTGCCGGAGGGTGAACGTGCCCCTGGGGACAGTGCGGAGGACAAGCGCTGTGGGGTCTGGCAGGGCCCTTCCTTGCCCCCACCCTCCCTGGGGCTGCTGTGGGTCCGAGCTGGGGGTTGTCCTGTGGAGCTCTGGCCCCACCGTGCCACCTCTGTACCTGCTCAGAGCAGACTCAGCTTGGCACGTTCCCCCTGACCAGGCTGTGGGTGGCCTTTGGCTAACAGGCAGCCAGGATCCTCGCCCGGCTGTGGCACCGGCGCTCAGCTCAGCTCTGCGCCAGGCCTGTCCAGGCGCGCTCAGCCCGGCTGCGCCTCCAGCGCTGGGCTACGCCGTGGCCACAAGCCCCGCTGCTTTGCTGTGGGGGCACCAAACCCCTCCCCAAGGGACCTGCTGGGGCCCAGTCCTGGGACCAGCAGCTTTTGGGCTCCGGCTGGCGCAGAGGTGCGGACGTGCTTGGCAGCTGCCTGCCCCTGGTCTCTTCCAGAGGAGAAGGGCGTTGACCTGGGCCAGAGGAGCGGTACCTACTTCTACAGCTGCTGCCACCACTGAGACCTCCTGCCAAAAGGGAACCACTGCTGCCGGCTGGGCAGCCGGCGTGTGCCGGACTCCTCCGGTTTTTTACCTGCTGTGTTTTAGCTGTATGGGCCCGTCCGCAACGCAGCAGCGGCGCGTGGCCCCACGGACTGCTCCGCTCCCAGTGTGCGGAGTGGCAGAGGGCTGCCGCGTGGTGCCGGGAGCCTCCTGCGGCGCCGGGAGCCGCGGGCTGTCACCCCTGGGGACCCTCTCCCTGCCACCTGGCATTTGCAGGAGCTGCTTCCCCAAGTCACTGCTGTGGCCCAGCAGCGGCCATTAACTTATTCTCTCTTGGAGATGCTGCCCAATTCTTCGCAGATTTAAGCGTCTTCTCTCGAGGTGTACAATGTAAATAAAACACATTGTGGTCTGAGCCGTCCCCCTGCCTGCGCCACTGCTGCACGAAGCCATCCGGGCTCTCCCATCCCTGCCCTGGGTGTCTGGGCACAGCTGGGCTCCCCCCGCTCAGCAAGACAAACCACAAGAGGACATCGAGAGTAAAGTTAAACTTTACTTTACAGTAATTTTTCTTCTATATACAAAGAATTACAGTACATGTTCTGGGAGCACCTGGGCAGGGCAACCCTCTTTTCATTATAAGTTTCACATACACAGCCAACAGTCTAAGGGGAGCAAATGAAAGTAATCAATGGTCCAAGACTGTCCCCTCTCCCTCTTCTAAAAATAATATACATGCTGGAAATATGTAGGTTTCTCTCACCCGCTCCGGCATCCCCACTTAGAACCAACAGACTAGTTCCAGCCAGGGCTGAGCACCCACGCGTTCCCCCACGCGGTGCTTGTCCTGGCCCCTGCCTTGGCGGGGTACCCCGACTCCTGCTGCGTTTCCCTCCAGCCAAGCCTGCGGGACGGCACCCCGCGGGTGGCAGATCTCGGTGAGGGAGGAAGGCAGCGCAGGGCTGCTCGCACCAAGGTTTCCTCCCTCTCCGAGCAAACCTCCTGCTCACAGCTTCGGCGCAACTTATGTCGCTGTCACGGGTGCCCGCCCCCCTCCCTGGCACCCCCAGCTTAGCTAGCAGCCAGGACCCCAGCTGAGAGCGTGTGGTACCTGAGGGGACATTCAAAGCCAGGTGCGGTATCCGACACGTTCGGTGTCTCGCAGGTGAGCAGGCTGGGGGGCAGAGAACATGGCACCACGGTTAAGCAGGGCCAGGAGTGCCGCTGCCAAAAGGCTTCTGCCCGTCACAGGGAGAGGCTTCCCTGCCTGCTCCCTGCCTGCCTGTGCCAGCCGCTGCCAGCACATCTGACCTCCTCCCACCCAGATCGGCTGGGGCCACCCTCAGCTCTAGCCATGCTCCACCTTGAGCCTCCCGGTGCTGCTGCTTTTCCTTTTAACAAGTTCCCAGTGTCTAAAAAAAAAATACACAAAACCCAGTTCCTTGAAGTCAACAACTTTGAAACATCAGAAAAAAAAAACAAAAACTGAAACCAGCTCAGTACCAAACGGACACAAAGAACATGCAGTTAGCGGATGCCTGCCTTGCTTCACGTGGCTCCACTTGCTCCCTACGCCCACAGGGCCCACTGGCACGCTGGTTTGAGTCTCAAAACCATCATAGATAGAAGGAACCGAGTCACGCCTCATCCTGTTTCTGCCACAGGCACCGAAGCCCAGCCCCAGCTATTGGGGGACAGGATTCGGCCAGCGAAGAAACTTCCAGCCCGTGGGCTAGGAGCTGCGAGTCCAGCCCTACTGTGCTAAGCTGCCAAACGGTTTACAATAGCACCACAATAGCCCAAGTGCTTCGCCAAGGGCAAACTTGATTAAAACTTTACCTTGAAATAGGACATAGCAACACCCATTTCTCAGATTTCCCTAGGAGGTAGATTCAGTGCTGTAGGGACTGTCCACTTCTCTAGCCCAAGCTCATGCACGCCGCCCCCCTGCACCGGACTTGGCTTAGGTCGCTTTTGGAGGACCCAGAGCAGAATTCTGTCTTTTCCCACCTCCTGCTAAGCGAGGGTACTGCCATCCCGCAGGCAGGACTCTCGCTGAAGCCAGCAAGTGGCGGAGTGGTCCCCAAGCTCCAGCGTTCCCGTTCCCCAGGCCCTGGGAGCCCCGAGCACCCGGCCGTGCTGCTGCAAGAGGCACAGCCTCGGCTGCGAGTGCTGCCACTGGCGTTACCACTATCACAGGGGAGTAATTAGCGCAGGCAAAGCCCAGGCAATCAAACACTGTGTGAGCCCTCACCAGCTCCCCCTCACACTTTCAGAGTAGCTGCACAGTTTGCCACTTTGCTTTAACACTCACTGGCTGGCAAAGGCTGAAAGCCTCATCAGTAATTTAGGGCAAAGCACATTACAAGCAGGTTACAATTACGGTTATTCCAAACATCAAGCAAAATCAGAAGTTAAGGCTGAAATTAAAAATAAACAGAAGGTGTTGAAGGTCTGAGGTTTCTCAAACTCCCCTTGCCCTGTCACAACGCTGGCTGCAGTGTCCAGGCAGGAGCAGCGCACGTTCACAGCATGCTCAGGATAAACCGCTGCCGAGATGCATCAGGGTTAGGGCTGCTTTTTCTTCCTTTTTCTTTCCTTTTTTTTCTATGAAACTGAGCTGAAGCTCTTTTAGCACCCTAAATCCACATCATCCCACTTTAGTATCTTACTGTCCTTTGGATTCAACCATCTCTCTCATCTCCTGAATTTTAACAACAGCCACACCTTCAAAGCAAAGCCTGTGCCTGTGGGGGGTTTAACCCCGAATTAGAACGCATGCTCCCACAGTACCACCTGGATACTCTGTGCATTGAAGTGAATCTGGTTTTTGTAGGTTTTTTTGTTAAATAAGAAAACTTTTAACTCGAGAACAGCAATAAAGCAACCTACCATGAGCTAGTTAGTATCTGAAGATGCGCGGTAGGGGATTATCCCTTACAGTGGTCACTTTTCTGCCTGATTCACCACAGCCCTGGCTGACAGCGGGCACCAGCCCAGCAAGCTGGTGCAGATGGGATGAGCCATGCAGGACAGACAGATAGTGGCCAGTGCCCGCTCCCCTCCTGCCCGTACGTCCTGCGGTGGTTCCTCCCCTGCAACCCTTGTTCCCTGCCTGGGCAAGCAGACCGAGTCCCTGACCACGCTGTTACCCCTCACCAGAGCTCCTCCATCTCCACTGTGGAAATCCACCACTGAAGTGGATCCTGCCGTGAGACGGAGGCCACAGCCGGTGAGCAGCCAGCCCATCCTGACAGCAAGAACACTGACAGCGAAGCATTTGTATGGGAGCAAATCCTTCATCCCCTTCAGAACTGGGAAGGGGGAGCTGTTCCTACAAGTGGGAATGGGCTCATAACCCTGGGAAGTTCCCGTGAGCCTCCCTGGGACAGCAGGGAAAAGGACTCAGCTCTGAGCAGAAATAATTACACCTTTGATTCTGCTTCTACAACTCTCCACAACAGTGAATCAACACAAGAGTCGCCTCTTGCCCACCTTGGATGCAATTATGCCTGATGTGAGACTGTTAGTGGCCAGGTGATCCCATCCCTCTAGCACAGGAAAGAGCACTATGGCCTCAGCCACGGCAAAGCTGTTCACGCTCCTTGGCCAGCTCCAGCCCGGCACAAGGGCTCAGGGCGGCCTGAGCAAAGCTGCAGCAGTCTCTCCCACAGGAGCGGTCTGCCAGGGGGATGTGTTACCTGCTGCTTTCCTCTACGTTAAAAAAACCCTAAGGATTCAAACTGGCTGAACTCTGAAAGCAGCAATGAACTGCAGAAAATGAACCCAACTATGCCGGTACAAACACCTCCCTCTCCCCTTCCGAGGCAGTGCTACCACCTGCCACCACCAGCCAGAGTCCCCTCAAGTGCTGAAGAAGCCCATATTTCCTTCGTGAGGGTTGCGTTGCCTGGAGCCGTTTCCCACGGCTCATTGCCGATGAAGGCAGGCTGGGCAGGGCAGGGCTGCTGGGACCTATCTCCATGCCTGGTCAGGCCTTGCCTGCCTTGTTGGTGACCCAGCACCGATAGCCATTCCTGACAGGACCACTACTCCTTCTGCAAGCCCCACATATGTCTGAAAATCCTTCCTGATCTGGCAGAGCATTGTCCAGGGGCCCAACAAGGGCAAGGAGGGAAGAGCAGCTTGCTGGCTTCCTCCTTCAATGACATTTCCAAACACCAACTTCATTGTGCAGCCTCCCAGCTATGCTGGTCAACTTTCCAGCATGTAGCTGGAAGGTAGTGAGCCAGAAACCTGGATCCTTGTGGAAAAGGCATGAAGGGAGACAAGAAGAGAGGTGGGGTATGATCAGACGCAAGGAATAAGGCTGTGGGTTTGAAATGCCATGCAACGGTTCAATCCACGTTTACTGTTGAAAACAAGCTTTTGGGTAAGAGCCTGCTGTGTGAAAGACTGCTGCTGCCGTGAACCTTACTTTACTATGCGAGCGCATGATTTATAAAAGTGATATTTTTTTTTCAAACCTGCATTTATGAGAATTCATTGAGAACTTCTCCATTTTACAGATTTAAAAAAGCCTGCACCAAAAATATTCACAGTTTATTTTTCATGAAACAAGTAACTAGTTAACACGTGACAATGCGAAGCGGAGGTGGACCGAGCAGTGCAGATACCTTTCTGGTTACAGCTGTAGCTGGCTGGGCAGCTGGCACGGAGGTAACCCTACTTACACAATCTACATGACTAAGTCCAGCTCATGGGAAGGCCTATAAATGTAAATTCAAGATTTATTTTCCTTCTCACACATGATAAATACTTAATATACTGAACCTCATTACCATTTTTTAAATTTTGTTTTAAAAAAGTTAATGAATGCCCTTAGATTATCTTCTCTCTCAATGGCTCTGAGGAGTTGTCCTGATTCCCTTTGTGCAGGAGTCACGCAGAAACACAAGCTGCTTGCATTTCCCCAGTTTCAGCAGCAAGCAGGAACTGACCTGCCAGTCTTCCCGGAAAAAAACAACATTAAACAGTAAGTTTCCATAAGCCATAAAGCTTTTCAAAGTCGCTAGCTATTCTACAAAGGATCTGAAATGATTCGGACTAGAGAAGAGATGCACCATAGCACTGGTAACGTCCCCTCATGCCCAGCACACCCGGCCTTTACAGCAGGACGTTGTCTTGGGGTGCGTGCATCAGGAAAGGAGAAAGGATCGGGATTTATCTTGGTACAAGTGTCTGCCTCCCTTCATAGAGAACCGCAAAGCTCAGGACCATCTGCTCTGGGAGCAGCAGGCACTTGCAAGCCAGGTGGGAACAAGGA
Source organism: Aramus guarauna (assembly GCA_013400195.1). Lineage (NCBI taxonomy): Eukaryota > Metazoa > Chordata > Aves > Gruiformes > Aramidae > Aramus > Aramus guarauna. The sequence goes on along the minus strand of VXBL01009097.1, from coordinate 205,646 downwards.
CCTGCTCCCACATCGGAGGGAGAGGGTCAGCCTGGAGCCAAACGCTCCCTTTCCGGGAGGGACCTGTGGATCTGCCTGGAAGGAGAAGGATACACTGGAGCTGTGCAAGGGTCTGGTGGCGGGCATGGAGATCCAAGGCTGCGACACCCGGACCGGCGGAGCTCAGGCAAACCACAGAGGTAATGTGTTGTGAGAGTGGGAAGAGTGTGCTGGTCAGCAGCGCTTCCTTGGCAGGATACTGACCCCATCCAGCCCGGGCAGGGCTGCCCAGGGATGCTCATCCTACTCCCGCCTGCGAGGGTGGCAGCGGTCGCAAGACACCACTCTGCAGGTCCCTGGGACTCTACGGCTTGCCCCGGGAGTACCGTGGCCAAGCAAACTTCTGCCTCGACACTTGAGTAAACAGCTTTCAGCAGGCCTAGTCTGGACACCAGCCTGATGACCACCAGGTACAAAACATCTCCTTAACTGGAAAAAGGAGAAGCGGAAAAAAGAAAGCCAGCCAGCTGCTGGAGCCCACCGTGTTCCAGTGTGAGAACTACTATTCAGTTGGAAGGACACACACACGCACACCAACACAGTCCAGTTAATTCAAGTCTCCTTTGGTTGTAGAAGAGTTAAGCCAGAAGCTACCCAAGGGGAAGGTGTCGAGATGGGTCTCGATACAGCTACAGCACACTCGCCTCCGCGCCACGCAGCAAACGGCACAGGCTTCGCTTGCAGCTCGACAGTGGGTCCCGCTGCTGGGAAGACCAGGTATGATGTGAACACATCCTGAACACGTCTGACGCAAGGGGAAAAAAAAGACTGCTCAGTCTGCTGGCTCACGGTGACGACAGAAGTCAAGAAGAGACTGGATGGAAATTTGAAAGGGAGCACCACCACCCTGCTAGGGGGGTGCTCAGCACCTTGGGGAAACCCACTCTGCCCTACTCTGCTATTGCTGCTTTATAGGTCACAATGTTTTCAAGTGCAGGAAACACTCTGCATGTCCTGTGCTAAAGGATTAAGACACAAGAATGAAAAAAAATGCAGGATGGCTTCTTCCAAGATCTCTCTTTTCCCTGATCTCCTTCAGATTCCCTGTTTCTCACACCTGGCCAGTTGCAGCTTTGTACAAAGGAGCCTGAATGGATATTGTCTATTGCTGGAGAAAACTGCACTGAGTGAGTGCAGCGGGCTCCTCTCCGAGCTCAGCTGGAGATGATACCTGTCCTTCAGTGAACCACACACGCAGCACGTCCCAGTGAACGTATGGATGCACCTCGCAAAGCAACGCCCTGCAGGGACAGAGACCTGGGCAAATGACAGATAAACCCCTTCCCTGCTTCTGCAGAGTCTGGCAAGGGCATACAACCTGACTGCTCACCGCCTGATCCCCGAAACATCTCCAGTTCCAGGGCAGCCTGACTATCTGCTTCCTCTAAATACAGTAACAAGAGCGAGGCCCCCTAGTTGTACCTGGGAACCCGCCTATGAATCAGACCTGGAGCTTGAACACGCTGGATCAGTAATGTGACCATTTCAATGGAATTGGAGATTTTTACCCAGAGTGGACTCTTTATTTCAGCTTTACCATTTGTAAAAGGAAGAGGAAAAGGTCACGGATGCTCTCTCCCTTCGGCTGGGCCACACTCAGACTTAAGTGAATGTCCTTGCTCATGTCACGAGAGAATATGGATGGGATGTGCATGGGTTAGGGGCTGGGCTCACGGAAGTGAATAAAAAAAACAAAACAAAGATTCCCCTCCCTAAACATTAAAAGACTGAAACCTGCCTCCCATATTCACCAACCTCACTTTGGCTCTGAGTCGGCCAACTCACGACAGACAGAATCCTGGTTACGGGCTAGCGCTGTGTTTTGTTCAGGCAAAGGGTCCTGCCCCCGAGGAGTCTGTGCTTTTCCACTCAGCCAAGAAATCTGGTCAATTGTCTGAATGTTCGTGACAAGCCACTGCATCTGCTCTGGGGGCACCGGCGCTTCCCTGGCTGGCCGAGGGGTCTGCTCAAATGCACGCAATCTCTCTGATGTCCAAGGGGTTTGCTCTGTGGGGGCTGAGGCCACTTCCCAGCCAGGCTGAAGGGTCGGCTCTGGTAGTTTCTCTGCTGTTCGGGGAGGCTGTTCTGCAGGCGTCAGGGCTTTTGCAGTGGGCCAGTGGGTTTGCTCATGTGTCTGTAGTTTCTCCGTAGGCCAAGGTACCTGTCCGACATGCGTCACTGCTTTCCCAGCAGACCAAGAGATTTGCTCGCCAGCTAACATGGTCCTCTCTTTCTGCTGGGGACTCAGCTCCATGGCCGGGGCTCCCCTCTCCTTCAGCTGCGCATTCTGGTCGACGGGCCGCAGCGCCTTCTCCGACAGCAAAAGCCTCGGAGCTGGGGGCTTGTCCAAGGCTTGAGGTCGAGGAGCCACGGCAGCAGCCAGCTTGTCCGACACCTGAGGCCATGGGGCTGCAAGAGTGAGGGGCCTCTCCAAGAGCTGAGGCCGAGCCGCCCCAGAGCCAAGAGCCTTCTCTGGAGGCAGGACCCGCAAGGCCCCGGAGTCAGCAGCCTTCTCCAGAGGCAGGGGCCGCAGCACCCCAGGGGAGAGCGCTTTCTGCGTGAGCGGGATCCGCAGGGCACCCGAGCTGAGAGCCTTCTCCATGGGCAGGATGTGTGGTGAGCGGGAGCCAGGAGCCTTCTCCGGAGGCAGAGGCCGCTGCACCCCTAAGCTGGGAGCCTTCTCTGTGGGCAGGATCCGTGGCATCCCCAAGGCAGGAGCCTTCTCTGGAGGCAGGGGACGGGGTGCCCCAGAGTTGGGAGCGTTCTCTGTGGCTGGGACCCGCACCACCCCGGAGAAGGAAGCCTTCTCTGGAGGTGGGGGCCGTAGCACAGCTGGTCCAGGAGCCTTCTCCATGGGCAGGATCCGTGAGACTGGAGAGCTGGGGACTTTTTCAATGGGCAGAGGCCACAGCACCCCAGGACCGGGAGCCATCTCCGATGCTGGGACCTGTGGCACCATGGAGCTGGGAGCCTTTTCCACAGACCGAAGCTGTGGACTCTGGGCAGAAGCTTTGTCCAATGGCTGAGGCTGCTCGGTCACAGGAGACTCATCTACCGGCTGGGACTGCAGGGTCCCTGCCATGGCAAGAAGTCTGTCCGACAGCTGAGGATGCAGGCATTTTGTTGGAAACTCATCCAGCAGCTCAGCCTGCTGGATCCTGGTGTCAATGAGAGACTTGTCCGATAACCCCAAAACCCCAGGGGTGGCAGGAGGCTCGTCCGACAGCTGGAGCTGCAGGGCACCAGCACTAATAAGTGACTCGTCCGACGACTGTGGAGTTCCCGGAGGAGATTTACTCGGCAGATGAGGCTGTGTGGCATCACTGGAGGACTCATCCAGTGGCCACAGCACCGCGTTGGAGGGAGGTTTGTCGGACTGCTGAGGCCTCAGCGCTACGATGATGGGTTGCTTCTCCGACTGCAGCCTTAGGGACAGGGCAGCCTGGGGTCTGTCCGAAGGCTGCAGGCAGAGCGACAGGGTGGTGGGAGGTTTGTCCGAAGGCTGCAGCCGGAGCGAGAGGGTGGTGGGGGGTTTGTTGGATGGCTTCAGCCTCAGTGACAATGTGGTGGGGGGTTTGTTTGATGGTGGCAGTCTCAGCGCCAGGGTAGCAGGTGGTTTGTCTGGTGGAGGCAGCTTGAGGGCCAGGGTGGTGGGGGGCTTGTTTGATGGCTGCAACCTCAGGGCTAGGGTGGTGGGGGGCTTGTCTGACGGAGGCAGCCTCAGCGCTAGGGTAGCAGGGGGCTTTTCTGGTGACTGCAGTCTGAGGGCCACAGACTGAGGTAGGCTGTCCAGAGGCTGAACGCTCAGGTCTGTGTCTGCAGATGGCTGCTCCGGTGGCTGGGCGTCCTCGCCGTTAGCCAGGGCTTCTATGGGAGGCGCATACTCACGAATTTCTCCTGGCTCTAGAGGGTTAGGCCCACAGGGATCGTGCTCTGTGCAGCATAAACGTCCATCCAGCTTGGAGATGAAGAGCATGCCTTCCCGGTGCTGCTTGCAGAAGGACCTGGGGCACATCTCGCAGAAGGAAGCTGCTTCCTTACCACACATATCACACTGATGCCATGGGCACTCCCATTTTCCTGCAACACAGACACAGGAGAAAAGACATAGCTTAGGAGCGGTACAAGGGGAAGAGACAAGGCCTGATGCAAAAGGAGTTCAAGGGAGGGTGGGAACACCCCGTAATACTCCCATACAACTCTACATACAGGTCCTCCTCAGTTTCTGCCATAGCTCCCAGGCTTGACAGGCAGTTAACAGGAACCTGCACTCTTGGAAGCAACAAGGGAAATGATAATCATGACAAACACAAGCCACACCAGGCCAGACCAAAAGCCCATCTGGCTCCAGCATGACACTAACCGATACGGGAACCTAGAGAAGAGCGGGCACTCCCAGCTTCAACATCTCTGTGGCTCTGATTTCCACAGACAACAGTGATATCCGTGTATAAGACACCCAGAGGACTTCTTAAGTAGATGCTTCAAGTTCATCTAAGTCATTGCTAATTCTAGGCCAACAACCTCCCTTCCTGTTTATCAGAAAGAAGAAGTGAGAGGGCAGTGATCACAAGGGAGTAAGTTTCTATTGTCTCTGGACCCAAAGGCACCGTCTTTAACCTCTGTGTACGGCCACGATAAAAATACTGCTTTTCACAAAGCCAAGCTGCTCCCCGAGGAGCTCTGTGTCCACGCTGAATCTATTCACCATCAGTATCAACACCATCACAGAGGAAAAAACCAACACTACAGTTCAGAGATTGTTGGTTTTTTCACTTGTAGATGACCTCACTGGTTCAGCTCCCTGCTCCTGCAACCAAGGCTGCTGCCATCTCTACCAAACACTTCTCACCAGTTCATGGACACCAGGAACAGTGAGACAATTTGCACTCAGGGTACGCAGTGCTGAGTCTCTGACCTCTCACCACAGGACCAGCACGGCCACCTTTACAAATACGCCTCCTGCCTCCACGCTCCCCCAGCACCCCATAACCCTGTGGCCCCACCCCAGCTCCCTGGGGCCAGCCTACACTCAGAGCACAAGCGATGACAGAGGGTAGCCAGGCCAGAACACTTCCCAGCCTCCCTGGACCAAGCCCACACATCTGTGGCTTTGGCTACCAGCTCTTTTCCAGGGAGGCTGGAAGAGAGCGCAACTGCAGCACGGCAGCACTGAGCAGCTGCGGGCATTTCTCCATGCACTTGTGCAACATCAGCTTTCCACTCCCCTCTCTCACGCTGCTGAGGCTGAAGACAACACATATCATGTTTTTCCCCTCCCTTCAAGCCAGTCCAAGGCTTCTGTTCCACTCTCAAAATATGTACACTGCTTTTCTGTGTCTTTTCCAATTTTTCAGCATTCCTTTCAGAGCAGAGATTTTTAACACTACACGTGGTTTTCCCCCTTCCAGGCTCACAGGCCATCGCTGCTCCCCCTGCACCATCAGCAACCCAGAGAGCCATGCTCAACACTCACTTTGGCAACTGGAAAGACTCTGGGACTATTATTATACAGGTCATTTGTACAGATGGAAAATAAAGTAAGTCAAAACCTGCCGGTATGTTGAAGGAAGACCACTCTAATGGTCTTTGACAGGATAAAAGGCCTAATGAATAAGCAGCGTCTCTCTCCAGAGACAGCCCGGAGCTCTGGGAAGTAAGATCACACAATTAGTAACATGTAAACAAGCAGGAAATTCCAATTACTCGACAGCAATGCCCATCACAGAGGAAACATTTGAAGTTAAAAATGCTGAACCTTTCATGTCCTGCATGACACTCTTAGGAGCGGGCTATGAAAATAACAGCCTACATGTAAAAAGAGTAAAATGGCTACAACTGACTGAAAATCATTCTGAAAAAAAACAGCTATTAATGGTCTTCTGGCAAACAGAGGGGGCATTTCCAATAACATCCTTCAGGAATGTAGTTTAGTCTGTATTTTAATTTAAAATTCTGGAAGCAGAACAGCAAATACTCTTACAGAAATGGATAGATAACAAGGCTGTGAGGGACTGCAAAACTCAGGTTAGACAGGCTCAGAATTTAAACTGGACAGATGTTCTTGCACCAACAAGGTGCAATTAAATAAAGACCAGTGCAAAGCAGGACTGCAGGAGGAAGAAATAAAGTAAGTATGTGATAAGGATCAAGAGGAGGACTGAAAGATGATAGGGCAAATCACAAACATAAAAGTTATTTTTGCAAAACAAATAAAATCTCATTTCCTGAGGAATTTTATGTAGAACACAAAATATAATTATTCTCTTCTGTTGGTGTTAGCAAGCCCTCGGCTGCAATACTGTTAAAATACTTGTTACCACAGTTTTAAAAATGTGTAGGCAAGTGGGACACAGTCCAGAGCAGACCAAGAATAATAATTTTACAAAATAAGAGCTGCAAGAAGACGCTGTGTTTGTTTAAGAAGGAAAAGGACTAAGGAGACAACAGTCTCCAGGTATGTAAAACAATGGGTTATTGGAGAGATGGCAATCCTTTGTTTTTTCAAGTCAGGCTGTTAGGAGAAACTTTTCAAATGGAAAGCAGGGGAACAGGCCAAAGGCTGGATTCTTCTTTACTGGAGACTTCAAAGCACAGGGAAAACCTGCCAGGATGTTATAGCGCCCTGTCTCAGCACACAAAAATAGAGACAAAGGTGATATTTGGGATCGACTCACCCCGAATGATGATGTTCCATAGGAATGACCTTTCACATTGCTGTTGTAGTGTTTGTTCAATGAGCAATCCAAGCTCTTCTGTATAAATGCCCTATTATCCCCCCAAAACACATGCAGACACACAATTTCTGTCATCTACAAAACACGCTACTAGCCCTTCTACACCTTCTGCCAAATTACAGCTAGAGGTTCCGAATTCCCGGTTCTGGCTCCTTGTGGGATGCTGACAGAAACACTCTGTTGCAGTGACACTCCTGGCAGTTACTTTCAGAGACCACTTGGTTCCAGGTTTCTCAGCCTGCCTCTGACATGCTCAGAAAACACTGTACGTAATTACTAATTATGACAATGCTTACAGTATCAAATTAAAAGATTTACAGCACCCTAAACAAATTATTTCAATGCAGTTGCCTTTATTAACCAAATGTATTGTCTTAGCAAAAACCCCTAAATTAGGTTTGATGAGTTATTTGTTCTACCTAAGAACTTGCCATCTAGTACTGATATTCCTACTATTTAATTCTTTGGCACTTGACCTCTTATCACCTTTTCCAGCCTCCTGGCCTGGCAGAAATCAGGCTAACTGGCCTACCAAGGTCAAGCTTTCTTCCTTTCTGAGCATTGGTTAAACCTGAACACCCATTAAAGGTCTTAGGGACTCCTTTAGTGACCAAAACAAACTGAAACAGTTCCCCTCAACTAGCTCCTTTATGACTTCTAAATGCAACTTAAATATTTTCCTCCAACAGATGTTACTTTACACCTCCTGAGCTACTAACAAACCAGAATCTGTTTTATCACTCATGCAGGAGTCTATTTCTCTGCACACAACTAGAAGTACTTTTTGAATATTTTTTTCTTTTTATTTCAAATTTCTGCCCTCGTTTCACCAATAACTAGGATACACTTTGATACCGTTCTCTTCCTTAACTATGAGCTCATGGCTATTCAGACATCTAGCACATTCTTCTGGAACTCCCATTTTCCATCAGCACTTTTCCTCACCATTCAATTCATTCAATTGTCTTCAACTTTGGGAAAACAGCCAATCTGAGGAACCAATATCTCAACTATTGTTGGGACTGTCCTCTGCCAGACCCCAAGGATGGGGTCAGCTCACAAGCACCATTTCTTAGGCAAGGACCAGCTCTCCCTTCAGTAATCAAGTCATCTTTCTGCAGTCTCAGTGGGGTGCAAACCAGGGTTGTGTTGTGTGAGCCATAAAGTCTGTTTCAGTGAGTAAGATTTCTCTAATTTTATTATGCTGTGAAGTGAGTGCAAGGTGGTGAGCAGCACCTGGGACACCTCGAGCCAACATTGTGACCCAAAGCAGAACCTGGCCATGCAGAGCACTGACCTGCAGGTCTCTTGGTCAGGTTGAGGCAGTCCGCGTGGTACACCTTGGGGCAGCCTGGCTTCTTACAAGAAACTAGCTGCCCTCCATCCCCACAGCTGAAACACTCGTCCTCTCGCTCCTTCATCACCTCTGCCTGCGACCTCCGCTTCATCTGTGGCCGTCTCTTTAGCTTCTTGGACTTTTCCTCGGTGAGGGTGGGTTGGCTCTGCGGGTGAGACAACATCAGTCAATGCAGGTCTCTGGCCCTTCCATCTGTTCCCTTCCTGCTGCAGTGGAGATAACTGCAAACCCCATAAAAAAAATATCCCACTGCCAGCCATACCTGAAACATGTGTCGCATCTCTACAATGCTTCTTAATATATGGCAACCAGTTTACCATAGCAAATAGTTCTCTTTTTTTTTCTTTTTCTTTTTTTTTCTTTTTTGAAAGAGCCTGGAAGCCCTGCACCAAAGCCTGGTTAAACATGGGATATATATAATTAGCAACAGCACAATGAGGAACCAAGGGCTTCCTCGTGTCGCTGAGCTCGTGCCACTTCTCACAGACTCTTCAGGTCCTCAGTCAAAGCAGTCGAGTTTCCTTGCACCCATGACTCTCACACGTAGTCTCTCCCAGGCCTTCCTGCACTGTTGGACGTTCCTCACCTCTTTCTTCATTTTTAATCTGAATTTATTTGCAATCAGTTTAGATCTACTTATTCTTGCATCAACATTGCTCTTGTTCTGCAGTTTTTCTCTCTCCCTGGGATACACTCTCCTTTTCACAAACCAAACACTTTCACAGTCTGCACACCTCCAACCTTCCTAATGGCTTTTCTCTGCCTCTACTGAGTTTATTTCTCCCAAACACAAGTTACAGAATTATACACGCTACTTCATACAATGCCTCACAGGCCGTGTACAATGACATTAACACTTCTCCAAGAAAACGGGAAATCCCTCCCAAACCACCACCCGCATTTGTCTTTTTCACGGCTGTGTCACCACAGCAGCTCAGTCCTGCGGTGGCTGAACTGCACCACAGCTCCTTCTCCGCCACGACTGTTCATCAATGACCTTCTCGTTGCACATTTGTTTCTGCTATTACCTTCCAAGTGTGTACCCTGGTGTGCTGAGTGACTTTATGCATCCTTTATTCTGCATAAATACTGGGCACTATTTTCATCACTCTCTTATCAAGATAAAAAACAAAACCACCAAAAAATTTTAAAAACCTTTGTCTCCAGACCTACAATTTCAGAGTTTGGCAGCGGTGGTTATCCAGCTGTCCCACCACCAGCCAGTTACATTTCCTGATTGTTTCCTTCCCCTTCACATGTGGATATTTCTGTTTTAATACCATCATTCCCACTGACAATGGGGACAAGTCAGGCCTTTCTTATCACTGAAAATGCAGGCAGTGAAATCATTCTACCTAAACTATCCCACCTATTCTCAGCACCTAGTAGTCGCCATCTAATTACAAAGAGAACAAGAAAAACCTTTCACAGCTAATTTGAATTTCTAAGCAAGGTCTAACAGCTGGACTAAGTGATTCCCACTTGCTCACTGCAGTACAATAGACTCCCAAGTATTCTTCCACACTCCCACTTAGAAAGGTCACTTTTAAGAGTGAACTTGAGTATAATCAGTTTTGTCTTGCTGTATCTTCAGGAAGTTTAAAAATGCATCTGTTGTGGGACGAATTTGAAAAAATCTCACAAAAAACCCTATAAAACCCAAGGTACTGTTTTCTTGGGTACTGTTTCTTAGCCCATCTCATCAAGATGGAATGAGTCACCTCAGGCATCACAACGGAACATTATTGCCAACTAAAGGGCACCTTTCTCTCATTTTCACCATGCAACCTGCAATTTCAGGGCAAAAATGACAGTCAAGCCATGTATAACACAGGAGCAGCACAAAATCAATCGAACTTTAAATCTCAACCCAAAACAAAAAAGAACACACCAGATGTGTAATTCACCTCATCTGTCAACTTCAGAAGACATCAATATTATTTTTTTTTTAATCTTAAGTTAATTTTTTCTGCAGAACAAAGCTCTCCAGAGAATTCACAAAACCTTCCCTACATATTGACAGGGCTTAACAACTGTGCTGCTGGAGCTTTTAACCCTTAACTGTGGGTAAGCAAGCGGCCGGTAACCACATGCCAGAGCAGAGGGATTACAGACTGATTCCATGAAGCTCTTGAAACACAAACCAACAGCTGAGACAGATTTAGCTGGTGACAGCTGGGAACTCGGCCAACTGCTCCTGTTATTTCCTTTTCCTGGTGAGAACCCACTCACACAAGGAGGTAATTGAAATCAATTCTTGTTACTGCAAACATTACAGTCACAAAATGAAACTCTCAAAAGTCAGTGAGTTCTAAAAGCTAGTGATTTTTCTACTACAGATATGGCAAATTTCTTATTCCTGTCTGATGTGTAAACTTCAGTTGCTTAAGCCATGATAATATGCAGACAATTCTGGGAAAAAAAATCTGTCATTTACTCTTTTGGTGTAAAATACAATTTCCTGTCATTATTTATAGCAACTCTAATAATCGAGGTCTAAGATCTGCTCTCTCAGAATGAGAACTCGCATATTCAACTCCTTTCAAGCAGCAGTTCTCATGGCCACACTGAAATGAGATTACCCTTCCTGACATCTCTGCAACAAATGATACACATCTATGCAAAGAGGTGATTTGGAATAACAAAAGCTTAAAGGAGGCATCATACCTTTGGCCGTACTCCTAGGAAGCCACTGCAATTTGGGGCACCGCATTTACAAACTGTCTTTCCATTTCCCAAACACTCCAGGTTGTAGTTGAAAGTCAGCTCAGTCCCTGGCAGAAAAGCAGATCAAAACCGAGCAAGTTGTAGTGAACAATGGGGCAGAACGACTTACTGCTGAAGTAAAAGCACTTTTGAAATATAACTACACAAATGACTGCCACAGCTACACAAGGATACCAACCATTAATCTCCCCATAGATTTGTATGGATTAAAAATTCAGTGCAACCCCACACTCCTATCACAAACTAGAGCCAAAAAGTGCATTCAACCCCACATGCAGAGTGCTTAGTTCCATTTCTTGACCCTGTAAATTAGAACTGCAAACTTCCATTTCTACCATGGTTGTATGTGTTTCATTATGTCAGTGCTGGTGTTAAGTCTCATGACTGCCTATGTGAAAACAAAAATTAAGTATCTTTCCAGGGAGCTACAAACCCTCCCCTTTCCTTACAGAAACACTCCCATGCTTTTAACTGCAGGTACTGACAGAGTGGGGTTCCTTACCAGCTTTGATATTTACAATTGCGAAGAGCCCAACCCGAGTATCGCCATTCACACACCATTTCTGAGTCTCACAGTTTGGCTGGCAACAATGGTTCATGAATCGAGCATAATTGCCCTTTGGCCCAGCATCGATGATTCGATCCTGTAATTGCAAAAAAAAAAAAAAAAAAAAAAACCACCAAACCAAAATGGAAAAAAATGCATTTAATAAACTGTCATTGCTTGCTCAAGTCATTGCAGCCCAGGTATCAGCATACCAGGAAAGCATTAATCAGTAGTGAAAAGTATGAAATCAGAGGCATCTATGATGCTTGCAAAGCGCCCGAGTCCATACATGTGTTTTAACCAATGTAAGTGACAGGTTGCCTGGACAAGAGACAGACACCCAACCAGCTTCCACACACTTGATGTGTCTGGTTGGGGCTGGCATGTCATACAGCGACACAACCTCCTGTGCAACATCATCTTCCTCTACACAGACGCACAGGCTCCTGAACAGCCAGGAAAGCACTACTGCTGCTCTTTGTGAAGTTGGCTCTCCCTGCAGCGTCAGTACTGGATGAACACTACACCGGCATGCTTCCAAGGCAGCACTTGTGGTTCCAGATCCCGACTTCTGCTTAAAAGCAAAATAACAGTTCCTATTTCTTGTGCATCAATGTGTAGAAGGAAAACAGGAACAGTATGTAATGTGTAAGGTATGCTTCTGTATAGTACGCTACAATTTGTTAGACCGTGTTGGAGAGAAGAGGGCAGCTGCAAATAAGATTTGGTTTTGTAATAATGAGGGAGATATTAGCTCTTGGTTTTGCCCTTGCTCCCACCCATCAGCCAGACAAGGAGAACAAGATATGATCAAGTGTCAATTTCCAGCAAGAGGGAGAACCAGAAAGCAGTCATATCGCTATCCTGTCCCACGCTCGACAGCTTCTTCCCATGCCTGCTTTCATGGTCTCCTTCTAATCCTTCGAAGGTTGAGTGACAAAGTGCGGAAAGTGGCTGACAAAACTACTTACCTGTGAAAGCCAGGACCAATAACCTGGCCTCCAGGACTCACCGAGGAGTCTGTGGGCGTAACAAACTCCACCCCTCTACTTAAATCTGTAAGAACTGGGATCTGAACTTAAATGAAAGTCTCATTGTGCCTGATACTTCTGAGGTTTGATGCCTTCTCTGGCACACACCAGCCCAGTTCTGGACTCTCCAGGGTTCAGCTGCTGGGAAGGATCCGATATTACCAAATTCACTGTGTTATGCTAAAGCAGGATCTACAATCCTCAGTCAATTGCCCTCAACCAATTGCTTCACCTCTTCTGAATAAACTCCAAAGAAGTTGGTTCAGACTTTCCTCCTAATACTATTCTCCAACCCAAAGCTTCTCTACTGCATGTTAAGTCCATTCTTTTAGTCTTCTTTCTAGTGGAAATGCAGACCAGCTCATCCGCAACTCTTGGCACCTTTTTACTTGCTGGAGAAGACCACTATCATGTCTTCCTTGCAATCATTTTACTTCTGTCTAGGATCCTGGCAAGAGAAATTCCTTCCACATACCTTATCCAGTGTCAACATGTAGAAATTGGTGATGTCGTGCTCCTGAGCATAGCGGATTCGGGCTCGGCACTCCTCTTCATCAATTAGTTCCCCAACATATTCATTAACAAATTCGCCCTGCCAGAGAGAAAACAACAAGCTGATAAGACGAGACAAATTCTCTCCAGGATGCAAGGCCATCCACCTTTGTGCTAAAACTCAGTTCCTGCTTCCTTTCTGGAAACCTTTTCACAAAAATCTTCCTCTGTGCTTTGTAGCCAGTTTGACCTATAATCTTCACTAAGAGCCTTGAATCATCCAGCCATTTCACATGCTCAACAAATTACTTGAACTAAATTAAATAAAGCAACAACAGTCATCAGATTATTCTTTGTGCTATGGAAAGAATTAACATCAGGGACAGCATAAAGTTAACCACAAGCAAAGCTCAAAGTGCTGTGTAACTGCATTCCAGCTGGAAACAATATCCCTTTGGGGACCAACCACACTGAGCAGCGTGATGCACCTTGGGGCACCTGCTCCTGCAGTGAGTTCGTGGAGTTCCCCTGTAGTGAAGTAACACAGAGACCGTATGTCAACCGTCAAAGGGATGCCCAGTTCTGCTCCACTGGGGCTGACAGGTGCCTCTGCTGAATAACTGAGTTTTGCTGTTTCCAGATAGTCTGCTGGCAGTGAAACGTGACAGATATATGGAACGGCAGAGAGATCCTTTAATCACAGCAGGCTGCAAAGCCTAAACAGGACGGACTCACATTTTTCCTTCTGCTATCCTCTCCCATAGCATGTTGTCCCTACTCCTTTTTCAGACATTCTTCTCCTACTATGCTAACTGTCCACTGTTTCACTTCACCCTTTTTTAGCTTTGGGGTTCTCTTTACTTTAATATTCTTCCTTCTTCATTCAGCACAGACGTGTATCCGCAGAACTACTATTCTCTGGTTTTAAAAAAATATATACAAGTGTTTTAGCCGGAGATACCAGTTTCAGCAATAGCCATCTCCAAGACATTACCCTTTTGTAAGAGCCAAACCCTAGTTTCAGTTTCTGACACAAGATTCTCATGCTGGAAAAGCCTGGCTATTCAAGAATGGAGGGGAGGTATAATCACTGTTCCCCATCTGGAAATCCTGAGCACCATCTTCAGGCCAGTGTTCTGGTGTACTCGTAAAGCCCATCGTCCATACAAACAGACAGATCGAGCAATCACGTTTCTTACCCTGTGGGACATCAACATGCAAACCATTTTCTTGGTTAGCTGAGCCATAACATTCTTGTCAGGACTGGAAAAGTTAAATTAATCCATTTCTTTCCTAAATGGCATTCTATAGCAAGAAGTAGTCTTCAAATTATGGAAGTTAGTGATTTTTCAAATCTATTGAAACCAACACTGAGCAAAAGAGAAGTGGCAAGAGAAAATTACACACAGAAACAGAGTACATACCTTTCTGATGTCTGTTTTGGCTTGCAAGCCCCAGCCTCGTGCCAGTGTGCGGAAAATTTGTACCTCGGGATACTGCCGCTTGGAGAAGCACTGGTTCTGGCAGCGCTCCCCAGCAGGGCAGACCATGGGGTGGCATTCATAGAGCAACATGCGGTTGATGCATTCGGAGTCCAGGCCGCACGGGTTTTCATCTGTTGGTTTGCAGTTGCAACGTGGTATCTCGGACAGGTCTGCAGTGAAGATCTGCACCTTACCCACCGGCCGGTTCACCTTGAATGTACACGAAGGATGTTAGCTTTTAAGAGCAACAGGTCATCATGATAGTCATTTCTATACTCAACCCTTGCCTAGGAGATGACAGGCCGCAGTGCGAGTTAGTTACAGCAACGGGTAGGACACAAGTACAGGTATGTACGTACTTCTGGGCACGCTATTTCAAGAGGTATATGGTTAGAGGAAAGAGCTGAGGAGGATGCAGGTCCTCCATTAGCATCACCTGGTGCAGTGTGTACTCTGTGACGCCGGAGCAGGGAGAAGCTGCAAGTGTCCCCCTCCCATCACTGCTGTGCCTGCAGCCAGCCCAGGTGGCCCAGCACTCTACCTGGCTGCACACCATACCTGTGACCGACACCACACCATTTTCTGTGTGAAACAGCACCTTCTCCAGTCTCTGAGTGTCAGGTCCTTTCCCTTAGCTTTTCCTTACAGCCCCGGGTTTTGGATCTGTTACCTTCAAGCTGTTTTGTGCTCTTGGCTGTCACTATGAGAACCAGGCTGGCACGCCTATGGCAGAGTACGGAGGGCCTACCTACGCACCAGGCCACAAGCAGTCAGCTCCCTACCCAACTGTCCTGCAGATGTAAATGAAAGAAAAAAAAACAGATAAGGCTGGGGTTGGAAGGCCCAAAGAGGAGCTCAGAATTAAGCCAAGGAGCTCTCTAAAAACCGCTCTGGAAGGAAGCAGAGTGCAGCACCAGTTGGAGAAGCGACTGGCATGTCTGTGGCACGAGCAGGGTCCTTGGGTTTTGGTTAAAGGCAGCGAACGCTGAAAGGCAGGCAACAGAGAGTCAGGACTTTGGAGAGAGACACTGAAGAAAAGCTCCTTGCTGTTCTTTGCCCGGGTGAGCAATACCAACAGCTCCCTTTCCTCTCCCAGAACACAAAGGAGAGAATCATTTAGCAACACTATTCCAGCCCCCATGCAATTTATCTAGTCCCACCCACAGAGCAAAGTTTCTGGTCACCTGCAGAGGCTGTCTGAGCCCTTATCCTCCTTCTTTGTTTAAAAGCAAACCTTGCAGAACCCCCAGATTAATCTCATCAACACACAGTCTTCTCTTCCTCCTAGTACTGCCTCCCACCTCCGACCTTCCTCATCATTCTGGTGTTGTCTGCTGCTTCCCACCTCTTACTCAGACTGTTAGCTCATCACCTCATTAAGAGTGACGAGATTCACAGAGTTAGGACCACCTACCACCAGGCAGACAGAGGTGTCCTTGCTGGCTCAGGCAGTACCATTCCAAGCGACCACAGTGTCTGAGCCCGGTGCCCCTCTCAGCACGCACGCACGTGTGCCCAGCAGTCCTGCCCTACTCTTCAAGGCACTGCTGGTACAAAACCAGCTCCAAAACAGGGCGATGATTGGAGTAGCCACAACCATAATGAGATGAAGGATCCCAAGTGTATTTTGCAGCAACCGCTTGTGTTGGTGCTCCTCAGGATGGACCCCGAGGTGCTGATCTCCTTAGAAGGCCAGGATGGGAGCGGACACAGCCAGCTTCAGCCATTCCACCCTGAAGCCTTGCCTAGTTCACTGTATGCTCCTGCAAACTGCTTTGCTTTCACAGAGACAAACAGCTTGCACCCAGACCTCAGAACTGCTGCTAATGACCATGACCATTATTATTTATATTAAAAGGGTATTTCAAAGGCTCCAAATTGCTTCCAAAGTTCTTTCATGTTGCGGCCACAGACAGGCTTAAAAATACCTATAATGAGAAACTGTATTTCCTCCACTGGAGCTGCCTGGCCCATACTGCTCGCACAGCATTCAGTTGTGTTCTTTACACTGTACTGTAACTCGTGCAGGATATACCTGCCTGCCTAGAAATCCTAACTAGAAACAAAACGTGACAGCAATCAGGTAAGCTTTCATAACTTACATAAAAAAGGGAAGGAGCAAACAGAGGCAATGAAAAAGAGGAACACAGTCCCTGAGTCACTGGGTTTCTGATCAGTCTGGACCCACAGCTCAAGCACATGTACCCCCTTTGGCCCCAGCTCTCAAGTCACCTTCATCCTGTAGCACTGCTACACTGCTGCTCCAATTCTATCTCAAAATACAGCCCTAAACATGAAGAGTTCCCCAAACCTCAGCAAAGGGGCTGATATTCCAACACATACATCTGCTTTAGTATTGCTGTTCAGTCACCAACTGATACAGAAAAAGATGTAAGACAGTAACAGAGATGCAACAAGATACTGTGGGTTACCATCCTCCACATAGCTCTGCTCCACTGCACCCTGACCATCTCCTGTCTGGCACCCCCTGCGATGCCCACCTTGCCCTCACAGCATGCAGTACTTGAGCACACTGCGCATTACTCGCACTGTCTTGAGTTCCCAAGGTAGAGACACACTTCCTTCAGACCACACAACTGACACGGAACAGCACAGAGATGTGCAGATCCATTCCAGTAAATCAGAGTACCTCTATTACTGGCGTCCAGCTTCCATGCAGCTCTGCGCATACATGAATCCTTTCTGTGGAGGATGACTGAAGATGCCAAGAGGACCAAAGTAACCTTCAAATGCAGCCAGACGCCCAAACAGTAGAAATGTTTCTGTATACCTGTAGATCACCTGCACCGACAGCTCAAGACTTCTCTCCTGCACCCGTTCCCCCCCACCTGCCCTCACCTTGATGTGTTTGTAGGGAGGAGGTTTCTTGTCATTCTTTTTGTCTTCTTGAAGCTGCCTCAGTTCTTTCTGTGCCTTCAACTCTTCAAATCTTACTGCAGCTTCCTGAAGAGCTATGTGAGAGAACACGGTGCGTTATGAGGAACTCCCTCTGCTCACTGGGCTGCCAGTGTCCACCCAGTGCTTGCAGCTCCACAAGCAAACCTCCCTGGCCACGTACTTCAGAGGCAGGGGCTCACTGGAGGGGGTTAAGAAAAGACCAATGCAGCAGGGCAGCCACAGGAGTTAACACTAAGGGACCTGCCTGTGACTGAGGAAGCATCCAAACTGTCAGCTAGCTGTGCCTGCTTTTGGGCAGAGGTGTCAGGCAGCTGCATTCACATCTCTCAAGTGCCTTTTTATACACAGATAATGACTGTATTGGACACAGGGAAGCTGACAGATCAGCAGCTCACTCAGATTTAGAGCGGCTATGTCAGAGCTGGAGAGGCATGCAAGATCTGCACGCCCTTCTTCCTCTTTGGGAGTCAGACCAACAAACATTCTGGGTGCATTAGATGATAGATAAGCAGCAGCTCATTCTGCAAATTTAATTTAGCATTAGCTCTAAGAAGATATTTTCTCTAAGAATGCCATTTCTCCTTAGGGGAATGAAGAGAAACAGAACATGGATGAAGACAAGTTACCTTTCTTGTATATGCCATCCACGCCCTTCCCCATCTTGTCTTTGCTGCTGACGTCACCTTCCATGTAAGGGAACACACGGGCCTGGTGGGTCCACAGGTAATCCTTAGAGCCAAAGAAGAGCACAGGGAACTCGCCGATGTCATGCTTCATTTTCTGGATATTGACAGGAATTGTCCTAGGATGGCAAATCTCAGCTGGCCACCACCTGCAACACAGGAAAGGGCAGATGAAAACTCTGGCTGCCCCACTTCCAACCACCTCAGAAACATGCTACTGCATGGAGGTGTGGGGAAAAAGTGTGTGAAGGCTACCAGCAAGGCTGCTGGGGGAGACAAGAGGCTACCAGAGGAGGAAAGCACCCATTTTACCAGCTGCTACATGCATGAAAAAAGTCAGAGGCTGCTGCACTGGACCCTGCAGAGAGGAGCAGCTTCTCACCTCAATCACCATGAGCACTGTACGAAGAAGGGATGGGGACAAGTCTGTTCTACCTTCACCTACCTGTAGCGCCCAACTTTCACCCAGACTACTTCCTTGTAGTGTGGCTTTTTGCCTGCCTTGCAATCGTTACAGTACCAGCTTCCCTCTGGCATCTCAATGTTTAGACACTCACGGTGAAAGGCAGCCGGGCACGACTCGCAGCATAAAAGGCTGCCCCCTGCAAAGCAAAGGAGGAATTTATCAGCGTCAGTGTGTAGAAGCCTTAGACTCCATGTGCCCAGGCAGAAACAGCTGAGAAAAGGTCACGATGCTTTCTGCAAACCCTTTCCAACAGCTCGTGCCCTACATGTGTTACACAAAGAACCCTTCTAAGGATCCAGAAAAAGCTTTAGCCTGAAGTTGGATTTAAATGGGCATGGATAGGAGCTGTTCTCAGCAGTTCTCACTGGCACACTCTGGATGGGCAAAGCTTCTGCCTGCTCTGATGACTTCTTGTCAGACCCTTGCTTGGTGACAGGGGATCCAGCACAGGTGGTCTCACCTTCCGAGCAGACAAAGCACCAGCTGACGTTGACGTGCTCATGGTTGCGGCAGCCCCTCCGTGCAGTGAAGTGATTGGGGCAGATGATGCTGTTGGAGGCGAGGACCACGGACCCAGCAGCGAGGCAGAAGTCGTTGGAGTGATACGCAACCGGGCATCGCACACAGCGCATCAAGCGACCTAGCACCAGAACATGTCGGGGACACAGTGAACCTCTAAAGGAGGAGGATTTTTTTGTTTCCTGCCAAAACTAGCCTCTATTGATACCTAAGCTCAAAATGAGCAACCATAGGTGATCTTTGGAAAAGGAAACTTACCTTTAATGACATACTCACTAGATTCCTATTAAATTATTTAATATAACAAAATATATACAATTATAAATATCTGTAACATATATTTGTATATAACATTTTCAAAATTGTATTATTTATAAGTGAAAAACCTCCTGCGTGCTGTGCAGAAACAGTTCGAGAGTTCACAGACTGGGACTGCTTCCTATCATACACAAATAATTAGTAAATCAGCTCAGACAGTAATTAGAGAGGGGGTGTTCCAAGTGCTTAGCTGCACATAATGAAACTAATCCATGAAGCTTCTGAAAACATCAGCAATTGCCTCTCCACTTTATCAGATTTTCTCCTGAAATTCCAGAATGGAGAATTCAGAATTGCCTACAGACCTAATTTATCCAAGGTTTTTGAGAGCCTGTTTTCAGTTCCTCACAGGAGACTATAAACAGGGAGAAAAGGTGGGAGTAAATGGGTCAATCTGTCCACTGGGAAGCAGCAGCCAGAGGAACACAACGCAAATGTTCAGTGAGGAAGTGGTCAGCAGTGGGCTTTAGACCTTAGTGTTGTCTTCTACATCAAATAGTGATACATGGGGGGAAAAAAGCCAACTTTAACACAGACCCTGAGGATAAGAATAGAGCTGGTCTTATTGTCACTCATCTTAAGATATCAAGGATTTAAAGAAAGGCAGCTTTAGAAGCAAATACACGAGGCAATCACATAAAAGTTTTAAGTTTAATTATGTGAGGTAAAGGTCAAGGTATTGCTGCAAACAGCTAAAACAAATGTTTGCCTGAGCACCTTAGCCCAAGGGTGTCACTACTACAAGATGAGAGTTTGCACTATAGAAAAGGAGAACTAGAACACTATCATAGTTTTTACTACGCTGCTGTCTGTGCCATTGCCTTGATAGCCAGTGCTGCTAAGCAGGCACCGTCTGCAGCACTGGCATGGTGAAAAGTCATAGGAGAAACACGAGAGAGTCTGTACAGCTCCAGAGACTTATTCAAAACCCGGAGAGGCGTGTGGCACCGCTGGACGTGCAGGCATCCAAGCGTCTGGACAGAGGAGAACATTTTAGTTGCCATGTCTGACCGCCAGGAGTGCTGATGAGCAGCAGCCTCCCATCCTGACACCACCCGTCCACTCCCCCGGGAGAAGCTATTCCTCAGTAAACGCTACGGCAAGCACTGCGCCAAGGACAGAAAACCACCATCAAGAACTACCGGACCAGGTAACTGCGCAGGACGTGAAACAAAAAAAAAAAAAAAAAAGCTTCTAACTGCACCCCCTAGACCACTCCAGATTTCAGTACCTTTAGACGCAGAGATGTTTGCTGGGTTAGCAGCATGACAGGTCATGCATATGTGCAGGGAGCATCGGAAGCCCTTGTTCTGCATGACCGTGGGCGGATACTTTTGTATGCATGCTTCATGGTAATACTTCCCACAGAGGGGCAGCAAGCACCGTTTTACATCTTCCCCGCAGCTCTTGCACACAAAGCAGGTATGGACCCCTGGAGAAAGAACAACAGATGTAACACCACAGCTAAAAGAAGGGCTAAAGGAAGACCTGATACTTCTACCAGGCTGCATATTAGCACAGCACAACTTCCAACCTGCTGTACCTATCCCAAAGCACAGGTTTCTGCAGCAGGCTGGTTTTGCCTGCAGCTGCAATAAAATTCCAGATTGAAAAAAATGAAAAATAATTATAGTTGTGATTTCAGGCCAGGGAAAAGAAAAAAAAACAAACCCAAAATCGACAACCCTACATTTCCCCCCTTCCAGCCCTCTCTCCCTAGTCCCAGATAAGAATTTCCCTTTCCCCTTCCCGCCAGATCCTTAACATTCACTTCTTTGCACTCTGTATACCTGAATCAAAAGTAAGATCAGTTAATTAGAAAGTCATTATGAAACTTCAAAGAAATAATCAGAGGACTGATAGCCAGTTAGTGGTCCTACCGCAGGCATACAACTCCAGCAAAGGCAGCACCAGGTAAGCATACAGCAAGCACCCTAGCCTTCTGCGCTCAGAAAAGCTGCCTTACCCGTGGAACACTCGTTGCAGATGAATTTGCCCTTTGGCATCTCAGAGAGCCCAAGGCACTGCAGGTGGAAAGCACCACAGCACTGTGCCTCACACAGCAACAATTCCCCTGGCTTCTCGCAGATCTGTGGGGAAAGAAGCACCATGTCAGCTCTGAGCAACCTCCTTCCTCAACTCCTCCCAGACAGCAACAATCCACGTGCTGGCCAGGACTGCCAGCAGAGATCCCTACAG
Organism: Aramus guarauna; assembly: GCA_013400195.1. NCBI lineage: Eukaryota > Metazoa > Chordata > Aves > Gruiformes > Aramidae > Aramus > Aramus guarauna. The sequence continues at coordinate 184,128 of VXBL01009097.1, read as the reverse complement.
AAAAATGCTAAGCTTTCCTCATGTCAGCAAATTCAGGTGGTTTGTGCATCTCCACTGCCACCATGCATCAGCTAAAATGAAGCCTATGTTGGTCACATCTCCCTAACATCTATGGGCTTTAGCAGGAGGAGAGGCAATCACAGAAGAAAGACTCAATTCAGAAAACAAAAATCTGGTTAATTCTACAGTAAGCACCTCGAGGCTACCTACATTTAGCTGAGGTATTAGCATGTTCCAGAACTTACAGGAAAAAACTTTATAGTAATAAAAATTCAAACAGATCTCTTCAAGGACGTTACCTGACACACATTCTCTTTGAGAGCTGCTCCTCCTCCACGCTCCCCCTGCATCTTTTTGGACGAAGGCACTCCATGGTCATTCTCTGACCCCTCTTCATTACCCTCTTTGGGGCTTGCAGCAGTACCATGAACTGATGTCTCCCCCTTTAAAAAAAAATAAATTCCAGAATCAGGGCTGTCAGTAGTTCCTGGAAACTACAAATTCATCCACTGAGCACATAACAGGTTTGTCAGTTGGTCTGTGTTACCCACCCTGGAGAGACCATCCCCCATACAGTTCCACCAAAAGACTTACAAGAAAGGAAAGAGCTCTCAGTTTACTAATCATTACAAAATACACACTCAACGCAATTATTTTCCTGTGCATAACCCCTCTGTGAAGAAAGAATCATGGCTGAGAAGAAATGAATTGCCCTGCATAGAAACAAATCAGGTAGGTTGGAATAGTCTGAAACACCCTGCATGCTGATGTCTGTGTGCACTGGAAACACAAAGAGAAACTTCAATCTTTATCACAGTTGTCACTCCACAGATGAGCCAGACTTTTCCCCACACTTCTCAGCTTGTCATAACCCCTGTAAAATACAGGCACATAGGTACAAGACCTGTGTTAGCATGACCTAGCTGGCCAACTCCACGGTGAACAGTGCAGCAGGGCATTTACACCATCATCCTGCTCGATGCAGTGAGTCTTTCCTAAGTATCTGTCCTGTATGAGTATCACAGCACTGACCATAACATCTACTGGTGAAAGAACATCCTGCTGAGAAGATGGGTTTCAAATAATAAAGGCCCAACCATATCCTCATGGGCCAAGTGAGGGATCCTGCCGTATGGCTTCCCAAGGTGGAAGGACACCTTCCGATGTGCCCATGGGACCTGCCCAGACCCTGTTAGAGGAAAGGAGAGCAGCAGAGATCCTAGAGACACTTGTTTCTACCACAAGATACTGCTGTCCTGGAGCTGCATGTGGCAACACTGCCTTCATTTTTGTCAGGAGAGGCAACCAAGAGCTAGAAAACACCATTCTGGCAGCTTCCAGGCCTCTTGGGCAGTGTAGGCAACACTTCAGTCATCTCACCAGCCCCAGCTGCTGCTCCAGAGTAGGTACACCTTATTGGCCATTAATGCTGCAAAGTGATGCCTTTAGCTAAGCGCTTTGAGCAAGAACATTTTAAGGACTGCCATTTTTTAATATCCCAGCTCGCTGCAGTTAGCTGAGTGATCTTGGTGCCTCCTTGGATCACCAAGCCATACCCAGGGTATGCCCAGACACAAACTGTACACCAGAAAGACCTCATGAGGAATTCAAACTGCTGTCAGGAGCAGCAGCTATCACTCTCATACCTTCAAGGCGGCTTGGTGCCAGGTGCCCAGCTAAGGATCACAAGAGGGAGTTTTGTACCACTTTCTGTGTGGGAGAGTATCAGGCAGAGCTGTGGCGCTACTAAAGCTTGTAAGCTGAACTCAATGCCCTCTGAATACATTATTAGTCTGGGCAAAACAAGGACATAAATATCTCCCAAAGTTTAAAGTTGGAAGAACCTGGAGCTGGCATTCTGGTCAGATAATGATGCTTCCTTTGCCTGTTTGTTTCAGGGTGGGTTTGTTGGGGTTTTTTGTTTGTTTGCGTTGGTTGGTTGTTTTTAATTCCCTGAATGTAGTATATGCTTTTATTTGGGGATATTTTAAAGTCATTCAAGTTTGTGGAGCAATGATGTACAGGTGCACTGATGGTATATTAAAGCACACAATACAAAGATGAATGGTATAAATTGCCTTTATTGAGCACAGGAAAAAAAAAAGCAAAGTCCAAGCTACAAACTACTGCCAGCCCAACATACCGTATAGCGTGCAGCCTTACAGACTATCATCACAGTCTGATAAGGAGCACGTAAGCTGCTGCCACCCTACCACACAGCCCTGGCAGAGGGAAGGGAAAGGTCTCTATGGCATTGGTAAAAAGACCATCTAAGAAAACAACAGCCACCTTTGCCTCTATACACAATAGCATCTTCTCAAGCTAAGCGCTATGATACTTCTGCTAGGAATTATGTAGTCTGCTGCAAGACAGCCCTGTGGCCCAAACACTTGCTTTGGCTCCTGGAATGCTCCAGGAGCAGCACCGGCGACCAGTGCTCCAAGGACTGGTTACAGCTCAGGTCCTCCTATTCCTACATAGATGCTCCCTCTTCTGCTCAGCTCAGCAGTGACCTCAGGGTTGCAGGGGTCACTGTAACGAAGAACAAGAGCAGGGTTAATCAGCTACTGGTATGGGCAAACAATCAGCTAGAGCTTCTGCTTATGCTGGGGCCCCCAGGGTTACAGACACAAAGCGAGATCAGCCCCTTTCGTGGTCACTGAGGTCCCTGTCAGGAGGGGCAGGGTGCTGGTAAACAAGCACCACCCGTCCCGTGGTCAGTGGCACTAGCTTCCTGCTGTAGCTAAGGTTTTGAGATTATGTTTTGGAGGGGGGG